>CM035161.1:141671671-141737824 GCA_020205615.1 Panax quinquefolius | reverse complement strand
AAAAGAGTTAAAAAACATAGGAAAATAGTATTTTCAAAAGTAAAAACAAAATTTTTTCATATAAATTAAGAGTCCCTTCATTATAAAAATATAAGACTAATTTTCTTTGTATATCACTTGACTTTGCCTTTTATAAAATGAAGGCAACGGTCCTATATAGTACCATGTGAAAATATCAATTAATAAATTCCTTTTAAAATTTCTACTCATATATCCACCAATTTTATATTTCCATTCTTGTAGTTTTTTCTTTTTATGTATTTGCACATTCACAAATGAAGCCTCATCTTGCTAATGGTCGAACCATGTTAATTCTCTCTCTCTCTGTCTCTCTCTCTCTCTAGTAAGTTCATACTTCTTGTGTTCATACTTGCAAAGTTAGAGAACTGTTTTAATCCATGTAATATGAATGATCTTTAGTGAATTTTACCGTCTGTTAAAGATGTTTTAAGTTTTTAATTCGGCTGAAGCTCACAAAATCATTAATTGAATAATGCATCTATCTATTTATTATTGTTTGCAAACTGTAAGTGTGTACTATTTTAAGTGAATAATAGCATATGTAAGGATTCTTGGTGACTGTGGCTGGCCGAGGTAAATATAAAACAGGAAAAATAAATTTATATGTAAATATTTTACTGGAAAAAAGAAGGCAGATGTGCAGATCAAAACAGAAAAGTCAATCTCGGTGAAAATACATTGGATAGTGAAGTCAAAATTGAAGGGGATTATGTCGCTAAATATATATATATATATATATATATATATATATATATATATATATATATATATATATATTTTAACTAATTAACACCTAGGAAAATGATATAACACATTTTCCCCAACAAAAAGGAGCATGGGAGAAAATTACTAATACACCATGGGTACATATTATATACAATACAAAGCCGTAGTAAAGCAAAGGAAACCATACCAACTTCTTTTCCTAAATGTGAACAAATAAGCAATTATGCACCATGCACGATTAGATGAATCTCCCCACGCCCCAATTTCCATCTTGTCATTATAATTCCTCCATTTCCACAGGAAATGGTAAAAGAAAACCAGATGTCCCAGTGTATGTGTCCAGAATATGTTTATAACATAGTTTCTTGTAACAAGGAGTGCACAGAAGAGAGAGGAGCAGAAACCATGATTCCTCACATGCAAAGCGGTAAGTGTGTATGGCGCCTGGTTGTCAGATTGTTTACTGTTATTCTTGGTGTCTGCTTGCTTTAAAGAGGAGGAAAGCAGCATTTTCAACTGATAATTCTTGTGTTCATCTGGCAAACAATTAAAAGCCCCTCGTTACACACAAATAAATTTCATAACCATCATTTAAAGTTACACCAATCAAAAAATTACAGCTAATTAGGGAAAAAGAGAGGTCCAAATTATGGTCTTAAACAGAAAGCATGCATCAACATTGCTTAAACAATCAGGGGAAGAGACACTTGGTTACAAGAAAAACCAACCTCACTTGACAAACCCTAGTCCACTATGAGCATTCTAATTATATGAGCAGACACAGACCAATCAAACTAGGGAAACCCAGGAATCTATGTTTCACAACTGATAGAAAGAACTAACCTCCAAAATGTAAAAGGAAACATCATCTACTGGAAACTCTAGAAATGAAGTACTGGATCTTCTCAGAACTACCTGTGAGTGAATTATCATTCATAGGGGAAAAAGAAGTAAATAAGCAATTACTCTTTGATGTTTTGTGAAGAAGGTAAATCTGGTGAAGAATGACCAGAATCTACTAGAAAATTCTGCTGCTCCTTGGCAGACTTTTGATGAAATTTCACCACGCTGCACCACTTCATTTATGTTAGAGAAATGTAGGTCCAAAAGAGCCAAACTCAAGCTGTTCGGGAGGAGAGGTAACCCATGTTCTGGTCATAAGGGTAAAACATAACAGAAGGAACAGTATCTACTGAAGGAGCAACTCCATTTGATTCATTACTGGCATAGGATACATGCTATGTGCTACATTCTTAAAACCATGACGGAGGAGTTTGAAGAATTGATTGACCATCTTCTGGAGATGGTTAGAATGTAACGCTGTCGGATCTGAATGAATCCCATGGCCTATCAGGATCTATTGTTGCTAGCAATACTGAGCCATTCTTGAGTTTGCCTTCTCAATTTGATTTTCGACTACGGGCTACCGCACCAGAAAATCGCTGTCTCGAAGTTGATCGTCGAGTACAGGTCCCTTATCAGCATGGTGATCCTTTTGCCATCATTGCTGTAGTTCCTCTGTTATTCCTGGCATTTGAAGATTGCCGGTCCCTTGAAGAAATTTCTTTCACAGAAAAATAGCAATAAATAATGAATATGCTAAAGAAAAACTGTAGCATAATCGCAATTCACAACCAAATATTAGGTGAAGCTTTAATTGAAACATCAGCAAAAGATAATAATATTTAATTCAAAATGCAAACAAAAGTACATACAGTTCCATGGTAATCAGCAGTGTGAACATTCCCTCAGGCAAGTGGGTGGCCACACCCACTGAAGTCTTAAAAAGAAAATCCAAGAATTGCTCGATAGTAGCCCTCAAACAAAATGGAATGTCCTTTGCTACTTTACCTTTTTGAAAATTGTGTGCTTTTTGCTGCAGGACAATGTATAAAATTTTTTATTTCTTCCTTTCTCATTTGAATTTTCCTAACTTAACATGTTGTTTTCATATAAACAATCAAATATATTTATTTAAATTAAATTTATATAATTTATTATGCTTTCCACCTATTTTTTTTTAAAAATAACACTTTTTTTTATTCTAAAATTCAAGCTGAAAAGTCAAGTTATAACAATTAAAATGCACATGAGGAGTATAATTTTGGATTTCGGCTTGTAGGTATTATTTTGTCTCTTTCAACAAATCTATATTTATTTATTTATATTATATTATATAATTTGATATTTCAAAGAGAATAATTGTAACTATGTGTGTATTATAATACTTTGAACACTTTTATTTTGTAGAGATTAAATATTAATCTTCTGATATAATTATGTTTTTTTTAAAAGAAAATTATTCCATTAACTTTAGTATCAAGTTGCCAAAATTTATGGCTACACAGCTGATGGTAATGGATCCAGTTTAACTCAACAAATAAGAAACCCTATTATTCACATGGATTACCTCTTGAGCAAAATGGTACAATTAGTGGTGGGGTTGCACTTGTAATGGCAAGAAACCATCCATGCCAGATATAACATGCTATGGCCTTCAAGTTAAACAAGGATGCATACAAAATAAATTACAAGTAGATCATCAACAATGCCAAAGTGGCATTGACCCCTGGCACAAGGGCAACCGTAAGCAAGATTCGCAGCCACAATTAAACCAATAAAAGCCACAAATAACCCTAGGCGTCAAAGTTAGAAAAACATACAAGTTAAGGCCAAAGGCTCAACCATTTCCGATGAAGCAGCAGCACGATGGCATGACAAGGCACGTTAAATGGACTAACAGATCCACCATATTCCATTCATAATAAAGACACTTTATGCAATGCAAGTATGAACGGCTGCTACGTCGATATTTGGTTTTCAAGAAGGTAACACCTATGAACCAGGTGCATGAGCTGGACAGAGACGAGACATATGCACACCCAAGACATGAGACATGGGTAAACAGAGAGTACAGTCACAAGGAGGGAAGTGACTGTCGCAAAAACGAAGCCCTATATATGTCAAAAGTGAGTCCCATACTTCAGCAATCACTTGAGAAAGTTAATATACACTCGTGTGCCTCCAGTGGCTTGTTATGAGTACGACAGGCCAAGATATTGGTGTACTGGAACTTCATCTAAAATTTCATAACAGGTGTGACTTATATGGAAAAACCAGTTTGTCTATACAAATTATTACAAATACTCTTGTTATAATTTTTCTCTCTATAATAATATTCTCGTCATACATAAGTATCCCTACCAAGCTTGACTTTCAGAAGCCATATGTATGAGAGAGAGGGAGAGATGGGAAGAGAGAGAGGGAGAGAGAGCAAAAGGAAAAAAAGATCTATGTGGGTCAACTTTTTTCCTATTGCGACATGGTTTGAAGTATGTAGAAAAGGAAGCATGATTTAGCAAGAAAAAAAAAGAAATGGAAGTATGATAGTTGTTGATGTAGTGCCTCAAAAATGACTACATATTATGCATCTAGTAGTGTAAAGATGTCCCCAGGAGATACTAGTGTAGGGAAGCTGTAGCTGAGCGCCTTGTTTCATCCATGGAGGTCTCCTAACTATTTAAATTGTACTAACCAGATTTCACGTGGCAAGTGTGATATGTATAATGTGTTGCATTAATTTTACCGGAGATACAAAATCACCAAATAAAAGGTAAAAGAGGCACGAATTGTAACACCCTAATCCCACATCTAAAGATATGAGAATTTTTTTTCTCAGATATAAGGAATTAAGTTACCAATAATAGTACCTTTCAATCATGACCTTTTGGGTGAGCCTCGTAGGGCTAAAATGACCCAATAAGATACTATTGGACTAGTGGTTTAAAGTCTTGTTTGAATGGATTTGATTCGATTCAATTCGATTCGACTTGGATTTGACCCGACATTTGTTTTGGACTCGTGGATTTGACCCGGTTGTTTCATGAATGCTTCAAGCAAACATTTGCAATTTGAGCAATCACAGGTATCTTGAAAATATAAAAATCGCTTCACAGAGAATATTTTCAAGTATTATCTACATTACTTGAGAAGGAAAATAAACAATCAAGGATTCATTATTAAGCTTTGAAAATAAAGAAACATGCTAATCCAGTCAAAAAGCCAATTAAAGGTAGCAACATTAAGGTGCAAAAACATTCATGAACAGAGTGAGAAGTTTCTTCCAGAGAGATTAGATTACCGAATAGGAAGGTAAGTTCCAGTTCCACCGAGATATCTAGGTACTTCATCACCTGAACTTTGATAAGCACTTCCAGGTCTGTCTGAACCAGGATGAAGAGATGAAACGGAAACTGCACCAGGACCATAACCCATAAGCTGACTGAAAAGGTTGGCATTAGCAGAGAGAGGTCTTCCAGGACCATCCCATGGAAAAAATGGCCTTGAATATACATGGGTGGTACAACATCAGGGAAGGATAAAGCATAGGCCCATGATTCCGGGACTCTGGCAGATGCGCCCATACTGCAGATTTTGCCAATGGCTGGCAAAGTCACCATTCAAGATATCAGACTTATGCACTTCAGAAAACCCCACATTTGACTTGGTTGGAATTTTGTGGATGCTCAAGGTTATCAGTCAAACTTTGACTATAATGACCAATATGGGAGTTATTGAACCTCATCCCTATCAAAACAACTTGTAGACTCATCAGAGGTTCCCATCTCAGTTGGGAAGTTGTAAATGGAAGCATAGCTATTAAAAAGGTACCGTGGCCCCTGTAGGATAAAATGCAAAGGGCAACTAACCATTGTTATCATATGGTCTCTGCCTTGAACCAGAACCTACAGGCACCGGGGCAACCGAACCATTGAATGTGACCCACCAATTCTGGGCAGGGAGATTCATAACTAGGCATTTTATGGAATCGCTAAAAGTGAAGGAGCAGCAGTTCCAGGAACCATGTCCTCTGCAACTTCAGATTCAACTGTTGACAGTAGAATCCACTTCCATTGTCATCCTCAACCTGGGCGGTAAGAACCATAATCAACCGAAGTCACTTTCATGATGCTTATACGCATTAGAAAGTTCTGCAGATGGAACAGATTTCCTCCCCCTCTGACCCCCTTGATAAATTGGAACTCTTAACAGACAATCGTCATACATGAACCCTTCAGAAGACACTTTAGATATTGAAGAAGTGGCACGGGAATCTGGCAAAGACCTCCTTTGACGTAGAAGAGTACACCTCACTTTGTCGATATTTTGATGACGGGATTGTCTCCATAATTTTCCCTTACACCTATGTCTTCATCCATCGACTCATGAACTTTCAGTAAACAATTTTCAGGAGGGAAGATGAGATGCAGAGATAAATCTGATCCTCCGGAAGCACCCTGTTTCTTTCCTTCCAGCTGTCGCGCTTTGAAAACTATCGGGCTATCATGGTCATATCTCTCCAAGAGAATTTGCATCCCGCCAGACCACTGACCATGATCACTATCATCGTGATAGGTGTCCTTGATATGAAAGAATCTTCAATAGGTTCAATTATCTCCTCTTGATGATTTGAAGCCATTCCTACACTTGAATTATATTGAGATCCAGGCATAGATACTAAACCTTGAGAATAATGCATATTTGAGGCCCAGGGCATCTCAAATAAAGCTACACTATTTGGAACCATACCACCTGAATTTCTATTAGCATAACCCAATGAATGGAATATAGAAGGTGGCAAAGAAACAGGTAGATTACCAGGAGCTGAGTTCAATGGCATCGAACATGTCCACTGAGACTATGAACCCTTGAAGACGCCTGGCCATGTTAAAAAAATCTTGTTCTTGCATCTGCATTGTCTCAGCAACAGAGGTTTGGTCTTCTGCAATGGCACTTAATCCAGATTCAGTGCAATACCTATTTGATAACTGTTTGAATCAACAGCAGGATCAATTCTCTGCAAGGATGAAATCTGCCTTGAAGATGAATGTTCTTCCCTTGAAGATCTAGCAGTGTTGTGTTCTGGAAGTTTTAGGAAAAAAGTTTCTCCTGCAATAGTTCAACCTTGTATAGGCAGTCTGCTCTTTTATTGTTTCTGATGCTCTGATATGCCTGACTTTATATGAAATTTCGTTCTTCTTTCGGGTAAGCTTGGGACTTGATTGTGTCCTCGCAAAATGATGTCTAGAATTTACTTTGTTCCCTGGTAATTCGTTCTACAATTTCTCCCCTTATCAATATGAGCATTAATGTTACTGCCATAACCTGGTGGAATCTGATGGTTCAGATCAGAAGCCACTGGGCCAGTTAAGGTGCCAAATGCCTTCTGGCTTAGAGGAGCAGCCACACTATTAATGGACTTAGAAATCTGTTTGAAGATTTGATTACCGTGCTGGGAAAGAATACCATTAGAAGCATGAGAATCACGATATTCCTGGAGCTTAGATTCATACCCAGGAGATTTCTCTTTAATTTTCTTGGTGCTTGAAGAATTTCTAAGACTATCAGACCCATTGACATGATTCAAATTAAGAGGCCAGACACCATATAGATCAAACTTTCAAGATCAGGTCGATGGCCTTTACCATGCCTATCCCATGTGGTCAGAAAAAATTGATCGACTTCAGCAAGAATATTCCCTTTAGGACAGTCGAGCAATCTTGCTAGTCGTTGGGCCCCAAAAGCAAAGGCACTACGAATTCTAAAAAAATTACCTGACAGAACAAAAGCAAAAAGTTTTGGCAATATATAGTAATAGATATATGTACAATTGAGTGACTTAATGCTCAGGAAAAGTTATTTGAAATTTCAGGCAGAAAGACCAACTTTCTGCCCCAGATAGATTTTATACAGACCAGTCAGGTTGCAAAACATACTTTCAGTCTCAGCTGAACAAACCTTGAGACCTTTCTCCAACCTGAAGCCAACCTCCAGCTTGCTTGAACTACTTAGAACTGAGCGTATGGCTCTTAGAAACTCAAGCTCAGGTTGTTAGCTCATGCATTACTAATCTACGCAATAGAATTCTTCCTTATTCCCCATCGAACCATCGTAGCATAGATATCAACAGACTTCCATGAGCAACAACCCTACCGGAATTGCAAAATAAATGCAGAAAAGCATAAGCAATATAACATCCTACCAAAAAGACTACTTAGAGATTCTCTCAAGTGTATATCTAAAGCTAACAAGACTACTAAAAATAAAGAGTTCAGACCAATTGCAATGGGTTACATTGTGTAGAAACAGCCGATAGGCAACAGGTAAGGCTGTTGCAGGATAACTGGTATCCTCAAGGAACTGTCAAAGATATATTACAGTGCTTGAATCATTTATGATGTTCATGTCCGAGAAAATAGAATCATTTATGATGCTTCTAGTAATTTAATTGTGAAATTTCAGACACAGTAAGAGCTGGTGTCATCCTCATTTGTATAGGTCTTGCTGTTAAGTTGACAATTATCTTTAGAGTTATTATTAATCAACAATACTCCTCTACTTAAGTAAGGTATAAATTAGGAAAATTGCACGTTTTTTCAATGGACACAAAGTAGTCAGTTTACTGACCATATTCACAAGTGTGCATTCATCCATTTGTTGGACTGTAAAGACAGAAATAATACAAGAGACGGATTGAGTGACAGAAAATGTATAGGGAACAGTGTGTTCGATGTGGAGATTTGACAGGTATAGTCATGGATGTAAAATGAGATAAATTTCAATTAGTCTGCATAGCATTAAAAGGTAAAGTTTTTTAGCAAGATTAGAAGCTAACTTTGGCTGCTGCAGTATAACTCATTTGAAGGAAATAAATAACTAGATTTCTCAAACAGGTAAGTTATCCAACTGCAATCAGAAAATTGAAAATTTAAAACACATGAAAGCCTTTGTTTTTTTTGGTTTTTAATAGGTAAAAAACAATGAAAGTCTTGTTGTGGAGGGAGTTCTTACATAACTATAACGCCATGAAAAAATAATATTACTTTAAGCTTGAGTATACAATATAAATACTTTTACTCACACTGCGCCCAAGATTATTGTTTGTAACAAGAACGGATCTATAACATTGAAATGTTTAGAGATGAAGGGCAGCTCGCTGTTTTCTTGACCACCAGGAAAAACAGAATATACAGAGCCACATGCATGGAGAAATACTTTGCTGAGTAACAAACTCTGCCATCTTTTCGAGGAGGGTCGGCTGCAAGATTTACAAAAAGATGAGTCAAAGGCAACTGGTGCAATGTTCTTTACATAGAATGTCATGTTATGACTCCATCTTTACCTATTACATCAGGAAGTGTACTAATAGGTACTGGACCCCAGAGACTAATACAAAAGTTCTCCCAGTCAAATTTACTGAAAAACTCCAGAAAACGGTAAAGTACCTACACATGTATGCAAGAATGCAAGTAAATATCTTTATCTAAAATTTAGAAACACATATAACTTTGATAAGACTTTTAAGCAAATAACTACACTTACCTCAAGTGGTCCTTTTAAGAAATTATTGAAAACATGAAATATGTACAAAACCAAGGTTTCCAAAGCATAAGTTGAAATGAGTCCATGATGAGCACCCAGTATACGACTCTCATAATAACACCAAGCTTTGATCAATATGACACTGCGCTTGAACAGATGATTTTGGTTTATCAAACTGTCAACCTTAAAAGTGAGAATTATCTGTTAATAAAACTTAACAGCAGAGAGAGAATAAAATTTACATTTGAGTTAACTGCACTTTCAATCCTCCAAATTTACTTCCCATTTTGCACATTGCATCCTATATATCAAATGTGACGCATTGCATCCCGCAGACTTTTAGCTTAATCAAGCACATAACACCTTCGACCCAAAATTTGTCGCTAAAAGTGCAAAATTCGACTTCAACTCGCCACTTTTAGCTATATATTTTGGGCTAAAAGGGTGTTATGTGTCAGTTCGCTAAAAGTTTAGGATGCAAAGTGTCACGCTTTTAAAGTATAGGATGCAATGTAAAAATTGGGTATATTTGGGAGATGCAAAGTATCCAACTCTTTACATTTTCCACAAAAGTAATTTTGGACCCTTGTTCCTACATACAATAGCTTTTTACCTCTTCAAGGAAGCAAGTGTACATAAACCACCAAGCTGGTTAAAGGATATGTCCACAACAATATTATCTACGAGGCACTTTATAATCTTCACCTGCAAACCAAAAGGGAAAGCAAAGGAAATCGCACTGAGAATGCTAATTGAGATGCCAAAATGTATTTGTGCAATTATATTTTATTCCTTGTAGGAATTTATACATAATCATTGAGCTCTCACAACAGAAATGAACTATATTATGTTGTTAAGAGTTATATCCACTGAAAAAATTAAAGTTTAAAGGATTAACAATCTAATATCAAGCCAGTATAGAATAACAGCACATTAGAAGAAGCTTTATCTCTGATCTTTATGGTTGAGGACAAATAAGAATTCCAACTGCCCAAATATAAGTAAACATACAGCAGATTTCTTTTAGAGATATAGATGATATCCTCCAGTAGCACAAAAGCAGACTGAAATTAATGTAAAACAAATGTTTTATACATGATATTGGTACCCTTCATTTGGCAAAACATTACAAAACCAACCTGCTACAAATTTGATTCACATTATTTATACAGGATTATTTATACAGGATTTCAACCAAATTGATCACAAGATTCTCTATGTTGTTTGCAAAACGCATAATTGCCAATATATCAGCAGTGTATAGTACCACATTCTTCCGTATGTATACCAGTTCACTGCAAATCAATTTTTACAAGACAACAAAAAAAGAAGAATTTTGTATTTAATTGAAAATTTGTCTATTGCATACTACATGGAGACAAATCCTTAAGAAAGAAACATCCATATTTTCTGTCTAGCCCCTACAATTTTCATGAATCAGCTGCAGCTTGGCAAGTCAACTTATTTATATTGCACAAAATCTGGAAGTGTGTGGGCAAGGAAATCGTACCTTGCTAGGGTTAGGGTTTTGTGATGGAGAAGGAAAGAATGAGAGAAACGGAATTTATTGATGAATTGAAGAGAGGAGAAGAATGTGTAGGCGATTATCCTAGTAACACGTGGCGTAACCCTTAAGATCCAAGAGCCTTTTAGAGTATCAACGCTCAGAGCCTTAGTGTGTGTTCGAGTTGAGAGAGAATCTCCAAGTCTTCGCGCCAAAAGTCCTTCCTCAATAGAAGAGTATTTATAGCACGAAGCACTTACAAACGTGATCGAGGAAAATTCCAAAATACCCTTAGTCACTAAAGTAATGCCTAGATCGCCATGTCATTCTAGCCACCAATTCAATCCTCAAAACAATAAGTCTCCTCTATGAGTCTTCCGCCGAGACACGCGTGGAGGCTTCTCTCTGTGTCTCACATTTATTTTTGCCTTTTCCATTTGTCATTCAATTCTTTTTTAGGTCACATATGAACCCTAATTTATACTTGGGCTCACATTTCCTCGCATACGTGAGTCACGATTTGAAATGACGATCGCAAAATACTTCCAAGTCTTTAACTCGCTTCAAATTCTCGAACAATCAATCAAGACAATTCGATCTTGCAAGCCTCGAAAACGAAAAATGGGAACCCCTAGGGAGCTCTCTGATATCTTGAATCTTTTATCAAATCTTTCCAAATCTTGTTTAGTCTCATTGTTTTTTAATTTTTAGAAACTAAATCGAGATAAATCAAATTAAATTTGGAAAATTATATATATTATCAAATCTTATTTTATTTTGAAATAAAATAAAATCATTCCTTATTTTATTTGGGAATAAGATCAAATCTTTTCTTATATAAATATTTTTATATAATTGTTCTATATTAAAAAAACAAAGGAAACAAAAGCTTTCAAACCCATAGCCGATGTTTCAATCCAGAAACGCATAACAAAAGGTAAGTAAGTTTTCATCTCTTTTCAAAGAGAGTCTCAGATTTGATTATATTACCAATCATAAACACACTTCAAGATTTTTCCCAAAAGTAGGTTTTTATATATCTTTTCCCCATGAAAATCGTGGTAGTCACTATTACTTCAAATCCCAAAACCCATAACTCAAAACTATATCCACAAAATTCATAAAGTTGGTATTCCCACAAGTGCTACTAGGTACCAGCAGCTCAACAATCTGTGAAGGGAAATTAGGATTTACTAAAATCAGGGAACACTTGACTCTCCAAACTTAATGATAATGCTTCATGAGGTTGATAAACATATCCACCTTTTCCGAATTTCTTGTTGTACACCCTAGTGGCTGACCTCGTATATATTTTTATTTATTTATTATTATTATTATTTATTTATTTGCCCTAATCAAGTACATAATTCACGCCATAGCCTTTATGAAAAAACAGTTGGTTGATCTCTGCTTCCAATAGTGTGGGGTTTAAGGAAATCATACATATGCAGTATAGTTATCAAGGCACCAAGTCGAGGCAAAGCGACAAACCGTAAGCTTTTTTAGTTGACAAGTGTTAACAATATAAATTTTATAATGATAAAATTATATATATTTAACATTTATATGAATATTTATATATTTATATTTCTAATGATTTTCATATCCAAAATGCAAAAGTTATAACAAATCAAATCACAAGAAGAAGCGGACAAGATCAAGTCAAATGATAATTTTACTATAGTGTACCAACTTATAATTATATAAATGGTGATACATTTGTAATATTTAGTTTAATTCAATATAATTTTAAATTTATGTTTAGTTTCTTAAGTTTTAAGATTGTATATAGAATAATTTCAATAATTTATGATAAAACAAGTAAACAAGCATTATTAAGATAAAGGTATAAACAAGCACATAATCATATTATAACATTAGACAACCATTCTTAATAAGATAAAGACATGTTCACACAAGTGCTCAGACTCAGATACTCAATCATAGTCACACAGATGCAAATTAGGACTCGTGATATTTAATAAATTAAAAAAATAAAAGTAATTTAGGTAACTTTATAATTGTGACTAAAATTATGTGTGGGTCCATAAAAATAAATTAATTAATAAGGATAAAATTGTAATAGAAGTAGTCATTGTTAGTGGAATCTTGAACCAAGTAATTTAGGTAATTTATAATTGTTTAGGTAAATAAAAGACGAGTCTTGAGTATATAATTTAGGTAATATACGGTATACCCCTTCCTTTTTGAGTTTTCAACTATGCAGAAGAAGAATGTATGCAGAAAAACAAAAGCGTAACAAAACACATGTAAGTCACCAAAGTAGAAGAAGAAGAATATAAGTCAACGTGAGTTTGCTTAGTCTGCCAAGTCGCTACCGCCGATCGATTGGTATGGCTCTTTTCGCTTTCTCTCTCGATGAACTCAAGTTCAAGTTGTGACTCGTGAAGGATCGATTAGATTCAAACTTTAGGCTTCTTTTTTTTTTACCTGCATCAAAACCACTCCTAAGTCGATCGTGATATCAATATAGTAGTCCAAGTCGATCGCTTTTTCATTCAAGTCGCCCAGATCGACGATCGAAAGCCTTTTTGCTTTCCCACCGCTTCCCACCAAGTCGCCCCGATTAAAATTGTCGCCAGCGCATTTACTTGAGAAGCATAACCACTGCGTCTTTAAGGGATACAATTTTTCCAATGGAGGTTAGATATTCATCCTGGGCGCCAAGTGGGACCCAATATCCGGATCTCATCAGATAAAACGCCGCCACTGCTGCAGACCACCAAGGTTCCGATAAGTGTGTTGTGCTAGATTTACGGAGTGGCCTTGTTTATTAATTCGACTCATTTTTAAGCTAACATATATTTTGCAATAATAAGATAAGAGACTCAAACATTAAAAGCCTCTAGAATCCATATACTCCTCAACTGGCCCATAACCAAGAGCAATATCTGCCAAATTCCCATATCTGTCCGGAATAACAAGGGAGATGAGGGTGCACCTAAATTTGTGAACTTGATAGAAAAAATTCCCCTCTTCACCTTGTCTTGTTTATTTGCATGGTTTCTCATACTTAAATTCTTTTCTAGGTGATTGTAGTATTTCTTTTTTGGGACATTTCACCTTAACAGATCCTCGCTTTTTTCATATATTTTCAAAGAAAGATCACAATTTTTTTCAAGGTGAATAAACATCTATTTCAAGTGATTGTCTTTCTTTTTTGGCCATTTCACCCTAACAGATCTTCGCTTTTTTTTCAATATTTTCAAAGAAAACCACAATTTTTTTTCGCAATTTAATAAACATCTATTTCAAGTAGTTGTAATCTTTCTTTTTCGGGCCATTTCACCTTAACAGATCTTGGTTTTTCTCCTGATATTCTCAAAGAAAGACCACAACTTTTTTCACTTGAAGAAGCATTCATTCCGAAAGCGCTTGATCTCGGACGAGCAAGAAAGAGGAGAAGTTAAAGGTAAGAGGAAAGCTCCCTGTGTGGCCAAACCCCAGGGCCACCAAACCTAGTGGCATCTTCCTTCACATTTTTTCATTCTTCCTCTACCCTTTTTTTTTTATTTGAATGGTTTTCATGTTTGTGCTCTTTTTTGCTTCTTTTCAAGTAATTCCAATCTTTTTTTGTTTTTCAAGTCATATTACCTTAATTATATCTTGGTTTTTTCCTCGATATTAAAGAAAGATCGATACTTTTGGGAACTCAAAGCGCACTTCATTCCAATCAATCAAATAACGAACCATTTAAAGGAACCAAATACCAAGGCAGACTCTCTAGATGGTTGATCCTTAGGTGGTCGAACCCTAAGGGCCTAAACCCTAGGGTAGTCGAGCCCTCAGGGATTCTTTTTTTTACTCATTTGTTCTTTCTTCTTTTCGTGTCCTCGATCTCTTTTTCTGATTAAGTCTTCTTGTTTCGAGCTTCATACTTTTTTTACATTTGAAATTGTCAAAAGGAGATCTTCTCAAGACAACCTCTTTCTTGAAGTCAGCTCTATTATCCCTCTTTTCATCAATGAAGCGCTTTAATTTTGCACGCTTTTATCATTTTTTCTTATTACATAAAGTTCTCATGTTAATTATTCACCATTTGTACCAATTTCGATAATGAACCAATAACTCCTAAAGAAATCCCTTCCTCTTAAGAATGGGGAAAACTCCTTTTGTGGACCACTCGATGTTTTCTCGGGATCAAGTCAAGAATTACGATCGATCAACCTTTCCTCCACCGACAAGAAAGGACTTTAAGAAAAGTCTGGATAGTTTATAGTCGGATAAGACTCCCGCTCGAGAAACAAGAATTTTTTTCAAATTTCGGCTCATTAGATCCTCGGGGATTCAAGACATGTAAAGATGTTCAAGGATGCCGCATCCCAGATCAGATTCAGATGTGTAAGGATCTTCAGATTCAAGAGACCACGACGCCTCATTTTAGTGCTTTCACACGCAAGTGTCTCTCTACTCGCACATTTGTCACCATTGGGGCCCTACCGAGAGATATCTATACCCTTTATCAAGAAGTTTTTTTTTTCTTCCATTCATTCATCATCGCTCATTTTTCCTTAAATTACGAAAAGGTTTTGAGACACCACCATCACGACTTAGAGGCTTTAGCTGCCTCTCCAATTCGACATGTCGTGGCCCTTCGATCACGATCTTCAGAAGCTTTCATTTTTGTTTCGTAAAACTCATATTTATCCACACTTCAATTATCAAAATTAAAGCTCCTTTATCATTAATCGTCTTTAACTCAATTCTTCCTTACAACCCAATGTTTAACATCAATCTTAAGTTATTCAAATTAATACTCCAAGACTACAATATGTATAACATAAGAGTAAACATGAAAAAATTTTAATTAAAAACATATTTTTCATTTTCGCAAACCAACACTTGAATCTATAATTTTAAAATCATAAATTATTCAAGTATAAGTGAAAGTCGACATTTTATTAATAATTAGGTTGCTTTTAACTAAAAGCATAACGCTTTTAGATTTTCATATAAAATAATAATAAATCTTTTTTGCTTGGATAAAGAGCCACTTTAAGAGATAACAAGTAACTTTTTTCTGCTCAAGACTTATACTCAGTGCCTCGATCACTTTTAAAGTTAAAAGTGTAACTTGACGGGTTAAGACTTAAAGTGTCTCGATTACTTTTAAAGTTAAAAGTATAACTTGTTGGGTCCAAGGACTTATAAATAAGTGCCTCGATTTTGCTTTTTAGTGGTAAAGCATAACACTCAGGTCTTATCTCTCAGTGAAACAACCCGTCAAATCTCGAGTCAGAATAAATCTCGTGATCAAATCTCTAGTCCCAATCGAATCCAATCCATCAAAATAAAGGCCTCAAACCATCGGCTCAATAAGATCTTCGGGTCATCTTAGCCCACCACAAGCTCACCCAAAAGGTCACGACTTCAAGGTACTATCGAGTAGTAACTTATTTCCTTTATATGCATACAATTTTTTCCATATCTTTCGATGTGGATCGGGGTGTTACAAAATGCCCCACTTAAATTTCGACGCCCCGCCGTAACCAATCACACACACGACCCAAAGATCTTTGCCTCTCTAACCATCAGGATAATACCACCGCTTCATGTCCCCATCTCCTGACCTCCATCTCTTCATCAGGATAATACCACCACCTTCGTGGTCCTCACCTCCCAAGAACCCGACGGATAACCCAACCCGAAGCTTTCGAGAGCTCTGGCCCGATACCATATAAACAACCTCGGTCAAATCCTTAGTCCTGAACAAATCTCGTGTCAAATCCCAAGTCCGAATCGAATCAAATCAAATCCATCAAAATAAGGCCTCAAACCATCGCCCAATAAGATCTTCTCCGAGGGTCATCTTAATTTCACCACAGTTCACCCAAAAAGTCGCGACTTAAAGGTACTATTGGTAGTATTTATTTCCTTATATGTAGACAAATTTTTCCCCTATCTTCGATCTGGATTGGGGTGTTACACTTAGTGCGCCAATTTCGACATATATAGTTTCATAAGGGCTTAAATCGAGTGCCCCGTCACTGGGTCATCCAATTTTCGCAAGTGAAATCTACAAGGACTTGAAATCGTGTCTCATTACTGGTCGTTTCCAATTTCGGGCAAGTGTACTCTTCGAGGACTCGCCACCATTTATCAGTGGACCACCATCTTCGTGGATTTTTAATCAATCAATTCTAGTGCCTCCTCCTCGTCATCCAATTTCGCAAGAGATACTCCCAAAACTCGAACCACCATTTTTTAACGGACCACCGCCTAAGTGGATTTTAAATTCATCAATTCTTATGCCTCCTCTCTCGTAATCCAATTTTCGACAAACGGATATTCCCGAGGACTTAAACCGCCATTCTTGATGGACCACCATTTTGGGTATTTTTGTCTTTCGTAGATTTTTGATGGTAATATTTTGTTCGAGTCTCATCATCATCTTGAGATTTTGGATCGGTATCTGCTCAACCAAGCTCCAAGGTGTTCGACATTTAAATTTTCAATTCACATCATCATCTACGGAAATTTAGCCTTTCGATCGAGCATTCATTCAACTTGTGATCAAGCTCCAAGGTGTAGCTTTCGACATGTCCCTAAGTCAGGTGATCATATTTCGCCACTTTCCTTAATTTTAATCACCTTAATTGTCGCGATAACCAAAGTTCGACGGAAATCACTTCAAAGCTCAAAAGGAGGTGTCTTTAAGGGTCGAACCCGAGAGGGGAACCTCGAGTTCTTCTTCTTTGCTTATTTCTTCTATTTTGGTCTTCGCTTTATTCAAGAGTTAATCTTCAGGTCAAGAAAGGAACTTCATCCAAGATAAGTTTCAAGAGTCGAACCTTAAGGGTTTTTTGAGCTCAAACATCCTTCAAGCTCTCTCAGGCTCGCTTTCGCCACTTTCAAAATCGAGTTTGTTAACCCTTTCGTAGCAATCCATTATGTCTTTCCTCTTAGTGAGATTCTTCTTTAGATCTAGTAGAAGATCTTCATATTTATCGAGTCAGTTTAACTCAAGAGGACATCCATGGGTGATCCCGGTGTGCCACTTAAAGATTCTCAACTATGTTTCGTGAGTTCCCAATACATTTCAGGTCATCCAAATTTGATTCCAAGTGAAGCTTTTAATCTCCACGAACTCACGATAGTACCGAAAAGATAAAATGCATACACAATTGTCGCCAGATTGTTAAACATCATGAAAAGTTTAAAAATCAAATTATGCGATATGAAATTTGTTAATCATGTTTTTCTTTGATATTCACATTATACTATAATTATTATTTTTTATAATAGAGCCACATCAATATATAATATATTACTATTACTCAACTATAACAGTTTGATCAACAAAGAGTTTGCAGAACAACGAGAGTTCTGAGGGTTCAGGCCTTAAGAGGGTTCGAGTCAACACGACTCACATTTGATCAGGATGATCTAAACAGCTTGTCTCAGACGCCGATTATATTGTCGATCAGATCTGGCCTAGCCGGACCTTGTAAGGTCGGGTTTCACAAGGCCGAACCTTGCAATTCCAAGCCTTAGGTGGTGATTGGTGAAGCTCTTGCTTTTTTAGTGAGATGCATCATGTCAAAAAAAAATTTAGTGGGACTTAAATAGTCTAGACTACAATCCTTAGATAGCTTCTGATCCTCGGGATGTGGCAGCCGAACCTTGCCTAGCCGAACCGATTTAAGCTTTATGTGGTTCAATCAATATTAGGCAAGCACTCGGGACCATGATTCCAAAATCCATTTGTGCTTGTGATTGACCCTTTGTTTGATCTCTGAGTTGCTTTGGTCGATCTGGTAGTTTTTTTAACACCGCACTGTGATGTGCCAGTAAAGTAATTTGATGGTATGGGTAGCTTTGGGGTTCTGTTAGAACATAGTCCCTTGAATATAACATTACAATATTCTTTCATGACTTGGATGGCACGTGGAGGGACTGTTAGAGTAGCAAATGATCAATGCTTATGCCAGGCTAGTATTTAATGGTAGTGACCCCTGACTTATCAAAAAGAAGTTTGATGATAGTTAGTTATTCATGTAAAGTACTTCAAATCTTCATAAAGAGATAATAATATATACATATTATGAATGTGTGTGTATATACGGAGAGAATCAAGTGCATACCCCTTTATTTAACATATCTTGCTCACTACACAATTACGACATGACCAAAGGACATTTCTTGGCCTCCAAATCACGCCAAAAGTATATATCATAGAACCGTATGTTTTAGTTGTTTTTAACGACGTTTTTTATCGAATCGCCGGATCATAACATATAAATCGCTTTATTCAGTTTTATAGCGACGGACATAAACCGTTTAGCGTCCGTCGCTAAAGATAGTGAATGTGGTATGTAAAATAAAGGGTATGTACCAAAAACTGATCCAGTATATATATATATCCTTCTTAAAAGTTTTAAGGAAGGTTAAAAACGATTCGTCTGTTGAATACTCATATATCTACAATTTTCAATTGATATACTCCAGATTGCTATTCTGCTATGGCTATTTTAGCAATTAATGACTCTTATATCCTTAAAGAAATAAATAATATATATCGAGAAGTAGCATTTTCTATCGCACATGTATTTTTTTCCTAAATGTTCAAAGGTTCTTCAGTAAAAGAACTTGTCGATGTTCCTTATTAATAAAATAATTCCATATGGCAAAGATAATCCCATGCTTTATATATACAAATAAGGTATAATAGATAATTATATGCTAAATCCTAAAGTAGATCCAAACCTAATGTGTTGCTAAATCTTGGATGCCACTTCGAATATATACATGATATTTTTTTTTATTATATATATATATATATATTTAGGTCATTAATAAGATCTTTTAATGCAAATACATTAAGTTTTCATATGAATGAATAAAAGGAATGGTATAGTATACTTCCCTTGGTATGAATGGTAAAGTGTACTTCCCTCGATATGAGAAGTATGACTTATAGAGTTCATCTTGCCCCCAAGTTTTTCTTTTACTTTTAAGGAATTGAAAAGTAAAGAAAACTTCTTTATCGCTTCCATGGGTGAAAACTTGTTGGGACTTGTTTTCAATCACTGCTAGTGGTGAGACCTCATCTTTAGCCTCGCCTTTAGCGACATTCATTTATGAAATCAAGGCTGGCCTTTTGTTGTCGTAAGCACACTTTGAATGTGTTTCGCTTGAAAAATCTCAAGAATCAGATTAATTGTCGATTTAAAACTCCTCATTTCCTCTTGTTGCTTTCTACATCATGGACCTCATCATTCCTTATCCTCGCACGCATCCTTCAATGCCTTCAACATCTCCAACTTTCGAGGTGTTTTCTATGATGGGTATGTTTATATCCAGATTTGCAACTCAAAAGCTTATTTGATCGCTTTGAGGTTAAATCAGTGATGAAATATTTGTGGTCAAGAAGTTTCACCCCATTGTTCTTCCACTTCAATTACGAGCATACCCTTCATTTAATTCTACACTCACCAAAGCAGAGTCGCCAAAGAAATGTGAGCAAGACCTTGTTAGGTTAAGATTTCGTGGTCACGAGAGGAGATAAATTCACTAAGAAAGAATTAAATTGATTAATGAATCAAGATGAGAAAAAACAGTAGGCAATTAACCTAATAACACGCGTAACTCCCAAGTCCAAGAGCCTTCTAGAGTATCCGGATTCGAGAGAGTCTTGTGTGTGCTTCTCAGAGAGAATCTCTAAGTCTTCAATTTTTCAAAAGTCCTTCCTCAATGGAATGAAGGAGTATTTATAGAGTTTTCTCAAAAGTGATCACGTATCAAGCACGTAACTCCTGGAGAAATTCCGAAAATACCCTTAGTCACCAGAGTAATGCCTAAATCGTCCCTATCATTCTAGCCACCAATCCAATCTCTCAATCAATTCTCAAATGAGTCGCTCTATGAAGTCTTCCGTCTTGGACAAGTGGAGGCTTCTCTCGAGTCTCGCACATTTATTTTCGCATTTTCCGCTTGTATTTTTAGGGTCACATGTGAACCCTAATTTATACTGAGCTCACAAAGAGAAAGAAGTAGCCAACGAGCATAGTAGTTATTTTAAACCCACAATTCCATAAGGATTCATATCACCGCCAACAAACTCCAGGTTAAACAGTTTCAAATCTAGTCTAATAATGGATAATTGAGAACATCGTCATGTTATGTACACAAACGATAAACTTACTAAGCTAAATCTATTCAATTTTCCAAAACATTCCACTAAATTGTGGGGTAGTACACATTTTATTGAAAGCCTTGTTCGGGGAGGGGAGACATAATCTAATCGCAAGGCCGAGAAACTCCTCTTTATAAAAAAAAAAGAAAAAAAAGAAACTAATTGAATATCAGATATTATACACTTGGAAAAGAAAAGATGAAGAGAATTCCTTGTTATATTAGTAAGACCAGTAAAAGAATTCGATTAAAAATAAATATATTACTAAGAAGTTATGAAATGATGCTGGGAATTGAATTATGTCATTAATATTGAATGTTATGAATATTGAAGGTGAAAATGGTAGATCAATAAGTAAAAAATTGAATGTTCACATATGAACATGCAAACGCTTTCTTAATTGACCAACCTCTGCCTGAATGTACTGAACTTCTTTCACGCCAAATTCAGCATTTTCATTCTTCTCCTCATTCTCAAGCATATCCCGAACCTCATTAGCCTAAGTGTCCTTTAAATTTTGATTACTGAATGCTGTTAAATCTATGTCCCCATCAGGTAGGTAAGTCTTGAGGGAACTGACCCAAAAGCAAACACCTGTAACCAAAATGAACACATTCAAGATATTTGTAGGAAAATAAATGATTGCATATTATTATAAAGAATCTGCAGCAAAGCAATAAGCCAAAAATCAATGTGTCTATCCTATAGTCTTGTATGACCAGATTAGATTCTGACCATGTCTTTCAATAGATTTAGGCAAAAATAGAGAAGCAATGGATGTGTGGCCAACATACATTAGTAGTCAATGACTGTTAGCACTACAGCAAACTGACAAACTATAGTAATCCATGTGCACAAAATGAAAAAGGCTAAATGTTCAGGAATATTCAGAAAGCAAAAAATAAGTAAATGAAACTCACACCTGACAACAGAAGCACTTTGTGATGAGCTGTTGCACGAATCTGTGACTGCTTTTCTGTGGTTCTCAGAGGGTTGGTTGGGCTGAATGTGGGCAATGAGCTCAGCAACCCTCTCTTCAGCAATTGACCATCTCTCCTCGTCAAGCACTCGGGCCACTGAACCTGCTTCATCCGGCAAGAGACCATTAGGATAGAAACCATCTGGCTGAACCCAACCCTCGTGACTACCCATGTAATTGTTCCCTGTTGTTCACCTGTTATCTGAAAAACCTATTTTCCTCTGTTCTTTCCAGATTGATAGAGCAAAAGAAAACAAAAAAATAATAATATGAGCAATCTAATATCTGAAGTGAAATGAACAAATCAAAGTTATGGGGAAGGAGCAAGGGATAGTGAAACACAAAAGAGCATGAACAGTATAAAAAAGAAAACACATTTAATTAAGCACAACAATAGTTATATATACACACATATATTTGAAAATCTAATACCAAGTGAACTAATATCCCCAAATATTTGGCAGTCGTTAGCTTTAGAATAGAGGCAGGCCAAATTGCTAATTACATTCAGGTAATTGTAGAATGATTCTGTTTTATGAGCTTCAATAGAACAACGCAATAAGATTCTCACAAACAAAAAAAGAATCCATGATTGTCCTACAGTTTCTCATCAAGCAGACAAAGACTATACAATCTTTAAAGAAATTTACCACCAGCAGATTGCCAAAACTTTTTCAATACTTCACATTGCTTGAATCAAGTATAAATACACAGGGGAAAAAACATTCATATACTTGTAGTCAGAAGATTAAAGATGAAAAATAAAACCCTAACTGAACAAAGATCAAAAGTTCTATAATCAATCAAACCCAGAGATTAAAACCCTAAGCGACAAAGCTTTCAGCAAGCATATTACAATCGAATATACCTTACAATCACTTCAAAATCGTTTGATAAGTACACAGATACTCTTCAGAACCTTGGACAATTCTTCAGAGCTCCGCCTTCCGAATTAATAAACAGTG
Organism: Panax quinquefolius; assembly: GCA_020205615.1. NCBI lineage: Eukaryota > Viridiplantae > Streptophyta > Magnoliopsida > Apiales > Araliaceae > Panax > Panax quinquefolius. The sequence goes on along the minus strand of CM035161.1, from coordinate 141,715,091 downwards.
TGACGCTCACAGAGTCGCAGATGATATTTTTTTTCAGTTCGATAACTATAGGATAATCATACATTGAGAAAACAATGAGACATTAGCTTATTTTGTCTGCAGTAAAATATGACTGAAAGTTACGTTTTGTTTCTGAGTTTTGGGAAGGAAAATAAAAGAAACGAAAACTTATTTTATAATGGGGAAAAGATTATAGAAAAATTTTATGTTTTCTTTTATGTGTTCCTGAGTTTATAAAAGAAAAAAAAAAATTATGTTTCACATTTAAGTTATTAAGTTGTCTTTTATATTAGTTTTACTATGTATATAATTTAGAGAGTATAATAGGAATTAAAAAATACTAATTAGTTTTTCGTTTAAATTCATTTATTTTTTGATGAAAAATTTGACAAGAAATGCATGCGTAAGTTTTTCGCCTATTTCTTTTTATTTATTTTTTACTAAGAAAGTCAAAACAAATGAATTAAACAAAAAACTTAATTTTTTTCTATTTTTTTTTTTTTTCGTTTATTTTAAAATTCAAAGAATCGTGTTAATAGGCCCAAAAACTTAGATAAAAGGGTTTACGTAAAAGAGCTGAACGAACCTCAAATGAAATTAATATTAAGTCGCTTCATATTTGGTTCACCAAATTTATCGAAAGATAAAATAAAGCTTTGATTGAAGTTTGTTTACCATCGAAATGAAGTATGATCTCTAATCGAGTTCTAAATAAATAACTTTTTAAACGAATATAATTCAGTGATCAATAGAAAATTACAATTTTATGAGTGTTCGAAAGAAATTATCGAACTTTAAAATTTGATCATATTTGACTCATTTACATTTCGAATCACGCCTAATCGAAACTTTTGTCAAACAGATACTTAATCAACGTAAGACCTCAACTTTTTTGAATAAAGATGAATTTTTTATAATTATCATTTTGAATATTATGATATAATGTTATAAGTTGTGCAGTAATAATTATAAATTTTGCAAAGTACGCAAGTTGTTATATAATATTCGATTGATAGGGAATATTCGCTTTAAAATGTAAAATATCTCGAACGACCAAGACAATCATTGGTGGACTCTATAATGTAATTCATCATTTCGGATCGAGAAACGCACATAAAAATATTTTATCGAAATAACTACTAAGTTTTACCGTTAATACTATGAACTACCTTAAGAGTAAAAGCACAAAGAATACATGTGGTTGCACAAGAAGACACCAGATTATCGATTATTAACGCCTTACGTGAGAAGTCATCTCAGCTTTTGTTTTATTACTTATATATATATTAGAGTTATATATATATATATATATATATATATGTATATAAGGTATGTATTATATATATATATATATATATATATATATATATAAGTAAAGTGGTTATGTTGTCAAAATTGGGTGGGATGAGATCGATGTTGTCAGTGAGTAAGAATTTCAAAAGGCACGTGTTATATATATATAAATATTATATAATAGGTTCGGGTTTATTTGATCATTATTGGTATCAGCTTGAAAAGTTAGCAAGAGGAGTATTATTATGTCAATCATTTATGTATTTTTGACAGTCAATCACTTGGGTGATGTCCCGTGAGATTATATATATATAATATATAATATATATTATATTTTATTCAAAAGATTTTGCTTTTAATTACGGACCGTCCGATTAAAGTAAATCAATCCGGATCGCTCATGAAGTTAGCTTATTACGCATTCCATTCTTCTATAAATAAGCTCATTCCTTCATTATTTCTTACTTAATTCAATTCAAACTCTGTAGAGAGAAAATTATATAGAAAGAAGAAGAGAAGTCTCGCTAACTTTCTTTTCCTATATTCAGCTTTTTACTAGAAGTGCATGTTATTCTTTTCAGATTCATGAAGAGAACTTCGTTATTCCATTTCTTATTATTCTCGTTGGAATAACTCAGATACGCCATTTCAACCCTATACTACTCATCATGCAAAATTGATTATTTTCGTAAGGTTATTAGCTTTCATATTCCTAATCAATCTATTATTAATTCAAGCAACCAAACCATTAAAATCAATCATTGTTATTTCAAGCCATAAAGCTATTCGCTTATCAAAAACTGATATCAAGCTTTTAGCTCATGTTACTTGATCTAAACAAAAATACGCCGCTTTTGAATGATATTTCTATTGTTGATGAATTTTCCGACGATTCCCTCAAGAACTTCCCGACCTACCCCAGAAAAGCGTGAAATTAAATTTTGTATCGACTTGAACCCTAAGATAAAACCCATTTCTAAAGCCCCATATCGAATGGGCTCTATCAACTTCGTGAGTTAAAGACCCAACTACATGAATTGTTAGATATTCGCTTTATTCGCCCCTAAGACTTTCCTCGGGGTGCTCCTTTTCTATTCATGAAGAAGAAAGACGGGAGTACGCGATTTGTATTGATTATCTGGAGTCAATCATGTCACCATAAAAAATAGTACCCATTACCACGTATGATGACTGTTTCGACCAACAGTAAAGGAGCCAAATTCTTTTCAAAGATCGATCTTCATTCCCGGATATCACCAAATAAGATTAGAACCGATGACATTCCAAAGACGGCCGTAACTCCTAAGACGGCATTATGAATTTTAGTCATATCTTTTGATCGACTAATGCCCGCCGCCTTCATGGATATGATGAACCGAGTATTCAAGGAATATTCGATCACTTTGTGGTCATCTTTATTGATGACATCCTCATATATTCCAAAACCCGTGAAGAAGATCATGAAAGCAACACTGAGGTCGATGACACTCCAAAAGCTTCGTGAATATAAGCTTTATGCCAAGTTAAAGAAATGCGAGTTATGGCTTCGAGGAAGTAGCACTCCTAGGCACGCGGTATCAAGTCATGGAATATCCGCCGACCCAAATAAGATCAAGCTTATACAAAGTCGAGCAACTCTAAATCAACGATCAAGACGTAGCTTTCTGGCTTTAGCTAGTTATTATCGAGATTCGTGGAAGGATTTTCTCAAATCGCTACTCCATTAACTCAAATTGACCTTGAAAGATACAAAGTTCATTGAGCGAGGAATGTGAGAAGAGTTTTCAAGAACTCAAGAGAGACTCATTTCAAAGACCTGCTCGACAATACCATCTCGCCTTGAGGATCTGTCATCTACAAGTGATGCTTCTAGCAAAGGGTTGGGATGTGTTCTCATGCAATACGGGAAAGTCATATTTACGCCTCACGACAACTCAAAGAATACGAGAGGAATTATCCTACTCACGATCTAGAGTCAAGTACCGTTGTCTTCGCACTAAAGATATGGAGGCATTACTCAGGTGGGAGAAAGTGGAGATCTTTTTACGATCATAAAAGCCTCAAATATTTCTTCACTCAAAAAGAACTCAACACGCGACAACGACGTCTGGTTTTGAATCATTGAAAGATTATAATCATACCATCCAATACCATCCTGTAAAAGTTTAACGTGGTAAATAACGATCGAAAGGTAAGATCATACGCGGCACGAAAAGCGATATTGTCAACGCAGGCCTATTTTGTGTGACTTGCAAAGAATGGAGATAGAGATAAAGACTTAGGGACCCACGTGATGATGGCGTAATATACGATAGTAGAATCGATTTTAATTGATAAAGTTAAAGTCGCTTCAAACTACGTGCACTCGAGCCGATGCGTATGAGGAAGAAAGTGCAAGAAGGTGCTACGCCGAAGCAAGAATCGGATGATGAAGCAATACTTCTAGTCAACTCTGCATTTTGTGTTCCTAATGACCCCGATTTGAAAAGTATAAAATCATAGTGGAGGCACAACACACACCGCTTGCAATCCATCTCTAGGGAGTACCAAAATGTATCGTGATTTTCGGCATACATTTTCGTGGAGCAATACGAAGAGAGAGATAGCGCTACTGTTTATCTCAAGGTGTCTAACTTGTCAACGAAGTCAAGGCGTGAGCATCAGTACCAAAAGGTCCATTGCAACCACTTGAAATTCCGAATGGAAGTGGGAGCACATTACCATGGATTTCAACATCGGTCTTCCCAAGGTTTCTCAAGGCATCGATGCAATTTGGGTCATTGTTGATAGATCGACCAAGTTTGCTCATTTCTTACCAATACGAGAGACTTATACACTTGAACGCCTTTGCTCAGATGTATATAAACGAGATTGTAAGATCGCATGGTATGCCAAGATCCATAGTTTCCGATCGCGGACCCGAGAGTCACTTCACAATTTTGGGTTAGTTTGCAAAAAGCTATGGGCACGGATTTACGATTTAGTTTAAGATATCATCCTCGATGGACGATGGACAATCGAGAGGACTATTCAAACTCGAAGATTTATTAAGACTCGTGGTCCTCGACTTCAAGGAAGTTGGGACAAGTTCTTACCATCGGTGGAGTTTTCCTACAACAACAGCTTATCGCCAAGTATCGCATGGCTCCATTCGAGGCGCCAGATGGAAGAAAGTGTCGCTTCCAAAAAGATACTGGGATGAGGTGGGTGAAGCAACGTTGTTGGGACCGGAGTTGGTACGTATGACTACAAAAAAAGATTCAAGCGATCCGACAACGATAAAGACCTCACAAGATCAATAAAAAAGAGTTATGCCGATCTTCATCGAAAGGACGGAATTCGATATAGAGATCATGTGTCGTTCATACGTGTTGCTTCCATGGAAGCGGAGTTACAAGATTTGAAAGAGAGGAAAGCTCAATCCTCATTCATCAACCCATTTTTAATCCTCGACCAATTAGGAATCGTGGCCTATAGACTCGCTTTTACCGCCAAGTATGTCCCGTGTTCATAACGCTTTTTCATATATCCATGTTACGAATATGTGAAAGATCCGAACCACATTATCGAAGTTGGAACCGGATTTAAATAATGGAAGACTTAACGTATTTAAGAGGTACCTATTCAAATCTTGGATAGAAGGAACATATTTACGCCGCAAGGTTATACCTCAAGTCAAAGTTTGTAGAGAAACCACGATGTCGAGGAAACGACCGGGAGTTAGAATCAAATGAAATCAAGGTATCCTTACCTCTTCGATATACCAAGACGTGACTTCTAATTTTCGAGGGCTTAATTTTCATAAGAAGGGAGATCAGAAGACCCCAACTTTTGAATAAAGATGAATTTTCTATAATTATCATTTTTGAATATTATGATATAATGTTATAGTTGTGGGTAATAATTATAAATTTTGCAAAGTACGCAAGTTGTTATATAATATTCGATGGCCTGGGAATATTCGCTTTAAATGTGAAATATTCGAACGACCAAGACAATCATCGGGTGGACCCCACAATGTAATTATCATTTGATCGAGAAAACGACAAAAATATTTTATCGAAATAATCTATGAAGTTTTACCATCGACATCGCTGAACTACTTCCTAAGTAGTAAAAGTACAAGAATACGTGTGGTCGCATAAGAAGACACCAGATCGATTATTAATGTTTATGAGAAGTCATCTCGCTTTTGTTTTATTACTTATATATATATTAGAGTTATATATATATATATATATATATATATATAAGGTATGTATTTATATATATTATATATATAAGTAAAGTGGTTATGTTGTCAAAATTGGGTGGGATGAGATTGATGTCATTGGGTGAGTAAGAATTTCAAAAGGTATGTGTTATATATATATAAATATTATATAATAGGTTTGGTTTATTTGATCATTATCGTATCAGCTTGAAAAGTTAGCAAGAGGAATATTATTATGTCAATCATTTACGTACATTTTTGACAGTTGAATCACTTGGGGTGATGTCCCGTGAGATTATATATATATATATATAATATATATTTTATTTTATTTAAAAGATTTTGCTTTTAATTATGGACCGCTCGATTAAAGTAAATCAATCCTGGACTGCTCATGAGTTAGTTATTATGCATTCCATTCTTCTATAAATAAGCTCATTCCTTCATTATTTCTTATTTAATTCATCAAACTCTAGAGAGAAAATTATGTAGAGAAAGAAAAAGCAGAAGTCTCGCTAACTTTCTTTTCCTATATTCGCTTTTACTAAGTAAGGGATATTATTCTTTTGATTCATGAAAAGAACTTCATATTCCATTTCTTATTATTCTCATTGAATAACTCAGATACGCTATTTCACCCTATACTTGGTGACATTCTTCTATTATTCTCATTGAACATCCCGTCTGAAGGTTTTACACACCGGATTCGGGTTCCGCTTTTATTATTATTATTCGCTGAACATCCGTCAGTTGTGTTTTACACCGACCGGGTTCCGCTTTTTTATTATTATTCGCTGGAATATCCCGTCATGTGTTTTACACCGGGATTGGTTCCGCTTATTTATTATTCGCTGAATAACCTCCTCATGCCAAGTACCGCATACATGGTGATTTCGTTGTTATTCTATTACTTATTATTCGTTTGAACATCCCGCTTGCGTGTGAATTTCACCCGACCGGTTCTCGTTATTATTATTCTCATTGAATAACCGTTTCATGCTAAGTACCGCATTTACGGTGATTTCTTTTGTTATTCTATTCGTTATTATACTCAAATAAGTTAAAATTTCGACTTCTATACTCCATGAAATTAGTGGAATATCCTCGATATTCAAGGCGCTTCATCCAAAGATTTTTTATGGAAATATTCTTCCGAGCATTCTTGAATTTTACTCTACAAAGCAAAAGATTACGTCGATAATTTGACGTTATTAGTTCCCTAATAAATTAATTCGTGAACTTGTTTTATCAATTCTTATATCATTGTCATCATCCTCATGTTTATATTTTTTAAAGTCATCTACGGCCCGTAGAGTATGGATGGACTTGGTATGATTATAACTGTGGATTATTTGGTGTAATCATTAATCGTAATGTTACAAATGATGTGGGTAAAAGTCCTCATCGTCTGCAGAAGTGTATCGATGGACAGCTTGTTGGTATGATCTTGACTATCGATGAATACACAAATATCCTCGCCCAGTAGTGCATGGAATTTGTGGTCGCGACCCTAATGAATATCCGTCAGAAAAGTGCGAGGATGATGTGAATTATTTAATAAGTCGAGTCTCAGCCGATAAAAGTGATGAAAAACTTTTAAATCATAAAAGATAGTAGATTTTATTCTCTACTTGAGTCTTTTAATGGATTGCTTGATCCGTTGCAGTTAAACTTGATGTCTATTGTATTTTATCAGTTTAACATTATCAAGGCTAATAATAATTTATTTTTCATTATCTTAGTCATAATATTTCTTGTTGGGCTAGTTGGGCTCACTGCTTTCTTTCACTGCGTTTCTCTGTGAAATGAGAACGTAGTGTACAAGTTTCTGGGAACAGAGTGATGGTCCTGATGATAAGATTACTTAGTAGTCCTCACTATTCTGTTAAATAGTGTGACAATAAATGTAATGAGGACTTATTCTGAGAGTGGATATTGTCTAGAAGACAATATTTGTATTTAAACTCACATCATATGTTTTGTCGTATTTCACACTGTAAGACCCCGAAATTTTTTTAAATAAAAAAGGAATTTCCTTTATTTATTATTTTGAAATAGTAAGGGTTGATTTGATTAATGTGGATAGTTAAGGGTTAAATACGCAAATATTTCAAAATAAGCAAGTGGTTATAAAATATTCATTTTTGTCGGGAATATTCGTTTGGTCGTGGAATATTTCAGATCATGAGACCCCAGATTTTATCAATAAAGATTTAAATTTTTGTCAAATAATTTTTAATATTATGGTGTGAATTTGAGATAATATTATATAGTCAGGTAGTATTTATAAATTTTGCAAAGTATGCAAGTGGTTATATTATATTCGATTGGCCTGGGAATATTCTTTATTAGCAGGGAATATTCGTGCATAACTACCAATCATTGGTGGACCCCAATAATGTAATTCATCATTTTGATCGAGAAAACGACAAAAATATTTTATTGAAATAACGATTTTAAGTTTTACCGTGGTTACCGCTGAACTACCATGTAGTAAAAGTACAAAGAATAAGTGTGGTCGCATAAGAAGACACTAAGACGATTATCGATGCTTATGTGAGAAGTCACCGGTTTGATTCCATTATCACGATTAATAATATGAATTATTATAGCGATAACGACGCTTTTGTTTTATTCATATTATTAACGTAATAAAATGTAAACATCTTTTATATAAAATGTAATACTTTATTAAAGTTATTCTATAAATGTAATATATTATATTTTATTACGATAATAGTGTTGCATAGTGTTTTCAGATAAGTTTTTGCATAAGATCGCATAAAAGGTTTGCATAGTAAAATGTTTTTATATAAATAATATATTATATTTTATTTAAAAGATTTTTCTTTAAATATGGACCGTCACGATTAAAGTAAATCAATCTGGACCGCTCATGGATTAGTTATTATGCATTCCATTTTCCTATAAATAAGCTCATTCCTTCATTATTTTCTTATTTAATTCATCAAACTACAGAGAGAAATTATAGAGAAGGTTATAGAGAGAAAGTTATGAAAGAAGAAGAGTATTCTCGCTACTTCACTACTTCTATATTCGCTTTTTTACTGTAGTGGGTGTTATTCTTTCTTCTCGAAGAGAACTTCGTTATTCCATTCATTATTATTCTCATTGAATAACTCGTAAAAGTGGCATACCCTATACATAACTCAGATAATGCAGATACCCTATACTTGGTGAAACTTTATGTTATTCCATCGCTTATTATTACATTGAATAACTCGTATATACGCCATTTACCCTATACTTGGTGACATTCTTCTATTATTCTCATTGAACATCCCGTCTGCATGTTTTACACCTGGGACCGGGTTCCGCTTTTTATTATTCTCGCTGAACATCCTGCATGCAGGTTTTACACCGGAATTCGGGTTCCGCTTTTTATCATTCATTGAATATCCTATCTCGTGTGTTTTATAATCGGACCGGGTTCCATCTTTATTATTTCGTTGAACATCCCGCTTGCGTAATTTCACCGACTCCGGTTCCGATTATTATTATTATTCTCGTTGAATAACCTGCCTATGCGCAAGTACCGCACGCAAGGTGATTTCTTTTGTTATTCCATTCTTTATTATACCCAATTGGTTAAAACTTTGACTTCATACTCCATGAAATTAGTAGAATATCCTCGATATTCGCGTTTCATCCAAAGATCTTTTCATGGAAATATTCTTCCGATCATTCTTGAATTTTACTCTACGTAAACAAAGATTATGTCGACAATTTGACGTTAATAATTCATGGATTAAATAATTCTTGAACTTGTTTTATTGAATTATTATGTCATTGTCATCATCCTCATGTTATATTATGTTATCTTCGCTTACGCAAGATAGATGAACTTAGTATGATTATGACTGTGGATCATTCTTAAGATAATCACGACTGATATAAATGATGTGACAAAAGTCCTCAAAGTGGTATTCTGTAATGCAAATGATGGATAGTTTTTGGTATGATTATGACCACTGGGGTGATTCTTAAGATAGTCATTGACCATCGATAATTTGATGAAAATCCTCGATCGCGGTATGCGGATGATTAGATGTGGTGGTTTATTTATTGTCGAGTCTCAACGATAAAAATTGATGAAAACCTTTTAAAACCTAAAAGATAGTAAACTTTATTCTCTACTCGACTCTTTTAATGGATTGCTAATTCCACCGCAGCTTAAACGGGTTGTCTATCAGATTTTATCGCTTAACATCTGTTCAAGGCTAATGATAATTTATTTCGCATTATCTTAGTCATAATATTTCTTATCGGGCTAGTTGAGCTCACCTTTTTTTTTCATCGTTTCTCTTCGTGAAATGAGAACATAGCCGGGACTAGCCTGGGAACTGAAAGTAATGGTCCAGAGGATAAGATTAGAGTCCTCACTATTCTCGTGAAATAAAGGTGATAATAGTTGTAATGAGGACTCCTTTTCGAGTTTGTATAATATCTAGTAGATAATATTTGTATTCAAACTCACGCTTTATGTCGATTGCATACCTACGCTTATATTAAGAAGTCAGATTTGAATTTATGTACCACGTAAGTGGCGCACCCAAGATGGGTGACGATACCTAATTTTGGGGTCGCCACAACAGTTGGTATCGTAGCTTAGGATACGATCCCGGCTAAGATGTGAGAATAGTACTAGGGGGGAGACGGGAATTCCTTCGCTAAGATGACCTACCCAAAGCTATTTGGTATTTAATTGGCTCACGTAGTATAGGGATAATGTGTGATATGTTAATTAACCATTGTTTTGTGACAAAGTGTTTGAGAATGGCATCTGAAAATGCCGAAGTTAAGCAATGAAGCACATGAGAGTGTTGATTCACTCAAACAAAAGGTAACGACCAACAACACGATAATAATCATACCGGTGGCAACGCCATCGTAACAATGATAACCATCGTGGGGGAAATTATCATGCTAAGAATGGTAACCACTTTGTGGTAATCACGGCAAAGATAATAGAAGTGGAAATTTCAAGAAGAGAAGGTCATTTAGCTCGATTTTGTCGATAAAGGAAGTCAAGTCCACCGACGGTGGCACCAAAGCGGATATGGATAAAACAAAGTCGGTGGTTTCACGAAGAGCGTTTTCACGACTTCTTAAAAAGCAAGTGACTCGAACGTAAGTTAAGACGCAAGTTAGTTAATTATAAATTTTCACAAGTCTATACCTTATTAGATATCGGTTCTACCCATTCTTTTATCTCTCTCTTTGCTATGCTCAACGCTTAAATTTGACTCAGGAGAAATTAGACTTTCGATTTATCTATCGAAACCGTTTGGAGAAACCTTTCATATTTCCACTGCTTATTAATCTTGTTGTTTCAAATAAACACTTTCACGCTACTCGTCGATATTATCTCTTTGAAAATACTTGCCTTTGAGGGTAATTTTTTGAAAACGATTGATTAATTACTCATTATTCTTTTGTAAGGTTGTTAGCTTTCATATTCCTAACCAACTCGTTATCTAATTCAAAGTAACCAAACCCTAAAGTTAATCACCGTTATATCAAGCCATAAGTAAAGAGCCCCGAACCTTTCGTTGTTGACTTCCTTGTGTGGAATGCACGAAGCCGCACTTTTCAGAAGCGACGCCATGAATGAAGATGGCATTAGTAGTCCTCACTATTCGTGAAATAAGGTGATAATAGTTGTAATGAGGACTCCTTTTCGAGTTTGTATAATATCTAGTAGATAATATTTGTATTCAAACTCACGCTTTATGTCATTATTGCATACCGGCGCTTATATTAGTAAGTTGTATTTGAATTTATGTACCATGTGAAGTGGCGACCCAAGATGGGTGACGATACCTAATTTTGGGGTCGCCACAACAGTATCGAGCTTAGGATATGATCCCGGCTAAGATGTGAGAATAGTACCAGGAGGGAGAGACGGGAATTTCTTCGCTAAGATGACCTACCTAAAGCTATTTGGTATTTAATTGGTCTCACGAGTATAGGATAATAATGTGATATGTTAATTAACCATTGTTTTGTGACGTTGTTTGAGAATGGCATCCTAAAATGCCGAGTTAAGCAATGAAGCACACGAGAGTGTTGATTCAAATTTCAAACAAAAGGTAACGACCAACAACACGATAATAATCATCATCGGGTGGCAACCGGCCATCGTAACAATGATAACCATCGTCGGGGAAATTATCATGCTAAGAATGGTAACCACTTTGGTGGTAATCACGGCAAAGATAATAGAAGTGGAAATTTCAAGAAGAGAAGGTCATTTAGCTCGATTTTGTTGTCGTATAGTGAAGTCAAGTCCACCGGGACGGTGGCACCAAAGCGGATATGGATAAAACAAAGTCTGTGGTTTCATGAAGAGCGTTTTTCATGACTTCTTAAAAAGCAAGTGACTCGAACGGTTAGCACAAGTTAGTTAATTATAAATTCTCGCTAAGTCTATACCTTATTAGATATCTGGTTCTACCCATTCTTTTATCTCTTGCTTAATGCTCAACGCTTAAATTTGACTCAGGAGAAATTAGACTTTGATTTATCTATTGAAACTTCGTTGGGAGAAACCTTCGTTACTCTCCACTGCTTATTAATCTTGTTGTTTCAAATAAACACTTTCACGCTATTCGTCGATATTATCTCTTTGAAAATACTTGCCTTTGAGGTAATTTTTTGAAAACGATTGATTAATTACTCATTATTCTTTTGTAAGGTTGTTAGCTTTCATATTCCTAACCAACCCGTTATACTTAATTCAAAGTAACCAAACCCTAAAGTTAATCATCGTTATATCAAGCCATAAGTAAAGAGCCCGAACCTTTCGTTGTTGACTTCCTGTGTGGAATGCACCGGCCGGACTCTTCAGAGGCGTACGCCATGAATGAAGATGGCAAGTTTATAGGTATCATTGTGAGGTGTTATCTGTGTTAAAGGATAGAAGTCACAGTTGGTATCAATGTGACGATTATCCAAGTCTTGGATGAGAGTAATAATAGCTTTGAATGATATTTCTATCATTAATAAATTTTTGACGATTCTTGAAGATTTCCTAGCCTACCCTAGAGCGTGAAATCGAATTTTGTATCGACCCAAAGATAAAAAACCCATTTCTTAAACCCTCAAATATTTCTTCAACTAAAATGAATCAGCTTTACGTGGTTTATGATGAAAGTCATAATAAAAGCATAGGACTAATGAAAATCATGGGTATATGAGGTATTAGTAAGTTTTATGATGAGTTATGTTGGTTATTATGTGAAAACATGAAAGTTTCATAGAAATCACAAAGAGTTGAAAATCGATTTTTGGTGAAAACGAACATAAAATTCAATTGACCATATCTCCTGTTATATTTTGAATTTTTGAATGTGGTCAAATCCTAGAGTTAGATCTATGAGTTACCTAACTAATCCAAGTGGAATTACTGGAAAAGGTGTTGTAGATTTTGTGTGGACTGATTTTAGCAAAGGAGGTAAAAGCTGTAAATTTCGAAAATGCTATCGCCCAGAAACTTTAAGGGACTGTTTCGGCCACTTAAATTATGAGAAAATTCTGGCCTTTTGGGACATGAAGGTATATGGTATAAAGTACCTCCTGTCCAAAAATGAGCTCATTCGACTTAAAATGAGCAAGTTATGACTATTTCAATATTTAGGTTTTTCCGACGAAAAACGCTTATAACCAGAAAGTTCTATAACTCCGATGACCATGAAATTTAAACCGGAAGCTCACGTTAACATGTGTAAGGTCCTGCCAAGATTTGGGAATTTTTGGAGTTAAACTTGAGGTAGCTAATTTCTTAAGGAATTAAGTGGAAATTGATTTTTAAAAATAGTAAATGAATTTTAAAAATTCGAGAAAAATATATTTTCATTATGGGACTATATTATGCTAAATCCCAGAAAAGAAATATTTTTGGGGCTGATTTGGTATTTTTCATGAAAATAGTTTAGTTACTTAACATATGAGTTAAATATGTTATGTGAAGTAACAAAGTTGAAAATAGGATTTTATGGCTAGAGAATCCTATATAGTAGTATATGCATATTTTTGATGAGGATTTGATAATTGGTGATGATATCTTATGAGTATGGCATTTTGAATGATTAAATGCATTATATGGTAAAGCGTAAACAATTGAGATAAATTGTTTATAAATTTAAAAGTGATTAAAATATTGTTATAATATTAATGATATTAGATTATGAGATTATTAAGTGATTGATAACATGGGGATATTCTTGAACTCGGATAAATTATATTATAAATGTTTAATATTTATCCTTTATCTCATTTGATCGATTCTTTATATCATTATCCTCATGTTTATATTATGTTGAAAGTCATCGTATTCGTCAGAATGCATAGATGGACTTGGTATGATTATGACCACGGATTATCTTAAGATAATCATAATCAGAAATGAATACACAATTATCTTTGGCCGTAGTGCATGGATAATTTGTGGTCGTGATACTAATGAATATCTTCGGCCCAGTAGTGCAGGATGGATGATTCGATGATGTGGATTAATTATTGTCGAGTCTCAAAGAATGAAATATTAATTCATGGATGCGTTCAAAGTCATCTCGTGGCTTACGTGCATAGATGGACTTGGTATGATTATGACCACGGATTATTTTGTGATAATCATAACAGTAAATGAATACACAATTATCTTCGCCGTAGTGCATGGATAATTTTGTGGTCGTGATACTAATGAATATCCTCTTATCGTAGTGCGAGGTGGATGATTCGATGATGTGGATTAATTATCGGTGAGTCTCAAAGAATGAAATATTAATTCATGGATGCGCTCAAAGTCATCATATTGTGGTTTACGTGCATAGATGGACTTGGTATGATTTACGATTACGGATTATTCGCAGATAATCATAATCAGTAAATGAATACACAATTATCTTCGGGCAGTAGTGCATGGATAATTTGTGGTCGTGATACTAATGAATATCCTCGGCCCGTAGTGCAGGATGATTCGATGATGTGGATTAATTATCGAAATCGAGTCTCAAAGAATGAAATATTAATTCATGGATGCGTCAAAGTCATCTCGCTTACGTAGCATAGATGGACTTGGTATGATTATGACCAGGATTGTTCTAAGATAATCATAATCAGATTGAAAACACTGAATATCCTTAGCCAAGAAAGGTATGGATAATTCGTGGTCGTGATACTATTGTCGAGTCTCAAGATTATTGGTTTTACATCTTCGCCCCGTAGTGCAAAAGATGAATTATAATAAATATCTTCGCCCCAGTGCAAAGATGAATTGTTAATGAATATCTTTGGTAGGATTGCAAAGATGAATTTAATGTTTTCAACGATAAAGGTATTCAAGGTATCCTCACCTCTTTATCATATCACGTACGCATTCTAATTTCGAGGGCTTAAATTCCATAAGGAGGGAGATTGTGGAGACCCCGATTTTATCAATAAAGATTTAAATTTTGTCAAAATAATTTTAATATTATGGTGTGAATTTGAGATAATATTATAGTTGTGGGTAGTATTTATAAATTTTGCAAAAGTATGCAAGTGGTTATATTATATTCGATTGGTCTGGGAATATTCGGTTTAAGCAGGAATATTCGCATAACTACTCAATCATTGGTGGACCCTATTAATGTAATTCATCATTTGGATCGAGAAAACGACAAAAATATTTTATTGAAATAACGGCGGAAGTTTTACCGTGGTTAATGTTGAACTACCTCAGTAGTAAAAAAGTACAAGAATAAGTGTGGTTGCATAAGAAAGACACCTGTGATTGATTATCGATGCTTATGTGAGAAGTCACTCTTTGATTCCATTATTGTCGATTAATAATATGAATTATTATAAGCGATAATGACGCTTTTGTTTTATTCGTATTATTAACGTAATAAAATGTAAACATCTTTTTATATAAAATAGAATACTTTATTAAAGTTATTCTATAAATAATATATTATATTTTATTACGCATAGTGTTGTATAGTGTTTTGATAGTGTTTTCAGATAAGATCGCATAAAGGTTTGCATAGTAAAATGTTTTATATAAATAGAATATATTATATTTTATTTAAAAGATTTTTTCTTTAAATATGGACCGCCGATTAAAGTAAATCAACTGGACCGCTCATGGATTAGTTATTATGCATTCCATTTTCCTATAAATAAGCTCATTCCTTCATTATTTTCTTAATTCATTGAAACTCTAGAGAGAGAAATTATGAGAGAAGTTTATAGAGAGAAAGTTATAGAAAGAAGAAGAGTATTCTCGCTACTTCACTACTTCTATATTCGGTTCTTTTTTACTGTAGTGGGTGTTATTCTTCTTCGAAGAGAACTTCGTTATTCCATTCATTATTATTCATTGAATAACTCGTAAAAGTGGCATACCCTATACATAACCTCGACACGCCAGATACCCTATACTTGGTGAAATCCTTATGTTATTCCATCGCTTATTATTCATTGGAATAACTCAGATACGCTATTTACCCTATACTTGGTGACATTCTTCTATTATTTCATTTGAACATCCCGTCTCGTGTGTTTTACACCGGACCCGTTCCGCTTTTTTATTATTCCGTTGGAACATCCTCGTCTCGCAGTGTTTTACACCGGACCGGGTTCCGCCTTTTCTTTATCATTCCGCTGGAATATCCTATTCATGTGTTTTACACCGGATCCGGTTCCATCTTTATTATTCTCATTGGAACATCCCGCTTTGTGTGAATTTCACCGACCTCGTTCCGTTATTATTATTATTCTCGTTTGAATAAACTCGCTCATAATAAGTACCGCACGCAAGGTGATTTCTTTTGTTATTCCATTCTTTATTATACCCAAATTGGTTAAAACTTTGACTTCTATACTCCATGAAATTAGTAGAATATCCTCGATATTTGCGTTTCATCCAAAGATCTTTCATGGAAATATTCTTCCGATCATTCTTGAATTTTACTCTACGTAAACAAAGATTATGCCGATAATTTGGACGTTAATAATTCATGGATTAAATAATTCTTGAACTTGTTTTATTGAATTATTATGTCATTGTCATCATCCTCATGTTATATTATGTTATCTTTGGCTTACGCAAGCATAGATGAACTTAGTATGATTATGACTCGTGGATCATTCTTAAGATAATCACGACTTGATATAAATGATGTGACAAAAGTCCTCAAAGGCTCAGAATGCAAAATGATGGATAGTTTTTGGTATGATTATGACTGTGGGTGATTCTAAGATAGTCAGTGACCATTGATAATTTGATGAAAATCCTTGACCGTGGTACGTGGATGATTAGATGTGGTGGTTTATTTATTGTCGAGTCTCAAATGATAAAAATTGATGAAAACCTTTTAAAACCTAAAAAGATAGTAAACTTTATTCTCTACTCAATTTCTTTTAATGGATCGCTAATTCACCGCAGCTTAAACCGGGTTGTCTATTGTATTTTATCGCTTAACATCTGTCAAGGCTAATGATAATTTATTTCGCATTATCTTAGTCATAATATTTCATCGGGCTAGTTGAGCTCACCTTTTCTTTCATCGTTTCTTCTGTGAAATGAGAACATACCGGGACGAAGCTCTGAGAACGAAAGTAATGGTCCAGAGGATAAGATTAGTAGTCCTCACTATTCGTGAAATAGTGTGATAATAGTTGTAATGAGGACTCCTTTTGAGTTTGTATAATATCTAGTAGATAATATTTGTATTCAAACTCACGCTTTATGTCAGATTGCATACCTACGCTTATATTAGTAAGTCAGATTTGAATTTACGTACCATGTGAAGTGGCGTACCCAAGATGGGTGACGATACCTAATTTTGGGGCGCCATTTATGACCGTCGGGGAATATTCGTGACGAATATTCATACGCAAAACCCATGTGGGGCCCATAATGTAAAGCGATTGGATGAGGAAAACGACAAATATAAGTTGTTTAAAAAATAAACAGAATTGTTACCATTAATATCGTTGGAATACCCGTAGAGTTAAAAACACTAATACGCTACGTTGAATAAGAGAAGACACTGCAGTATTGCATCAATTATTGATCCTTACGTAAGAAGGCACTACTCAATAATTGTTACAAAATTATTATCGCTCAAAGATTTTATTTTATCGATTCAATAATTGTCGTTATTAGTATTTTATATTATCATTGTTTCAATAATTGTCATCGCACAAAGATTTCCCATTATCGATCAATAATTCATATTATTTGAATAATATTATTAGATAACATTATTGGCAATGTCTAGAAAGTTCGCTTCTAAGGAGAGGTTTGGTCACCTAATCAAGCGCGCCAAGAAGGAGATATCCTTATTGGAAAGCCCTCTTTCCGGGAATGTACTCGTCATCATAAATGTGATTCGTAATATTATTTGTGAATAATTAATTATTGATTCATATGATAAGGAAATATTTATTTTATATGAATATAAATGATGGATTTATTTATGTGGTTATTAATGAAGGAATTAATTTGAGATGTTTTATTTGTATTTTATCCGGATTCGATGTATTAAAAGATCAAATCGGTGTTATTATGACTTTATTGTGTGAGTTATAATATTTAATCCGACCGTTGGATCGTTGTAATTTTTGGATATGTTATACATATATAAGTTGAGTATATGTCCACAAATTTTGAACCGTTAAAATGAGCGATAATTTATTATGAATTTTAAGAGGTGACTGATTCGTAAATTAGAAGTTTATAAATGATTTTGGTGGAAAATTCTAGAATTGGTGGGCCCCACTTGTGGTTGGTGAAAAAATGTGCTGAATTTTATTTCAAATGTGGTGGGTGGCAATAGTAGCAGGTAAAGCCATCAAAAGAAAGTCAAGTCCGCTTCGATGGGCTAACATTTTCCTATAAATAGAGGGCTGTTAGAATTGAAAATCACACCGTAAACAAAGTTTTCTCTTTTCTCTCTATATTATCGAGCGATTTTTGTGAGTATTTAGATACTTTGAGAGTTGTTGTTCAAGATAAGTTTCATTCAAAGATCACTTCCGATCTTTCCTTCCAAGTAATCGATTCTTTCGAGGTAAGTGGATATTATTTTTTCGAAATGATATTATTTCTTCAATATCATTACTTTGAAATGTTGATCTCAAGTTTTTATCAAATTTGGAACTTTTTCATGCTCTGGGTTACTATTCACGAGTTACTATTCATGAGTTACTATTCACGAGTTACTATTCACTATTCTATTCAAAGTACTATTCATGAAGCGTGAAGATATTTTTTTGTGGAATTTCTATCTTTTGGTGTTTGAGTTCTTATTCACGATACACAAGACTATTCACGATACTAAGACTATTCAATCGAAAAATAAAATTTCTTCTTTTCGTCCAAAATATCTATTCGGATACTAGCTTTGATTATATCCATGTTTTGATTATTCTTGAATTTTACACCACTATGATTATTTTTGAGGTATTGTTGGACATGGATAAAACAAAGTACTAATCCTTAATCCTTAATCTTGTCATTTTGTTTCACCGGATTCGTTTCTTTAAAAATATTTTTCATCATCCTAAGTCTTAAATGATGATATTATTGAATATCTTTCGCTCAGAAAGTAAAAAGATGAATGATTTCAAGAATATCTTTGGGCCAGTAAAAAAGATGAACAGTGTTAGAGATGAATACGACCGACTGATTAATATCTTTCGCCTCAGAGTGCAAAGATGAACAGTGTTTAAATGAATATGACTAATCGATGAATATCTTCGGCCAGAAGTGCAAAGATGAATATTTGATTCGAGATGTATATTGATTGATGTTACAGGATAAAAGATAGATGATGAACTTTTAAATTCATACATGTAAGATAGTAGTTTGCATTCTCTACTTAACTCTTCTAATGAATTATTATCTCCGCCGCTAAATATTGATTTAAAATTTGTTGTCTATCAGATTCTATTAGATTTTTCCTCGTTCAAGACTAACGATAATTTGTCAGATGTTATCTTAGTCATAATATTCTTTTATCGGGCTAGTTGAGCTCACCCTTTTCCTTGTTGTTCCATTTTTCTTCTCTCGGAGGCGAGAATGTAATGAAAGTACTGCTTCTCAAAATGGAATGAAGGTTCTAGAGAGAGAGTTGTTTAGTAGTCCTCACCATTTTGTAAAATAATGTATCAATAATTATGATGGGGATTTATTTATGTGTGGATATTGTCTAGAAGACAATATTATATTTAAACTCATTAAGATATATTCGTCGTATTTCACACGACATTTGTATTATGAAGTTGTAGTTTGCTTTTGTACTCATGTATTTGGCACTCAGAACGGGTGTTGTGTATACCTATTTTGGGGGCGCCAAAGTTGGTATCGAGCTTAGGATATGATCTCTCCAAGGAGATCGGGAATAGTAACTAGGAGGGAGAGACGAGTAAAACCTTCGCTAGTGTGTCCTACCTAAGCTTATTTGTTGGTTGGTCATAATATAGGGTATTATGTGATATGTTAATTTATTTAATTAACCCTTGTTTTATGATAGTTTTTAAGAATGGTCACGAAAACGTTAACAATGGAGTGAATGAGATCGTGGAGACACCTCTAATCGCCAACCGTGATAATGTGATGTCAAAGTAAGAAGGAATTAGAGATATCCATGGTGAGTGAAGAATTGATAGTAACAGACCTTTAGATAATCGCAGAGGTAACATTTGAGAGTGAGGAAGAAGAGGAAGAAGAGGTACCAAGAGAGTTTATTAGAGGTATTTTATGATCAAAATGTAGAATTGCAAAATCGTATTCATGAGTTGAAGAAGCAGTCAAGAATCAGGCGAAAATGGAGCAAAAGGATGCAACGATTCAAGTCAGTGTTAACCGATATGTGATGCTTGAATGAAGCACTTTTTTCGCGCAGAGTATAAGATGATAAAGTCGAATCGAAATGAAAGAAGAAATAATCGAACAGTGAGAATGAGTGATGATGGTAAAAAGCCGCACGACGCGTTGATATTATGGAAAGAGATGTCCAATCTAAAAGAGAAGATTTAACGATGACGGAAGACGTTGGCAAAGCTAAAGATCAAAGACCATCAACAAATTCTGTGGGAAGAGAACGATCGCCAGTTAGATGCTACGAGATGTGGAGAGGAGGACATATAAGGTCAAACTGCTCAAAGCCTTCCAAGGTATGTTTTAGTTGTGGAAAAGATGGTCATATAGCTCGATTTTGTCCTATATCGAAATCAAGTCCGGGTTGGGACGTTGGCACCAGAGGCGGTCCTGTAAAAAGTCAAAGTCAACGATTCCTGTAAGAGCGTTTGTCGTGACCAATCAAAAATGCGAGGAACCCGAACGGTTAAGACGCTAAGTTAGTTAATTATAAATTCTTCGCTAAGTATATACCTTACTAGATATTGGTTCTACCCATTCTTTTATCTCTTACTTTGCGACTCAACGCTTGAACTTGACTACGAGAAATTAAACTTTGACCTATCTGTGGAGACTCCATTTAGAGAAACTTTCATTACATCCGTTGTTTAAAAATCTTGTTTGATTCAAGTTGGCACTATCACATTACCCGTTAACCTTATTTCTATATAGAGATATTTGCTTTTGATGTGATTTTAAGGTTAACTACTCATCATGCCAAATTGATTGCTTTTGTAAGGTTGTTAGTTTTCATATTCCTAAGCAAACCCGTTATTCAATTCAAGCAATCAAACCATCAGAGTCAAACATTTTCATATCAAGCCATGAAGTCATTCGCTTATTACGGATGTCAAGTTTTCTTAGTCCATGTTATGGATTTGAATAAAGACACGCCGATTTGAATAATATTCCGTTGTTATTGATTTTTCCCGACGTATTTCTCAAGAATTTTCGGTTTACTCCCAAAACCCGATATTAAATATTGTATCGACTTTGAACCCCAGACAAAAACTCATTTCTAAAATCTCATCGAATGGCTCCTATTGAACTTCGTGAGTTAAAAATTCAACTATAGAATTTGGTACCGAGCCTTTATCCGGTGACTTCCTTTGTGGAATTTACCAAGCCGCAACTTTCTATAGGGGACGCCATATTCGTATGCGACAAGTAAATCGATAGGTGTCATTGTGACGTGCTATCCAAGATTGGGATACGAGTCACGTTTAAGAGCAACCTAAGTCAAGAATCTAAATACGTAGCTTTCAGGCTTAGTTGGTTATTATCTGAGATTCGTTGAAGGATATTCTCGAATCGCTATTCCATTATCGCAATTTGACTCGTAGAGATACAAAATTCGAATGGAGCAAGGAATGTGGGAAGAGCTTCAAGAACTCAAGAGGAGACTCATTTCAAAGACATGTTTCGACCATGCCATCCCGAAAAGCGAACGTGGTAGCCGACGTGTTGAGTAGAAGATCGATATAAGCACGAAAGTACGATATTGTCAAAGACTAATTTCAGATAATTTACAAATAATAGAGATGGAGATGAAACTCTAGGTACCCACGTGATGATATACGAGTATAATCGATTTTAATCGATAAAGTTAAAGTCGCCAAGCCACCATAACCCTTGAAATGATGCGTATGAAGAAGAAAGTACAAGAAGGAGCTATTCCTAAGCGAGAATTGATGAAGAAGGAATACTTGAGTCCACTCTAGACTTTGTGTTCCTAACGACTGATTTGAAGTACAATATTATGATGGAGGCACACAATACACCATTTTCAATCCATCCTCGAAGTACTAAAATGTATCGTGATCTTCACATACATTTGGTGGAACAATATGAAGAGAGAGATTGCAAAGTTTATCTCGATGTGTTTAACTTGCTAACGTGTAAAGGCGGAGCATCTAGTACCTAAGGGTCCGTTGCAACCACTTGAGATTCCGAAATGGAAGTGGGAACATATTACCATGGATTTCGTTATTGGGTCTTCCTACGGTTTCTCAAGGCATCAATGCTATTTGGGTTATTGTTGATAGATTAACCAAGTCCGCTCATTTTCTTGCCGACACGGAGACTTATTCACTTGAACGCCTTGCACAGATGTATGCACGTGAATGAGATTGTGAAGTTGCATGGCATGCCTGTATCCACAGCTTCGGATCGTGACCCAAGATTCACTTCAAGATTTTGGGTTAGCTTGCAGAAAAAGCTACGGGCACGGATTTGCGATTTAGTTCTAAGCATACCATCCCCAAACGGATGGACAATCGTAGAGAGGACTATTCAAACTCTTCAAGATATATTAAGACTCGTGTGTCCTAGACTTCAAGGGTAGTTGGGATAAGTATTTACCATTGGTGGAATTCTCCTACAACAATAGTTATCGTGCAAGTATAGGTGTGGCTCCATTCAAGCATTATATGGACGAAAATGTCGTTCTCCAATATGTTGGGATGAGGTGGGTGAAGCAACATTGTTGGGACCGAAAGTTAGTACGTATGACTACCAAAAGATCCAAATGATTCGACAACGATATACAAACCAAGACAAGATCGACAAAAGAGTTATGCGGATCTTTATCGAAAGGACGTGGAATTTAGTGTGGGGGATCATGTATAATCGCGAGTCGCTTTCCATGGAAGGAGTTACAAGATTTAGGAAGAGAGGAAAGCTCAATCCACCATTTATTGGTCCATTTCAAATTCTTGACCGAGTAGGAAATGTAGCCTATAGAGATTGCTGTTACTCCAAGTATGTCTCGTGTTCATAATGTGTTTCATATATATCAGCATTTCGTAAATATGTGAAAGACCCAACCACGTTATATGAAGTTAGAACCTGGGACGTGATAGCCAAGACTTAACGATGAGGAGGTACTTGTCAAGATTTTGGATAGAAGGAGCATGTCCCACGCTAGAAAGGTCATACCACAAGTTAAAGTTTTGTGGAGGAATCATGCTATAGTAGGAAATGACCGGGAATTGGAAACGGAAATGAAAACGAGGTATCCTCACCTTTTCAAACACCAGTATCGTGACGCCAATTTCGAGGACTAAATTTCATAAGGAGGGAGGTTGTAAGACCGAAATTTTTTAAATAAAAAGGAATTTCCTTTATTTATTATTTTGAAATAGTAAGGGTTGATTTGATTAATGTGGATAGTTAAGGGTTAAATACGCAAATATTTCAAAATAAGCAAGTGGTTATAAAATATTCATTTTTGTTTGGGAATATTCGTCGTCGTCGGAATATTCATATGTTATGCTTCGGGGAATATTCGCATTTAATTGTGGTAGCGACAAGCGTGTGGGCCCCATAACGGAAAGCGATTGGATGAGGAAAACGACAAATATAAGTTGTTTAAAAATAACTGGCGTAATTATTACCGCTAGTATCATTGTTGGAATATCTTGTAGTTAAAACACACTAATACGCCGTTGTTGAACAAGAAGACACAGTATTGCATCAATTATTGATCCCACGTAAGAAGGCACTACTCAATAATTGTTACAGAAATATCGCTCAAATATTTTATTTTATTGATTCAATAATTGATGCGTTAGTATTTTATATTATCTTTGTTTCAATAATTGTCATCGCAAAGATTTCCCATTATCGCATCAATAATTCATATTATTTGAATAATATTATTAGATAACATTATTGGCAATGTCTAGAAAGTTCTGCTAAGGAGAGGTTTGGTCACCTAATTCAAGGCCAAGAAGGAGATATCCTTATTGGAAAGCCCTCTTCCCGGAACAACACTGGTCATTATAAATGTGATTCGTAATATTATTTGTGAATAATTAATTATTGATTCATATGATAAGAAAATATTTATTTTATATGAATATAAATGATGGATTTATTTATGTGGTTATTAATGAAGGAATTAATGAGATGTTTTATTTGTATTTTGTTTGATTGGATGTATTAAAAGATCAAATTGGTGTTATTATGCCTTTATTGTGTGAGTTATAATATTTAATCCCGACTGCTGGATCGTTGTAATTTTTGGATATGTTATACATATATAAGTTGAGTATATGTCCATAAATTTTGAACCGTTAAAATGACTAATATAATTTATTATGAATTTTAAGAGGTGACCTGATTGTAAATTAGGTTATAAATAATTTTGGTGGAAAATTTAGAATTGGTGGGCCCCACTTGTGGTTGGTAAAAAAATGTGCTGAATTTTATTTCAAATGTGGTGGGTGGCAATAGTAGTAGGTAAAGCCATCAAAAGCAAAAGTCAAGTCCGCTTTTACAAGCTAACATTTTCCTATAAATAGAGGTTCAAGTTAGAATTGAAAATCACACCGTAAACAAAGTTTTCTCTTTTCTCTCTATATTATCGAGCGTATTTTGTGAGTATTTAGATACTTTGAGAGTTCATTGCTCAAGATAAGTTTCATTCAAAGATCACTTCCGATCTTTCCTTCCCCAAGTAATCGATTCTTTCGAGGTAAGGGATATTATTTTTTTCAAATGATATTATTTCTTCAATATCATTATCGCCGAAATGTCGATCTCAAGTTTTATCAAATTTGGAACTTTTTCATGCTTCTGAGTTACTATTCATGAGTTATTATTCACGAGTTACTATTCACGAAGTTACTATTCATTTTAGTACTATTCATGAAGCGTGAAGATATTTTTGTGGAATTTCATCTTTTGGTGTCTGAGTTACTATTCACGATATACAAGACTATTCACGATATATCACAAGACTATTCAATCGAAAAAATAAAATTTCTTCTTTTCGTCTAAAATATCTATTCTGGATACTAGCTTTGATCAGATCCATGTTTTGATTATTCTTGAATTTTACACCACTACGATTATTTTTGAGGTATTGTTGGACATGGATAAAACAAAGCACGAATCCTTAATCCTTAATCCTTGTCATTTTGTTTCAATGGATTCGTTTTTAAAAATATTTTTCATCATCCTCGCCTTAAATGATGATATTATTGAATATCTTTGGCCCAGTAGAGTACAAAGATGAATGATTTCAAGAATATCTTTGGCCTATAGTGCAAAGATGATGAATGTGTTGAGATGAAATACGATCGATCGATTAATATCTTTGGCCAGTAGTGCAAAGATGAACAGTGTTTAAATGAACATAACTAATCGATGAATATCTTTGCTTCAGTAGTAAAAGATGAATATTTGATTCCGGATGTATATATCGATTGATGTTACAGGATAAAAGATGACGATGAACTTTTAAATTCATACACAGAAGATAGTAGTTTGCATTCTCTACTTAACTCTTCTAATGAATTATTATCTCCGCTAATATTGATTTAAAATTTGTTGTCTATTGTATTCTATTAGATTTTTCCCGTTGAAGACTAACGATAATTTGTTGTATGTTATCTTAGTCATAATATTCTTTACCGCTAGTTGAGCTCACCCTTTTCCTTGTTGTTCCATTTTTCTTCTCGGAGGCGAGAATGTATGGCAGTACTAGTTTTGGGGTATGGAATGAAGGTTCTGAGAGAGTTGTTTAGTAGTCCTCACCATTTTGTAAAATAATGTATCAATAATTATGATGGGGATTTATTTATGTGTGGATATTGTCTGTAAGACAATATTATATTTAAACTCATTAAGATATATTGTCGTATTTCACACGACATTTGTATTATTGAAGTTGTAGTTTGCTTTCTTGTACCATGTATTTGGCGACTTCGGAATGGGTGTTGTGTATACCTATTTTGGGGCGCCAAAGTTGGTATCGTAGCTTAGGATATGATCTCTGGCGGAGATGGGGAATAGAACTAGGAGAGGAGAGGCAGAGTAAAACCTTCGCTAAGTGTGTCCTACCTAAGCTTATTTGTTGGTTGGTCATAATATAGGGTATTATGTGATATGTTAATTTATTTAATTAACCCTTGTTTTATGATAGTTTTTAAGAATGGTCACGAAAGCGTTAACAATGGAGTGAATGAGATCGTGGAGACACCTCTAATCGCCAAACCGTGATAATGTGATGTCAAAGGAAGAAGGAATTAGAGATATCCATATGGTGAGTGAAGAATTGATAGTTGCACCTTTAGAGATAGTCGCAGAGGTAACAATTTGAGAGTGAGGGAAGAAGAGGAAGAAGAGGTACCAAGAGAGTTTATTAGAGGTATTTATGATCAAAATGTAGAATTGCAAAATCGTATTCATGAGTTAGAAGAAGCGGTCAAGAATTGCAGTGATCGAAGAAAAAAGGATGCAATGATTCAAGCTTGTGTTAACCGATATGTGATGCTTGAATGTAAGCACTCTTTGGCGTAGTATAAGATGATAAAGTCGAATGAAATTGAAAGAAGAAATAATCGAACGAGTGAGAATGAGTGATGCATGGGTAAAAAAGCGCGACGCGTTGATATTATGGAAAGAGATGTCCAATCTAAAAGAGAAGATTTAACGATGACGGGAAGACGTCGGCAGAAAGAGATCAAGACCATCAACAAATTCTAGGGAAGATAACGATCGCCGTTAGATGCTACAGATGTGGAGAGGAGGGACATATAAGGTCAAACTGCTCAAAGCCTTCCAAGGTATGTTTTAGTTGTGGAAAAGATGGTCACATAGCTCAATTTTGTCCTATAAGCGAAATCAAGTCCATTGGGACGTTGGCACCGAGCGCTGGACATGTAAAAGTCAAAGTCAACGATTCCTCGGAAGAGCGTTTGTCGTGACCTAGTCAAAATGCGAGGAACCCGAACGAAGTTAGACAGGTTAGTTAATTATAAATTCTTGTGAAGTATATACCTTACTAGATATTGGTTCTACCCATTCTTTTATCTCTCTTACTTGCACTCAACGTTTGAACTTGACTACGGAGAAATTAAACTTTGACCTATCTGTGGAGACTCCATTAGGAGAAACTTTCATTACATCCGTTGTTTAAAAATCTTGTTTGATTCAAGTTGGCACTATCACATTACTTGTTAACCTTATTTCTATAGAGATATTTGCTTTTAATGTGATTTTAAGGTTAACTACTCATCATGCCAAATTGATTGCTTTTGTAAGGTTGTTAGTTTTCATAATCCTAAGCAACCTGTTATTCGAATTCAAGCAATCAAACCATTGTAGTCAAACATTTTCATATCAAGCCATGAAGTCATTCGTTTTATTACGGATGTCAAGTTTTCTTAGTCCATGTTATGGATTTGAATAAAGACACGTCGATTTGAATAATATTCTGTTGTTATTGATTTTTCCCACGTATTTTCAAGAATTTCTTGGTTTACTCCCAAAACACGATATTAAATATTGTATCGACTTTGAACCCCAGACAAAACTCATTTCTAAAATCTCATATCGAATGGCTCCTATTGAACTTCGTGAGTTAAAAATTCAACTATAGAATTTGGTTTTGAGCCTTTATCTGGTGACTTTCCTTTGTGGAATTTACCTA
The DNA here is from genome assembly GCA_020205615.1 of Panax quinquefolius. NCBI lineage: Eukaryota > Viridiplantae > Streptophyta > Magnoliopsida > Apiales > Araliaceae > Panax > Panax quinquefolius. The sequence goes on along the minus strand of CM035161.1, from coordinate 141,687,215 downwards.
AGCCGGACTCTCTATAGGGGGCGTCATATTCGATGCGATAAGTAAACCGATAGGTCATCATTGTGACGTCTTATCCAAGATTGGGATATATGAGTGGGTTGAATAACAACAGTTGAATAGGTGTCTTTGTGCAAAAAATCTTTAAGTAATGTAGTATTTTTTGTTACGTCGTGCCTTTAGGCACGGACAATTACTAATATATATATATATAGAAAGAATACGTTGAATGAAGAAGAAGGGAGATGACTAACTGCAGTTGTTATAGATGAGGAGAGAGAGAAGAAGCCATGTGTATAACTAATCTTTAAATTAAGGAATTCTAATTGAATACTAATTCCCTAAATTAAGGAATCCTAATTGCACTAGTATTGTAAAAAAATATGGAAGTGTATTAATTGTATAAAGATTTTGTAAGAACCCAAATTATTAATAAATGAAATTTATTTTCCTCTATTTATTATTTTGAAATAGTAAGGGTTGATTTTATTAATTTGGATAGTTATGGGTAAAATAAGCAAATATTTTGAATAAGCAAGTGGTTATAAAATATTCATTATTGTCGGGAAATATTCGTTTGGTCGTGGAATATTCGATCTTGTGGGAATATTCGCATTTACCTGCCAGTAGATTTTATGGGCCCCATAACTGAAAAGCGATTGGATGAAGAAAACGACAAATATAAGTTGTTTATAAATAACTGGCGTAGTTGTTACCAATTAATCTTGTTGGAATACCCTTGGTTAAAACACACTAATGCACGTTGTTGAACAAGAAGACATCTAGTATTGCACCAATTATTGATTCTTACGTAAGAAGGCACTACTCAATAATTGTTATAGTAATTATCGTCAAAGATTTTATTTTATTGATTCAATAATTCACTGCATTGATATTTTATATTCATTATTGTTTCAATAATTGTCATTACACAAGATTTTCCATTATCAGAGCAATAATTCATATTATCTGAATAATATTATTAGAAAACATTATTGGCAATGTCTAGAAAGTTCGTCTCAAGGAGAGGTTTGGTCACCTAATTGCGCGCCAAGAAGTGAGAGATCCTTATTCGAAAGCCCCTCTTCCTGTAGAACCGCCTGGTTATTAATATTGCGATTCTATAATATTATTTGTGAATAATTAATTATTGATTCATATGATGAGGAAAATATTGATTTTATGTGGATATAGATGGAGAAAATTTTTAATGTGACAATTGTTGAAAATTAAAATTTTATCTTTTTACGATAAAATAATTCATTTAAATATATTATTATATTTTAATAATATAATAATGATGATATTTTTACGATGAATGTGGGATATATGATTATATGTGAAGGAGGAGTATTTTGTTACCAAAATATTTAATGCATGTTTTATGTGTCGGTGGACCCCATTTCTTGAATTGAAATTTGATTATAACCGTGAAAAATCGCTTGCGTTTGGATTTCTGGCCAATTTGTTTGGAATTTGGAAAACTTTCTTCCGCAAAGTTGTAGAGAATTGAATTTCTTATAAAACTCTCGTGATTCAATTTTCGCAAAAGGGCTATTTATTGTGAATTATTAAAGTTCAAGTTCAAATAATTGATTTTTGTAAGTTTTAATTATTTATTTTATGAAAAACGTTTTTTTTATTACTTTTTCTAGAAGGTTGGCATGTGGGAAATTTTAGGAGCTGATTTTCAAAGAGGCGTAGGAAAATTTATTATTAATAATATATTATATTAAATTTTCTGCTTTGGTGTTCTAAGCAATTTCCTATAAATAGGGTGCTTAGGTTAGAATTGAAAATCATACCAGAAACTGAAGTTTTCTCTGTCTATATTATCGAGCGTATTCTTGTGAGTATTTTGTGTATACTTTGAGTATTGCTATACTGATGCAAGTTCAAGTCATAGCCTATATCCTGTGTTTATTTAAGAAATCTTGTCTTTTCGAGGTAAGGATGTTATTTTATTCGAAAATGATATTATTTCTTCAATATCATTATCTTCGAAATATTGGTTGGAAATTTTATCAAATTTGGACTTTTTTCATATGGGTTACTTATTCACGATTCTTTATTCACGAAGTACTTATTCACGAAGCGTGAAGATGTTTTTTGTGAAATTTCTATCTTTTGGTGTGAGTTACTTATTCACGTATATCGTCATTATTCACGATTATCACAGTACCTTTATTCACTAATCTGAGACTATTTACCTAAAAATGAAATTTCTTCTTTTGTCCAAAATATCTATTATGGATACTAGCTTTGATTGTATCCATGTTTTGATCATTCTTGAATTTTACTCCACTCGATTACTTATGAAGTATTTTGAACTTGGATTGTTTAAAATACCTAATTCTTAATATTTATTCTTTTGTTTCACTGGATTCGTTTCCTTTAAAATATTTTCTGAAGAATATCTTTGGCCTGTAGTGCAAAGATGAACAGGTGTTGAGATGAACATGACCGACTGATTAATATCTTTGGCCTGTAGTGCAAAGATGAACAGGTGGATATTGTCTAGATGGCAATATCTGTATTTAAACTCACAGTTTATATGTTGTAATAATAAAGTTGTAGTTATTTCGCACCGTATGTATTTGTTTAATTTCGAGAATGGGTTGGATGGAATGGGACCTATTTTGGGGCGTCACAATGTATATCTATTTTGGGGGCGTCACATCGAACCCAAACTGTTTGATCATTTTATAGCCTTAGGTTTATGTGTTCATGTGAATTTGATTTCTTTTAGCTAAACTAGGGATGACAATTTGTCTCATCTCTGCGTTTATTCTCATGTTACACTTTGAATGAGGATGGTGATTTTGATTGTGACATGTGTTGGATCAGTTATAGAAAATTCGAATATTATTTATGAGAATTGGGAGGGATAATATATGCTTCCCCGCCTCTAATCCCCCACCTCGCACTCCACCATTGAATAGTTATATACTAATTAAATTAATATTTATACTATTATATATTACATAATTAAAATATATGTCATTTTGTGTATTATTGTTATTATTATTTAATTTTTCTTAATTTTATCATGTATGTGTTAAAATACTTATATGATTAATTTTTATGTGTGTATTATTGTAAATATAACTAAATTTTTAAAAATTATTTAAAGAATTCACAAAATATTAATTCTCATGATGATATAAATTTTATGTGGGGTTTAAATTTCGTGGGATGAGGATGGTTATCAAGTTTTTAATTCTTGTAGGGAATGGATAGTGGTAGTGAACCGAACCAAATTTGAGGGTGGTCAAAATTTGAGATTCTTGGAGCATCCCGAGGTCCTGAGCGTCGTGTAGGTCAGTAATGGCAATGACGGAGACGGAGTTAAGGTCTTTAGGTTTGATTTTAACCTAGATTGAAAAAAATGGAAAGTATATTAGCAGCCCAACAAAAAATCAATTAATTGAAAGAACTCTAACATCCAATAGTAGCTACTTTGCGATTTTCTATCTTTCAAGACGTACATCCAATATAAACCAACTTTTAATATGTTGTAGAAGGCATATCATAATATTTTTAAAAAATATAAACCTACTAAAACAAGCATCTTAGATAGGTTTTATAAGAATTTAAAACCGCCTAAAGTAAACAGCTTTTTCAATGAGCCTAACTCATTCAATTCTTACAAACTTGTTTTGGCTCACCCAACCAAAATTAATTGACTTACTTTATAAAACATGTATAAAGAATTTCTTAATCACAAACTTGACCAAATCTTCTTATTTATGCTTGACAACCTCTTAGAGAACATTTATCAAACATAACATGTGCACAGTTTTAAAAGACAAATTACACACCTCCCTATTACATGGGTTCAAACCCATGTATTTTTATCCTTATTTTTTATTGTGTTATGATTGTTACTTGAATCATTGTTATAAGAAAATCTTACTAATTTTTTTAAAACATTAATTAACGCCTTAAATATGTATAAATATTAATTATATTAAATAAAATAAATTAGCCCAATACTTTGGCATGGGTTAAAATTAAAAACTAATTTTATTTAAATAGTAATTTCAAACTCATTAAAACATCATCATCATCACTTTCTCTCCTCTCCACGACTCCACGCTCCACATGAAGCTTATAGTACTGATTTCATTTGAGTCGTTATCGGTTTGTCCAAGTCGAGCAAAGATAGATTAATGCTGATGCAGATGTTGGTGTCATGACTCAAAATTCCCCCGAAAGTCCGGAGTTAGCACTCTGGTGGCAGCTCGGCCTCCCCGCCCCTCGCCGCACGGCTTGGCTCCCGCCTCTCCTCCATCGCCGCCTAGTTACGCCGCTTGCTACTGAGGCGATGCCTCGACCTCCCCTAGTTAAAATCATTTGGGAATGGAGGTGGTATGGAGAATTTTATAAGATCGGAGATAGGAGGATGTGTAATCCCAATCCACACATTATCATCCCTAATGTAATTGTGAATCAAATTTTGAGTTAATAAACGGAATAAAAATTATAATTTTCAATATTAAAAATATCCAAATCAACTAAAATCAACAAAAAATATTTATAATTATGATAAAACTATGTTTACATTTGTTACTAGTAGCAATCAATTTCTTATAATTTAAAAATTTTGTCCTCCTTAAATATTTTTAGTGCAATATATTATAATAACTCCAAAATGAATTTAAGATTGAATATATTTTGTTAATTTGAAGTAGGAGTTATGGGTGAGGTTTGATTCAAACCCTTTCATAATTCCAAATATTTTGTTTGGATTAAGCGGCAAGAATTTAGATTTAGAAATTCAATCATTTATTTAAATTGAAAAGTCGATTATAGTAAAAGCCTAAGAAAATAAATTGACACTATTATTTGAGTATTAAAAATTAATATGAAAATTTAAATTTCATTTTCTTAAGAAAACTTATAATTTTTATTATGTGAAATTATTCTTTCATCCATAACTTTCAAATACAATGTTAAAAAACATTTAATTTATGGTCATAGCATTTGAAATTAACCTATCAATCTTATTTTCTTGAAACTTAAACAAAATATATGTATGATGGAAATAGTAAAGCGATTCTTTGTCCCTAATTTCTCTATCCCTTTGTCCTTCCACTTAAATTTGACACCTAGTCTCAGATACTTAACACTAATTAATTCTAAAATTAAATAAAAAATATGTGTCAAAATTTAAGTGAGGGAATACAAAGGAACAGAATGAGTATATGTCATAAGGTTAAAGTAAAGTCACATCCTTTTAGCTGGTTATTTAAATAAGTATACAACAAATAGAATGTAATTACAAGAAAAGCGTATCAACCAAATAATTACAAAAAGAGTGTAATTGGGACTCATATTATAAAATTAGTACAATTCACATTAATAAGGAAACCTAAAATCAAGGAAAATAATCGCCATAATTAATAATTCAAATTCAAATATTTGGATCTAACAACAAAAACAAATTCAAACTCAAAATAATAATTCAAATTTAAATATTCAAATTCAAATTTCATCTCCCTCAATACATCACCCATTACGAGTTGTCGATACATGATACGAAGCAACTACGAGAGGAATCTAACTTTATTATTACAACTGATAAAGCGTGAGTTTAAATACAAATATTATCTTACACTAAGCCAATATTATACTCAAATAAATCCTCATCACATTTATTGATACATTATTTACAAAAATGGTGAGGACTACTTAAAGCAATCCTTTCTAAAACCTTCATTCCATACCAGGCATAAATACATTATTTTAAAAAAATGGTATATTCCTTTCGCCTCACGAGAAGAATGGAAAAAAAGGAGAAAATGGTGAAAAAAGGAAAAGGTGAAAGCTCGAGCTTTCGATAAAGAATATTATGACTAAGATAATATCTGACAAATTATCGTTAGTCTTGACGAGGAAAAATTTAATAGAATCTGATAGACAACAAATTTTAAATCGATATTCGCGGGTGAAATAATAATTCATTAGAAGAGTTAAGTAGAGAATGCAAACTACTATCTTATGTATGAATTTAAAAGTTCATCGTCTATCTTTTATCCTGTAACATCAATCGATATACATACGGAATCAAATATTCATCTTTCTTCTACGGGCCGAAGATATTCATCGATTAGTCGTATTCATTTAAACACACATTTCATCTTTGCACTTTCTGAGGCCGAAGATATTAATCGATTATTCGTATTATTCGTTCTAACACTTGTTCATTCATCTTTTACCTCTGGGCCGAAGATATTCTTGAAATCATTCATCTTTGCACTCTGAGGCGAAGATATTCAATAATATCATCATTTAAGGTGAGGATGATGAAAAATTTTTAAAAAGCGAATCGGTGAAACAAAATGATGAGGATTAAGGATTAAGGATTAGTACTTTGTTTTATCCATGTTCAAAAATACCTCAAAATAATCATAGTGGTGTAAAATTGAGAATGATCAAAACATGGATCTGATCAAAGCTAGTATCGAGAATAGATATTTTGGATGAAAAGAAGAAATTTTATTTTTGGTGAATAGTCTTGAGTATCGTGAATAGTCTAAAGTATCGTGAATAGTCAAGTATATCGTGAATAGTAACTCAGACACCAAAAGATAGAAATTCCACAAAAAAAACATCTTCAACTTCATGAATAGTACTGCGTGAATAGTAACTTCGTGAATAGTAACTCGTGAATAGTAACTTCGTGAATAGTAACTCATGAATAGTAACCCTTGAGCATGAAAAAGTTCAAATTTGATAAAAAGTTTGGATCGATATTTGACGTAATGATATTGAAGAAATAATATCATTCTGAAAAAATAATATCCCTTACCTCGAAGAATCGGTGCCGGAAGGAAGGTCGGAAGTGATCTTTGAATGAAACTTATCTTGAGCAATGACTCTCAAAGTATCTAAATACTCACAAAATCGCTCGATATATAGAGAGAGAAAAGAAAACTTTGTTTACGGTGTGATTTTCAATTCTAACAGCCCTCTATTTATAGGAAAATGTTAGCCGTAAAAGCGGACTTGACTTACTTTACTGATGGCTTTACACCGCTACTATTGCCACCCACCACATTTGAAATAAAATTCAGCACATTTCTTCACCAACCACAAGTGGGGCCCCTCAATTCTAAATTTTCCACCAAAATCAATTATAAACCTAATTTAGAATCGAGACACCTCTTAAAATTCATAACAAATCATTCGTGCATTTTAACGGTTCAAAATTTGTGGACATATACTCAACTTATGTATGTATAACATACCCAAAAATTACCACAATCAGCGGTCGGATTAAAAATTATAACCCATGATATATCTCAAAACCCACGATTTAATTTTAATACCTCGATCAGATAAAATCTTGATAAAACACCTCAACATTAATTTCTTCATTTATAACCACATAAATAAATCCATCATTTATATCCACATAAAATAAATATTTCTTTATCATATGAATCGATAATTAATTATTCACAAATAATATTCTGAGAATCACTGATTATAATGACGGTAGTTTCGGGAAGAGGGGCTTTCAGATAAGGATTTCTCCTTCTTGGTGGTATGATTAGGTGACCAAACCTCTCCTTGTGAGAACTTTCTAGACATTGCAATAATCTTTATCTAATAATATTATTTAAATAATATGAATTATTGATCGATAATGGAGATAATGTGCGGTGACAATTATTGAACAATGATAATATAAAATATCAATATGATGATTATTGAATCGATAAAATAAAATATTGAGCGGTAACTCTTTGTGAAAATTATTGAGTAGTGCCTTACTTACGTAAGGATCGATAATTCAACAATCTTTATGCGATCTGGTGTCTTTCTTTATGCGACCGCGCGTATTCTTTGTATTTTAACCATAGGGTATTCAGCGATCTTCTTGATGCGAACAACTTCTGTAGTTATTTTTAACCTTGACTTATATTTGTCGTTTTCTTCATCGATCGCTTTCAGTTATGGGGCCCACACATGGTATTGTGAGTAAATGCGAATATTCTGAAGCGATCTGAATATTCCACGACCAAACGAATATTCCAAACAAAAATGAATATTTTATAACCACTTGCTTATTTTGAAATATTTGCGTATTTAACCCTAACTATCCACATTAATCAAATCAACCCTTACTATTTCAAAATAATAAATAAAGGAAATTCCTTTTTATTAAAAAAAATTTGGGGTCTTCTGACCTCCCTCTTATGAAATTTCGTCCTCGAAATTGGCGTACGATACACAGTGTTTGAAAAGGTGAGGATACCTCGCTTTCATTTTAGTTTCAATTCGGTCATTTCCTCTATAGCATGATTCCTCCACAAAACTTTAACTTGTGGTATGACCTTTCTTGGCGTGGGACATGCTCCTTCTATCCAAAATCTTGATGGTACCTCCTCATACGTTAAGTCTTGACTATCTCGTCAGGTTCTAACTTTCGATAGCGTGGTTCGGGTCTTTCACATATTCTGAAATCTACGGATATATGAAACACATTATGAACACGAGACATACTTGGAGAATGCTTATGAGTCTATAGGCTACATTTCCTACTCGGTCGAGAATTTGAAATGGACGATAAATCGTGGATTGAGCTTTCCTCTCTTCCCAAATCTTGTAACTCCCTTCCGTGGAGCGACTTCATGACAATCGCTGATCCCTACATTAAATTCCCGTCCTTTCGATGAAGATCCGCATAACTCTTTTTGTCGATCTTGTCTTGGTTTGTATCGTTGTCGAATCATTTGGATCTTTTCGGTAGTAAATACGTACTAACTTTCGGGTCCCAACAATGTTGCTTCACCCACCTCGTCCCAACGTATTGGAGAAGCGACATTTTAAGATCATATAATGCTTGAATGGAGCCACACTATACTTGCACGATAAGCTGTTGTTGTAGGAGAATTCCTGATGGTAAATACTTATCAACTGCCCCTTGAAGTCAGGACCACGAGTCTTAATAAATCTTGAGAGTTTGAATAGTCCTCTACGATTGTCCGTGGTTTGGGGATGGTATCTGCGAACTAAATCATAAATCCGTGCCCGTAGCTTTTTGCAAGCTAACCGAAAATCTTGAAGTGAATCTTGGGTCGCGATCAGAAACTATGGATCTGGGCATGCCATGCTGACCTCACGATCTCATTTACGTCACATCTATCTGTGAGGCGTTCGAGGAATAAGTCTCCGTGTCGGCGAAATAAGCGGACTTGGTTAATCTATCAATGATAACCCAAATAGCATTGATGCCTTGAAAAAGCCGTAGGAAGACGCTGTGAAATCCATGGTAATGTGTTCCCACTTCCATTAGGAATCTCGAGTGGTTGCAGCGGACCCTTAGGTACTAGATGCTCGCGCTTTACTGCGTTGGCGAGTTAAACACATCGAGATAAACTTTGCAATCTCTCTCTTCGTATTATTCCACCAAAATGTATGTGAAGATCACGATACATTTTAGTACTTCGAGGATGGATTGCAAATGGTGTATTGTGTGCCTCCATCGTAATCTTGTACTTCAAATCAGTCGTTAGGAACCTGAAAGTCTAGAGTGGACTCGAAGTATTCCTTCTTCATCGATTCTACTTAGGAATAGCTCCTTCTTGTACTTTCTTCTTCATACGCGCATCATTTCAAGATTCGGTGGCAAGCTGACCTTAACTTTTTCTATTAAAGTTGGCTCTGTCGTATACTTGACATCATCCTTTTCGTTCCGCATATGATCTTCTACTCGATGCGTCATTTACCACGTTAAACTTTACCGGGATGGTATTGAATAGTGTGGTCGTAGTCTTTCGATATAGTTCGAGCCAGCGTCATTGCCGCGTGTTGAGTTCTTTTGAGTGAAGAAATATTTAAGGCTTTTATGGTGCGATATATCTCCACTTTCTCCCCGTATAGATAGTGCCTCCGTATCTTTAAGCAGCAGCATTGCTTTGCTTGACTCTAGATCATGGTAGGATAATTCCTCTCATACTCTTTAAGTTGTCGCGAGGCGTAGGCTATGACTTTCCCGTTGCATGAGAACACATCTAACCTTTTTGCACGAAGCATCGGCATGTAGATAACAAATCCATCAAGAACCGGATGGTATTGTTAGAAACAGTCTTAGAAATAAGTCTCCTCTTAAGCTCTTGGAAACTTTTCTCGCGTTCTTCGCTCCAAGCAATTTTGTATCCTTGGGAGTTATTTGAGTTAATGGAGTAGCGATTAGAAAACCCTTCCACGAATCTCAGATAATAACCATTAAGCCCAAAAAGCTCGTCTTGATCATGAGCTTGGTTGCTCTGACTTTGTATTGCTTGATCTTGTGCGGATCAGCGGATACTCCGTGTTTTGACACCGCGTGCCCGAAATACTACTTCCTCGAGCGAACTTCGCATTTCTTCAATTTGGCATATAGTTGGTTTTCACGAAGCCTTTGGAGTACCGACTTCAAATGGTGCTCATGATCTTCACGACTTTTGGAATATATAAGGATGTCGTGATAAAAACAACAATGGTGATCAAATATTCCTTGAATACTCGGTTCATCGTATCCATGAAAGCCGCGAGGAGCATTAGTTAGTCAAGAAAGACATGACTAAAAATTCATAATGCCCATCTCAGGGTTACGAAGGCGGTCTTTGGAATATCCTCGGTTCTAATCTTGATTTGATGATATCGAGCGAAGATCGATTTTGAAAGAATTGTGCCCTTGCAATTTGGTCGAACAAGTCATCAATCGAGGTAGAGGATACCTATTCTTGATGGTGACATGGTTCGATTCAGATGGTCGATCAAAATCGCATACTCCGTCTTTCTTCTTTACAAATAAAGCAGGGCACCCGAGGAGATGTCTGGGGCCGAATGAAGCCAGATGTCCAACAATTCTGTAGTTGGACCTTTAACTCTGAAGTTGATAGGAGCCATTCGATATGGGGTTTTAGAAATGGGCTTTTATGCGGGTTGAGATCGATAAAAATTGACTTCACGTTAAGGGTAGGCAAGGAAGTTCTTGAAATCGTCGGGAAAGTCGATACAGCGGGAATATTATTCAAATTTGGCGTGTCTTTATTCAAATCCATAACATGGGCTAAGAAAGCTTGACATCAGTTTTTGATAAGCGAATAGCTTTATGATTAGATATGATAGTGATTGATTTTAATGGTTTAGTTGCTTGAATTAAATACAACGGGTTGGTTAGGAATATGAAAACTATGACCTTACGAAAACAATCAATTTTGGCATGATGAGTAGTTAACGATCGATCCTAAAATCACATCAAAAGCAAGTATCTTTAAAGAGATAAGGTCGGCGGGTAAGGTGATGGTGCTGACTTGAATCAAGCAAGATTTATAAGCGGTGGATGTGATGAAAGTTTCTCTAACGGAGTTTCCGCGAGATAGGTCGAAATCTAATTTCTCGGTCGAGTTTAAGCGTTGAGCACATGCGGAGAGATAAATGAATGGGTATGCCGGTATCAAGTAAAAGGTATAAACTTTGAGAATTTATAAATAGCTTACCGTGATCACCTCGTTTGGGTTCTCGCATTATGACCGATCTGACAAAGCGCTCTTCCGGAATCGTTGACTTTGACTTTTACAGAGACGATCTTTTGAGTCAAATCCCATTGAACTAGGTTTTATTCTGCGTCTGATCTCGGCGATATGTCCTTCCTTTCCACAATTATAGCATACCTTGAGCTGTTGTGGGCGGTTTGGTGATATGTCCCTCTTTTCGCATTTGTAGCATATAATGGGTGGTCGTTCTCCTCCCTTAGAACCGATTCTTTGCCGGCTTTGTCGTCTTCACATAGTCGTTATTAAATCTCCTCTTTTAAAATCTCTCCTCATTTCGCTTCTTACATTTTCATGACCATGATTACCACACGAGTGGTTACCATTTCTGTCCGTCATTTCTTTCTCATGAGTTATCATTTATTACATTATTGCTTTATCTACAGATGCGATCTGGTTATGGTCCCTCGGTTGGTAGTACTCGTTATCTCGCTCTAATAATTGAGCCACATTTACAACATGTCTGAATAAAGAAAGTTTATGAGAAATGAGATCTTGGCGTATCTGGGTTTTGAACCTCTAAGAAACATCCGCGTCATCGTTCCTCATTCTCCACCGAATGAGGTCTGAGCACTGGATAACTCTGCAAACTTTGCCTCGTCTTTGAGACACCGTCGTGTTGTTTTGCTCTGTCGATGAACTCCACTTCCCCGTATAATGAACACTTTCGGAAAGTATTTGTCATTAAATAATCTCTGAAAGCGTCTCCCGAGACATCTTTGAGTGCGGTTTGGATGGAGTGCAACTTCTGAGACTCCCACCGATGTCTGCCTCGCCACGGAACATAAAGGTGGCGAATGGAACCTTCATTCTCGTGCATCCCAGACATCGAATATCTTGGTAATTTGTTTGACCCGTGTTTTACGTGATCGGATCTGGCTTTCCCTTAAATTACGGTGGTCCCGACTCTTTGAGTTGCTTGTTGTGATGACTTGAGTGAATTCTTATCATTTCCTCTGTATTTTGAACACGAGTCTCCACAAATGCGATTTTGCATGAGCTGCAAAAGCTTCTAAACATCCCTCGTTCATCATCGCTTTCGGTGGTGTTGTTCGCGGGAGGAACATTGCCCGACTGTTGCACGTTCTCCTCGTTGGTAAAGTCTGAGGCATCTCCACGGTCTCATTACTCCATTGTTAATATTCTCGATTCGACATTCTCAAATCTTTGTCATAAAAGCAAGGGTTAATTAAAAATCGATATATCACATAATATCCTATATCTTGACCCGACTAATGAATAAGCTTAGGTAGGACACACTTAGCGAAGGATTTACTCGTCTCTCCCCTCTAGTTACATTCCCGATCTCATGGAGATCGTATCCTAGCTACGATACCATTTGTGGCGCCCCAAAATAGGTATACATCACCCATTACAGGTTGTCGATCATGAGTGCGAAGCTTGACTCTGACTTTATTATTACAATGATAAAGCGTGAGTTTAAATACAAATATTATCTTACAGACAATATTTATACTCAAATAAATCCTCATCACATTTATTGATACATTATTTTACAAAAATGGTGAGGACTACTAAACAATCCTTTCTAAAACCTTCATTCCATACCCCAGGCTCGTCTACATTTATATATTCTCGCCTCACGAGAAGAATGGAACAAAAAAGGAAAGGGTGAGCTCATTAGCTTCGATAAAGAATATTATGACTAAGATAATATCTGACAAATTATCGTTAGTCTTCTTGACGAGGAAAAATTTAATAGAATCTGATAGATGACAAATTTTAAATCAATATTAGCGTGAAATAATAATTCATTAGAAGAGTTAAGTAGAGAATGAAATCTACTATATTACATGTATGAATTTAAAAGTTCATCATCTATCTTTTATCCTGTAACAATGATCGATATACATCTCGGAATCAAATATTCATCTTTTTTCTCACAGGGCGAAGATATTCATCGATTAAGTCGTATTCATTTAAACACACTTCATCATCTTTGCACTTCTGAGGCCGAAGATATTAATCGATCGATTCGTATTCATTTAAACACTGTTCATCTTTACTCTGAGGCCGAAGATATTCTTGAAATCATTCATCTTTTGCACTCTGGGGCGAAGATATTCAATAATATCATCATTTAAAGGTGAGGATGATGAAAATATTTTAAAAAAAGCGAATCGATTGAAACAAAATGATGAGGATTAAGGATTAAGGATTAGTACTTTGTTTTATCCATGTCAAAATATACCAAAATAATAATCGTAGTGGTGTAAAATTGAGAATGATCAAAACATGGATCTGATCAGAAAGCTAGTATCGAGAATAGATATTTTAGACGAAAAGAAGAAATTTTATTTTTTGAATAGTCTAGTATCGTGAATAGTCTTTAGTATCGTGAATAGTCTTAGTATCGTGAATATCAATATAACTCATCGAACACCGAAAGATAGAAATTCCAAAAAAAAATTTCTTCAACTTCGTGAATAGTACTTCGTGAATAGTAACTTCGTGAATAGTAACTCATGAATAGTAACTTCGTGAATAGTAACTAACTCATGAATAAGTAACCCAGAGCATGAAAAAGTTCAAATTTGATAAAACTTCGGATCGACATTTGACATAATGATATTGAAGAAATAATATCATTCTGAAAAAAATAATATCCACCTCGAAGAATCGGTGCCGGAAGGGAAGGTCGGAAGTGATCTTTGAATGAAACTTATCTTGAGCAATGACTCTCAAAGTATCTAAATACTCACAAAATCGCTCGATAATATAGAGAGAAAGAAAACTTTGTTTACGGTGTGATTTTCAATTCTAACAGCCCTCTATTTATAGGAAAATGTTAGCCGTAGCAAAGCGAGACTTGACTGCTTTACACGATGGCTTTACCTACTACTATTGCCACCCACCACATTTGAAATAAAATTCAGCACATTTCTTCACCAACCACAAGTGGGGCCCTCGATTCTAAATTTTCCACCAAAATCAATTATAAACCTAATTTAGAAATCAGACACCTCTTAAAATTCATAACAAATCATTCGTGCATTTTTAACGGTTCAAAATTTGTGGACATATACTCGACTTATGTATGTATAACATACCAAAAAAATTACCACAATCAGCGGTCGGATTAAAATTATAACTCCCCATGATATATCTGAAACCTTGATTTGATTTTAATACCTCGATCAGATAAAATCTTGATAAAACACCTCAACATTAATTTCTTCATTTATAACCACATAAATAAATCCATCATTTATATCCACATAAAATAAATATTTCTTTATCATATGAATCGATAATTAATTATTCACAAATAATATTCTGAGAATCACTGATTATAATGACGGTGGGTTTCGAGGAAAGAGGGCTTTCAGATAAGGATTTCTCCTTCTTGGCGTATGATTAGGTGACAAACCTCTCCTTGCAGAACTTTCTAGACATTGCCAATAATCTTTATCTAATAATATTATTTAAATAATATGAATTATTGATCGATAATGGAGATAATAATGCGGTGACAATTATTGAACAATGATAATATAAAATATCAATATGACGATTATTGAATCGATAAAATAAAATATTGAGCGATAACTTCTTTGTGAAAATTATTGAGTAGTGCCTTCTTACGTAAGGATCGATAATTCAACAATGCATGCGATCTGGTAATGTCTTCTTTGTGCGACCAGCGCGTATTCTTTTGTATTTTAACCGCGGGTATTCAGCGGTCTTACTTGGTAACAACTTCTGTAGTTATTTTTAACTTGACTTATATTTGTCGTTTTCTTCATCGATCGCTTTTTCAGGTTATGGGGCCCTTTACATGCATTTGCTTGCAGCGTAAATACGAATATTCACAAAGCGATCTGAATATTCCACGACCAACGAATATTCAAAGCAAAATGAATATTTTATAACCACTTGCTTATTTTGAAATATTTGCGTATTTAACCCATAACTATCACATTAATCAAATCAACCCTTACTATTTCAAAATAATAAATAAAGAAATTCCTTTT
>CM035161.1:141234303-141671571 GCA_020205615.1 Panax quinquefolius | reverse complement strand
TTTCAGAAGTAAAATTCAAGAATGCTCGTAAGAATATTTCCATGAAAAGATATTAGATGAAAGCTTGAAATATCAAAGATATTCCACTAATTTCATGGAGTATAAAAAGTCAAAACTTTAACCAACCGAGTATAATAAAGAATGGAATAACAAAAAATCACCACGCACGCTAGATTGCACGGCATGGACATGTTATTCCAATGTAATAATAAATAATGTAACTGTGTCAAAGCGCAGAATACGCACTCAACAGGATATTCCAATAGAATAATATAGAATGGAATAACAATGTAAATCACCACGCATGCGGTGATTGTTATGACATGTTATTCCAATAAAATAATAAATAACGAAACTAGTGTCCCACAGAAACGCACGTAAAAGATATATTCCAACAGAATAATAAAGATTAACTGTGTCCCACAGAAAACGCATATACATGATATTCCAAATGTAATAATTAAGAATGAAATAATAACGAGAATTTCACCATGTATGCGATTGCGATAGAAAAAGTTATTCCAAAGAAATAATAAATAATAGAATAATGTAAGAATTTCACCAAGTATAGGTAAAATCACGATACAAAGTTATTCCAATGTAATAATAAAGAATGGAATAATGTAAGTTCTCTTCATGAATATGAAAAAAATATCCCTTACCTTATAAAGAAAAGTACTCGAGCGACCAGAGCGGGGATATACTTGAAGAAACTTCAGACTACGCTTCAAAAGCTTTCTTAAACGCTAAAGAAATAAAGCTCAAGATAAAGAATAATTCTTCTACGCTTTCTCTACAGAGTTTCGTTGAATTTATAAGAAATAATGAAGGAATGAACTTCTATTTATAGAAGAATTGAATGAATAAGAACTAATCCATGAACGATCTAGATTGATTTACTTTAAACGGACTATCCAGATTGGTTTACAATACAATATAATATATTCTATTTTTAATCTAATAAAACGAATAACTTTTAAAAAGATTTTACTATGCAAACACTATGCGCATACACTATGCAAATACTACGCATAATAAAATATAATATATTCTAATTATTGTCTAATAAAACGAATAACTTTATAAAAATATTCTCGCATTTTATATAAAAAGATTTTACTATTAGCCTAATAAAATGAATAACTTTATAAAAGTATTGCATTTTATATAAAAGCTTTTCTGCTTTTATTACATTAATAATACTAATAAAACAAAACTTCATCATCATCATTATTATTATTCACATTATTAATCGACTGTGTCGCTCCTAGAAAGAGGGGCTTTCCAATAAGGATTTCTCCCATATCAAGCTGCAATTAGGTGACCAAACCTCTCCTTGGAAGAATTTCTACATCGTAAATAATGCAAATAATAATATTAATAACTCTATCATCTCAATTATTGATTTAATAATATATAAAATATCGACAATAATTGAATAAAATCGAATGACTTCTACGTAAAGTATCAATAATCAATACGATTAATGCTACTTATGCAACCACGCAGTATTCTCGTACTTTTAACACCGGGTGTTTCAACAGCTAACGGTAAAACTTCCGCCGTTATTTTCATAAAAATATTTTTGTCGTTTTCTCAATCCGGATAATAATTCCGCTAGGGGTCCACTAATGATATGTAAATCGCATTTAATATTCCCTCGTTTAAAACGAATATTCCCCACCAATCGAATATTATATAACAACTTATGTGACTTTGCAAAATTTATAAATATTACCCACAACTATAACATTATATCAAATTTATTCCAAAAATGATAATTATAGAAAATTCATCTTTATTCATAAAAGTTGGGTTCTTACAATCTCCCTTCTTATGAAATTTCTACCGAAATTAGGATACGACTGGTATGTCAAAGAGGTAAGGATACCTTGATTTCATTTCGATTCTAACTCCCGTGTCATTTCCTCAACATCGTGGTTCCTCCATAAAACTTTGACTTGAGGTATAACCTTGGAGTGTAGAATATGTTCCTTCTTATCCAAGCTTTGAACATGAATCTCTTCATACGTTAAATCCTTCGCTATTTCGTCCGGTTCTAACTCAATAATGTGGTTCGGGTCTTTCACATATTTACGTAACATGGATATATGAAAAACGTTATGAATACGAGACATACTTGGCGGTAAAGCGAGTCTATAGGCTACAGTCCCTACTCGATCGTGGATTAAAAATGGGCCAATGAATCGAGGATTGAGCTTTCCTCTCTTTCTAAATCTTGTAACTCATTTCCATGGAGCAACACGTAACAACACATGATCTCTAATATTGAATTCCACGTCCTTTCGATGAAGATCAGCATAACTCTTTTATCGGTCTTGTGAGGTTTTTATACGCTGTCGGATCGTTTGAATCTTTTCCGTAGTCATACGTACCAACTCCGATCCCAACAACGTTGCTTCACCCACCTCATCCCAGCATACTGGAGAATGACACTTTCTTCCATATAACGCTTTGAATGGATCCATGTTAATGCTTGCTTGATAACTGTTATTGTAGGAAAACTCCACCAATGGTAAGAAATTGTCCCAACTTCCCTTGAAGTCAAGGACACAGAGTCTTAATAAATCTTTAAGAGTTTTAATAGTCCTCTCTGATTTTCCGTTCGTTTGAAGATGATATGCCGAACTAAATCATAAATCCGTGGCCATAGCTTTTTACAAACAAACCCAAAATCGTGAAGTGAATCTTGGGTCTCGATCAGAAACTATGGATACAATTATACCATGCAATCTTAAAACCTCGTTTATGTACATACGAGCAAGACGTTCAAGTGTATAAGTTTCTCGTATAGGTAAGAAATGAGCAGACTTGGTCAATCTATCAACAATGACCCAAATTGCATATATACCCTGAGAAACCTTGGGAAGACCAGTAAAAAAATCCATGGTAATGTGCTCCCACTTCCATTCTAGAATTTCAAGTGGTTGCGATGGACGTTTTGGTACTTGATGCTCGCGCCGACTTCGTTGACACGTTAGACACCTTGAGATAAACACCGCTATCTCTCTCTCTCATATCACCCCACCAAAACATATGTCGAAGATCATGATACATTTTAGTACTCCTAGGATGGATTATAAGCGAATATGTGTTGTGCGCCCATCATGATTTTATACTTTAACTCGTAGTCTTTAGGAACTCAAAGTCCAGAGTTGACTCAAGTATTCATTCTTCATCGATTCTTGCTTCCTAGATATAGCACCTTCTTGTACTTTCTTCTTCATACGCATCGGCTCCAGTCCAGTAGCTTGGCGATTTTAACTTTATCGATTAAAGTCGGTTCCACTCAGATATTTGTCATCATCACTTGGGTCCCTGGAGTCTTTATCTTTATCTCCATCCTTTACAAGTCATACAAAATGGGCCTTTGCGTTGACAATATCGTACTTTCGTACATTCGCATATGATCTTCTACTCAATGCGATCGGCTACCACGTTTGCTTTTCGGGATGGTATTGATGGTATGATCATAATCTTTCAACAGCTTTAAGCCAACGTCATTGTCGCATGTTTAGTTCCTTTTGAGTGAAGAAATATTGAGGCTTTTATGATCCGTAAAGATCTCCACTTTCTCCCTATACAAGTAATGACTCCAAATTTTAAGTAGCGAAGATAATGTAAATGCCAACTCTGGATCATGAGTAGGATAATTCCTCTCATATTCTTTGAGTTGTCGAGAGGCATAGGCTATGACTTTCCCATGTTGCATGAGAACACATCCTAACCCTTTGCACAAAGCATCATTGAGATGACAAATCCTCCGAGCCGATGGTATTGTCAAAAACAAAAAGGTCTTTGAAATGAGTCTTCTCTTGAGTTCTTGAAAACTCTTCTCACATTCCTCGCTCCAATCAAATTTTGTATCTTTTCGAGTCAAATTGAAGTTAAGGGAGTAGCGATTCAAGAAAACCCTTCTACGAATCTCCAGATAATAACCAATTTAAGCCGAGAAAGCTACGTGCTTTCGATCATTTGATTTAGGTTGCTTCCCAAATTTGAATAGCTTCAATCTTTGCTAGGTAAGCAGATATTCCATGACTTGATACCACGTGCCCAAGGAATGCTACTTCCTCAAGCTAGAACTCGCATTTCTTCAACTCGCATAAAGCTTATATTCACGAAGCTTTTGAAGTATCATCCTCAAGTGTTACTCATGATCTTCACGGCTTTTGGAATAAATGAGGATATCATCAATAAAAACGACCACAAAGTGATCCAAATATTCCTTAAATACTTGGTTCATCATATCCATGAAGGCAGCAGGAGCATTAGTCAATCCAAAAGACATAACTAGGAATTGATAATGCCCGTACCGAGTTCTGAAAGCCGTTTTTGGAATGTCATCGATTCTAATCTTTAATTGGTAATATCCTAATGAAGATCAATCTTTGAAAAAATTTGGCGCCTTCTGTCGGTCAAACAGTCATTAATACGTGGCAATGGGTATCTATTTTTGATAAGTGACATGATTCAACTCCCGATAATCAATACAAAATCGCATACTCCCATCTTTCTTCTTCACGAATAGACAGAGAGCACCCCAAGGAGAAGTACTAGGACGAATAAAGCCAATGTCTATCAATTCCTGCGGTTGGGTCTTTAACTCACGAAGTTCAATAGAGTTATTCGATATGGGGCTTTGAAATGGGTTTCAGATAGGGTTCAAGGTCGATACAAAATTCAATTTCACGTTTGGGGTAGGCGAAGTTCTTCTTCCGAATATGTCGAAATTTATTAACAATAGAAATATCATTCAAAACCGACGTATTTTTGTTTAGATTCGTGATATGAGCTAAGAAAGCTTGACATCCGCTTTTCAATAAACGAATAGCTTTATGGATTGAGATGACGTTGATTGATTTTAATGATTTGGTTGCTTGAATTCGCATAATAGGTTGATTAGGAATATGAAAGCTAACAACTTTACTTTAAAAACAATCAATTTTGCATGATGAGTAGTTAACCAATCAATCCCTAAATTACGTTAAATGTAAGTATTTTCAATGAAATAAGATCGATATGTAATGTGAGGGTACCGATTTGAACCAAACAAGACTTATAAATGATGGATGTAATGAAGGTTTCTCCCAACGAGTTTCAACAGATAAGTCAAAGTCCAATTTCTCCTGAGTCAAATTTAAACGCTGAGCGTAAGTAGGAGAAATAAAGGAATGGGTAGAACCGGGATCAAATAAGGTATATACTTATTTAGAGTTTATGATAAGCTTACTCGTAATGATCTCATTCGTGTTCTCTTGCTTTTGGAGGTCACGACAAACGCCTCCTCAGACCATCGGCTTTTGACTTTTCTCGGGGCGTTCTTTGGTGCCTCCATCCTAGTTGAATTTGTCTTTGGTGAACGGCAAAATCAAGCTAGATGACCTTCTCTTCCACAATTTTAACACGCTTGACGAGATCGCATGCTTTGACCGATGTGTCCCTCCCTCCCATTTGAAACATATGACAGTGGTCGTTTCTCCTTCCTTATCAACAGTCTTGATCTTTCGACGCCTTTCCATCATTGTTGAATCTCTTCTTCTTGAAATGTCCATTCTTATTGCTTTGGCCATGATTACCACCGAAGTGGTTACCATTTCTGGCATGTTGATTCCCTCCACGCTTATTGTCACCACTTCGATGACTATTATCACTAGTATTATCATTTTGCCGGCTACTCTCTTTTGGTTGGATTGACTCATTATCGCGCTCCAATAACTGAGCCCTATTAACAACATCTGAATACAAACACAGTTTATGAGAGATAAAATATTGACGTATCTCGGGTTTCAAACTTCTTAGAAACATTCGCGCGCCATTCTCTCCTCATTATCAACCTAATGGGGACGCAAAACCGGAACAACTCGGCAAACTTGGCTTCAGACTTCTGACACGGTCATGTTGTTTTGTTCCAGCTTTAATGAACTCTACCTCTTTCATGTGATTTAATACTTTCGGGAAAGTACTTGTCGTTGAAGTTCTTGGAACTTCTCCCAAGACATCTTCAACGCGGCGAGTTGAGTACGCTTTTACGATTCCCACCAAGAATCACCTCCCACAACATAAGGGTGGCAAAGGAACCTTTTGCTCCTCGGAGCATCCCAAGACATCAAATATCTTGTTGATCTGTTTTATCTAACTCTCTGTCTTAAGTGGTTTTGGCTCTCCAAAAAACTCCGGTGGTCCCAGCTCCTTGAACTGTTTGGCGGTGACCGTCCGAGAGTTGCCAGTGTTTCCATCTGCATTTTGGACAGGAGCCGCTCTCGCCTCATGTTGCATGAATTGCATGAAGCCTTGGAACATTCCATCGTTCATCATTTGGTCAGTGTTGTTGTTTGCATGAGGATTGTCACCTTCCTGATGCACATTGTCCTGGTTATTGATCTGTGGAGACTCAACGGTCTCATATGCTCCATTGATGTTCTCAACATTCTCGGATGCCATTTTCAAACACTGCCACAAAACAAGGGTTAATTAACATATCACATATTATCCCTATACTCTGACCGGCCAATTAAATATCAAATAAACTTAGGAAGGTCATACTAGTGAAGGAATTCCTCGTCTCTCCCCTTCTAGTTCTTGTTTCACATCTTAGCCAAGGATCATATCCCTAAGCTTTGATACCAACTGTGACGCCCCCAAAATAGGTATACATCACCTATTCTGAGTCGCCAAATACATGGTACAGAATACAAATACAATCTTAAATAAACAACAAGAGAGTTGTGAGTTTTAATACAAACATTGTCTTCTAGATAATATCCATTCTCAGAATAAGTCCTCATTATATTTATTAACACACTATTTAATAGAATAGTGAGAACTACTAATACTATCATCTAGGCATCACACCCGCTTCCCGACTAGTCCCTAAGCACGCTTCTCATTTCTCAAGATAATAAAGGAAAGAAAGAGTGAGCTCAACTAGCCCAATAAGAAATATTATGACTAAGATAATGCGAATAAATTATCATTAGTCTTCAACAAATGTTAAACCGATAAAATACAATAGACATCAAGTTTAATCAGAAGCGAACATGCAATCCATTAAAAGAGTCAAGTAGAATAAAATCTACTATCTTTTATGATTTAAAAGGTTTCATCACTTTTATCATTTGGACTCAAATTTTAATAAATAATCCACATCATCCCCACTACTACTGACCCAATGATATTCATTAAGATCACAACCATAATTTATCCATGCACTACGGGCGAAGGATATTTGTGTATTCATTAATGGTCATGATCAAGCCAACAACTCCCATCAATGCACTACGGCCAATGAGAACTTTTACCACATCATTTGTAATATTATGGTCAAGCGATTACAATCAATAATCCACAGTCATAATCATACCAAGTCCATCTACGCACTACAGTGCCATGAGATGACTTTCAACAAAATATAAATATGAGGATGATGACAATGATATAAGAATTCAATAAAACAAGTTCAAGAATTAATTTATTTAGGAACTATTAACGCCAAATTGTCAACATGATACTTCTTTGTAGAGTAAAAATTCAAGAATGCTCAGAAGAATATTTCAATGAAAAGATACTGGATGAAGCGCAAATATCAAAGATATTCCACTAATTTCATGGAGTATAAAAGTCAAAACTTTAACTAACTGAGTATAATAAAGAATGGAATAACAAAAGAAATCACCATGCATGCGGTATTGCATGGATAGGTTATTCAAACAGTATAATAAATAATTGAACCAGTCCCAAAGCAATACACACCTACAAGCAGGATATTCCAAATGTAATAATAAAGAATGGAATAACAATGAAATCACCATGCATGCGGTAGTATGCAGATGATATAGACAAAGTTATTCAAATGTAATAATAAATAATCTTAACCAGTCCCACGTAAAACGCATGCATGTGATATTCCAATGTAATAATAAAGATTTTAACCAGTGTCCCAAGGCGTAAAACGCATGCATACATATATTCAAATGTAATAATAAAGAATGAAATAATAATGTAATTTCACCATGTATGCGGTATTTTGCATGATTAAAAGTTATTCCATGTAATAATAAATAATGGAATAATGTAAGAATTTCACCAAGTATAGGGTAGATCACAGTATACAAAGTTATTCCAATAGAATAATAAAGAATGGAATAATGTAAGTTCTCTTCATGAATATGAAAAAAATAATACCTTACCTTATAAAGAAGAGTATTCTACCAGCGGCTGGGGATATATACTGAAGAAACTTGCACTACACTCAAAGCTTTCTTAAACGCTAAAAAATACGCTTAAGATAAAAGAATAATTCTCTCTACAGTTTCTCTCTCTAGAGTTTCAATGAATTCGTAAGAAATGATGAAGGAATGAGCTTCTATTTATAGAAGAATGGAATGAATAGTAACCAATCCATGAACGGTCCAGATTGATTTACTTTAAACGGACGGTCCAGATTGGTTTACAATAAAATATAATATATTCTCTTTATAATCTAATAAAACGAATAACTTTTAAAAAGATTTTACTATGCAGGCACTATGTAAACACTATACATAATAAAATATAATATATTCTAATTATTGTCTAATAAAATGAATAACTTTATAAAAGTATTCTATTTTATATAAAAGATTTAACTATTAGCCTAATAAAACGAATAACTTTATAAAAAGTATTCTGCTTTATATAAAAAAGTTTTTCTGCTTTTATTACATTAATAATACTAATAAAATAAAACTTCATCATCATTATTATTATTCACATTATTAATCGACCAATTCGTTCCTGGAAAGAAGGGCTTTCCAATAAGGATTTCTCCTCTATCGCGTTAGGTATTAACCAAACTTCTTAAACATCGTTAATAATGCAAATAATAATATTAATAACTTCATCATCTCAATTATTGATTTAATAATATATAAAATATCGATAATAATTGAATAAAACTGAATGACTTCTCACGTAAGATCAATAATCAATACCGTGTCTACTATGCAACCACGCGTATTCCTGTACTTTAAACACCGGGTGTTTCAACTGTTAATGGTAAAACTTCCGCCGTTATTTTTATAAAAATATTTTTGTCGTTTTCTCAATCCGACAATAATTCCGTTGTGGGGTCCACCAATGATTGTGTCGTTGTACGAATATTCCCTATTTAAAACGAATATTCCCCGACCAATCGAATATTATATAACAAATTACGTACTTTGCAAAATTTATAATTATTACCCACAACTATAACATTATATCAAATTTATTCCAAAAATGATAATTATAAAAAATTCATCTTTATTCATAAAAGTTGGGGTCTTACATCCTAGTAGTATTATTGTTCTTATTTCTATAAATAAGACAATTGTAAAGTGATTGATGGTGATACACAAGATTATGCAAACACTCTCTTATCTAATCATCTTGTTTTTAGTTATCTTTCATATCATTTCATAACACGTTATCAGCACGAGTTGCTCCTTACTTTCATGTTGAAGATAATTATATTTGATTTGAAGGAGAAGGTATATTGTGCTTGTCTATTATGTTCATTTTCTTTATTCACATCTCTACTTATATACTCATATACGGCTGCTACAATGATACAAAACATATTGCAATTTTTATTTTTATTTCAATGGTCAATAACAGGCTACTGCCCGCAAGAGATCGAGTAGCTTCGCTTTTGATATTGTGTGCTCAGTCTTATGTATTAGAAACTCTCCAAATTTGAATCCATTTTTCTCCATTTGAGATAATAGGCTACATAAACTAATTTGGAGTTGTGAGCAAAACTATTCTCATGTGTATCAGTTTATGGGACCAAAAAGTTTAGTAAAAGAACTTGCAGCAAGGTATAATTGTAACGCCCCCAAAATTAGGTATACGTCACCCATCTTGGGTCGCCACTTACATGGTACATAAATTCAAATACAACTTACTAATATAATCATGTGGTACAATACGACATAAATCGTGAGTTTGAATACAAATTTTGTCTACTAGATATTATACAAACTCAAAAAGAGTCCTCATTACGATTATTATCACACTATTTCACGTAATAGTGAGGACTACTAATGCTATCCTCTCTGGACCATTACTTCGCTCCCCGACTCATCCCAACTATGTTCTCATTTCAAGAGAAAAAGTGAAAGAAAGGGTGAGCTCAACTAGCCCAAAGAAGAAATATTATGACTAAGATAATGCGTAATAAATTATCATTAGCCTTCAACAAAGATGTTAAACCGATAAAATACAATAAACAACAAGTTTAAGCTGCGGTGGAATAAGCAATCCTTTAATAGAGTCAAGTAGAGAATAAAGTCTACTATCTTTTAGGTTTTAAAAGGTTTTCATCAATTTTATATCAGAGACTCGACAATAAATAAACCACCACATCTAATCATCCCCGTACATACTACGGCCAAGGATTTTTTCATCAAGTTATCAATGGTCATGACTATACCGAATCACCCCTCGGTCATAATCATACCAAAAACTATCCATCACCGCATTACAGAAGCCACCGAGGACTTTTGTCACATCATTTATATCAAGTCACGATTATACCGAATGATCCTCGGTCATAATCATACTAAGTTCATCTATGCACGTAAGCCAAAGATAACATAATATAACACGAGGATGATGACAATGACATAATAATTCAATAAAACAAGTTCAAGAATTATTTAATCCATGAATTATTAACGTCCCAAATTGTCAACATAATCTTTGTTTCATAGAGTAAAATTCAAGAATGATCGTGAAGAATATTTCCGTGAAAAGATATCGGATGAAACGCAAATATCGAGGATATTCTACTAATTTCATGGAGTATAAGTCAAAGTTTTAACCAACTGGGTATAATAAAGAATGGAATAACAAAAGAAATCACCATGCATGCGCGCATCAGATGCAGGTTATTCCAATGAATAATAATAATCTTAACCAGTGTCGTGAAATTCACACCCGGCAGTGATGTTCCAACGAATAATAAAGATGGAACCAGATCCGGTGTAAAACACATGATAGATATTCCAACGAATGATAAAGATTTTAACCGGAGTCCGGTGTAAAAACACATGCATGTGATGTTCCAATGAATAATAAAAATCGGAACCGTGTCCGGTGTAAACACACGCATGTGATGTTCCAATGTAATAATAAAGAATGTCACCAAGTATAGGGTAAATCACAGATATAAAAGTTATTCCAATGTAATAATAAGCAATGGAATAACATAAGGATTTCACCAAGTATAGGGTATCTGGCATTATCAAAGTTATGTATAGGTATGCCACTTTTACAAAAGTTATTCCAACAGTAATAATAATGAATGGAATAATGTAAGTTCTCTTCAAGAAGAAAGAATAACACCTCACTACCGTAAAAAGAATCCTAATATAAGTAGTGAAGTAGCGGAATACTCTTCTTCTTTCTATAATTTTCTCTCTATACCTTCTCTCTATAATTTCTCTCTAGAGTTTCAATGAATTAAGTAAAAAAAAATAATGAAGGAATGAGCTTCTATTTATAGGAAAATGGAATGCATAAGAATTAATCCATGAACTATCAGTTGATTTACTTAAATCGACGCGGTCCATATTTAAATAAAAATCTTTTAAATAAAATATAATATATTCTATTTATATAAAAACATTTTACTATGCAAACACTATGCAATACTATGCAAAAACACTATGCAACACTATGCATAATAAAATATAATATATTCTATTTATAGTATAACTTTAATAAAGTATTCTATTTTATATAAAAGATGTTTCGCATTTTATTACGTTAATAATACTTTAATAAAACAAAACGTCATTATCGCTATAATAATTCATATTATTAATCGACAATAATGGAATCAAACTGAGTGACTTCTCACATAAACATCAATAATCAATACCGTGTGCTACTATGCAACCACACGTATTACTGTACTTTTACTACTGAGTAGTTCAACAATAACCACGGTAAAACTTCCGCCGTTATTTCAATAAAATATTTTTGTCGTTTTTCTCAATCCGACAATAATTACATTAGGGTCCACCAATGATTGAGCCAATATGCGAATATTCCCTCGCTAAACCGAATATTCCCCACCAATCGAATATAATATAACCACTTGCATACTTTGCAAAATTTATAAATACTACCCACAACTATAATATTATCTTAAATTCACACCATAATATTAAAAATTATTTCAACAAAATTTAAATCTTTATTGATAAAATCGGGGTCTCACAATCTCCCTCCTTATGGAATTTCGCCCTTCGAAATTAGTGGTACGACTGATATGATAAAGAGATGAGGATACCTTGAATACCTTTATCGTTAAAATATTAAATTCATCTTCGCAATCCTACCAAAGATATTCATTAACAATTCATCTTTGCACTACAAAAAAAGATATTTATTAATAATTTATCTTTGCACTACAGCCAAAGATATATAACGTAAAACCAATAATACCGAGACTCACCAATAAGTATCACAACCATGAATTATCCATGCACCATCGCTAAGGATATTCGTGTTTTCAATTACTGATCGTGATTATTATACCGAATAATCCGTGGTCATAATCATACCAAGTCTATCAATGCACTACTGACCAAAGATGACTTTTACCACATCCATGAATTAATATTTCATTCACGAGACTCAAATTTCAATAATTAATCCATATCATCGAATCATCCCCACTACTGTGCCAAAGATATTCATTAAGTATCACGACCACTAATTATTATTCATGCACTACGGCCAAAAGATAATCGTGTATTCATTAAGTATCACGACCACAAATTATCCATGCACTACTACCAAAGATAATTGTGTATTCATTAAGATCACGACCACAAATTATCCATGCACTACTACCAAAGATAATTGTGTATTCATTAAGATATCACGACCACAAATTATCCATACATACGACCACGAAAGATAATTGTGTTTTCAATTACTTGTTATGATTATACCGAACAATCCTCAATCATAATCATACCAAGTCCATCTATGCACCACAATACCACGATGACTTTTCAACATAATATAAACATGAGGATAATGATATAAAGAATCAATCAAATGAGATAAAGGATAAATATTAAACATTTATAATATAATTTATCCGAGATTCAAGAATATCCCCATGTTATCAATCACTTAATAATCTCATAATCTAATAACATTAATATTATAATAATATTTTAATCACTTCTTAAATTTATAAATAATTTATCTCAATTGTTTACGCTTTTACCATATAATGCATTTAATCATTCAAAATGCCATACTCATAAAATATCATCACCAATTATCAAATCCTCATCAAAAAAAATATGCATATATTCTATATAGGATTCTCTAGCCATAAAATCTTATTTTCAACTTTGTTACTTCACATAACATATTTAACTCATATGTTAGTAATTAAACTATTTTCATGAAAATACCAAATTAGTCCCAAAAATATTTCTTTTCTGGAATTTAGCATAATATAGTCCCATAATGAAAATATATTTTTCTCGAATTTTAAAATTCATTTACTATTTTCAAAAATCAATTTCTAATTAATTCCTTAAGAAATTTGCTACCTCAAGTTTAACTCCAAAAATTCCTAAATCTTGGTAGGATCTTACACATGTTAACGTGAGCTTCTAGTTTAAATTTCATGGTCATCGGAGTTATAGAACTCTAGGTTATAGCGTTTAAATTTAAAAACCTAAATATTGAAATAGTCATAACTTGCTCATTTTAAGTCAGAATGAGCTCATTTTTGGACAGGAGGTACTTTATACCATATACTTTCATGTCCCAAAAACCCAGAATTTTTCTCATAATTTAAGTGGCCAAAACAGTCCCTTAAAGTTTCTGGGCAGTAGCATTTTCGAAATTTACAGCTTTGGCCTCCTTTGCTAAAATCAGTCCACACAAAAATCCACAACACCTTTTCCAGTAATTCCACTTGGATTAGTTAGGTAACTCGTAGATCTAACTCTAGGACTTGACCGCATTCAAAAATTCAAAATATAATAAGAGATATGGTCAATTGAATTTCATGTTACGCTTTTCACCAAAATCGATTTTCAACTCTTTGTGATTTCTAAGAAACTTTCATGTTTTTACATACTAACCAACATAACTCATCATAAAACTTACTAATACCACGAATACCCATGATTTTCATTATTCCAATGCTTTTATTATGACTTTCATCATAAACCACGTAAATGCTGCTCATTTTAGTTGAAGAAATATTTGAGGTTTAAGAAATGGGTTTTGTCTTGGGTCAATACAAAATTCGATTTCACGCCTAGGGTAGGCTAGAAAATCTTCAAGAATACGCCAAGAAATTTATTAATGATATCATTCAAAACGTGACTCTCATCCAAGACTTGGATAAGTACATCACATTGATACCAACCGTGACTTCTATCCCTTAACCTGGATGGCACCTCACAATGATACCTATCAACTTGCCATCTTTAGTCACGACGTCGCCCTACGAGAAAGTCCTGCTTCTGCATTCCACACAAGGAAGTTAACAACGAAAGGTTCGGGCTCTTTACTTATGGCTTGATATAACAATGATTAACTTTAGGGTTTGGTTACTTTGAATTCATATATAAAAGTTGGTTATGAATATAAAAGCTAACAACCTTACGAAAAAGCATGATGATTAGCTAACCAATTGATTCCTAAAAATCACATCAAAGGCAAGTATTTTCAAAAGATAAGATCGACAGTAACGTGAAAATATTTATTTGAAACAACAAGATTAATAAACAGTGGAGGTAACGAAGGTTTCTCCCAACGAAGTTTCAATAGATAAATCAAAGTAAATTTTTTTTTTTTTCGGAGTCAAATTTAAACATTGAACACAACTAGGTAGAATAAAAGAGTGGGTAGAACTTGTATTGAATAAAGTATAGACTTCGCAATAATTAATTTACCCGTAATAACTTCGCTCGGTTTTCTCGACAAACGCTCTCGCTTAAATTACCGAGGTTTAACTTTCTATAGGGTACATTCCACCCTTAAGTGCTTCTTCACATTCCTCGATCCATGATTTGAATCATTATTCTCCGATCCATATCGAATTCGGGTTGATGCTATACATGTGGTAATTCAATTCGATGTTGGGTTCTCCCAATTCTTCATCCAAAAAGCAAAGCCCATTTCATCTATTTTGGTTTTATTGATCTGGACGTCTTTTTCTACACTATCAACGCGTTGTGCGCCTTTTACCCATGCATCGCTTATTCTCCTTCGTTCGGCTTGTTTCTTCTTTTTAGGCGATCTTTGATTTTTAAATTCTCGATTCCAACTTTAATATCTTACACCCTCGCCAAAGCGTGATTTTGTTCGAAAGCATCACATATCGGGTAACCCAATTTTGAATTGTTGTATCCCTTTGTTCCACGACATCGCTTGCCGCTTCTTCAACCCGTTCTTCTAGCTCACGAACACGATTTTGTAATTCTAAGTTTTGATCATAAATTTCTTCTAACCAATTCTCCTCGTGTTCCTCTTCTTCCTCTTCTTCCTCACTTTCACCGCTACTACTCTGCAACTAAATTTCTGTGCAACAATTAGTTCTTCATTCACTACGTGGATATCTCTAATTTGTTCCTCGTCGACCTTCGCATTAACCTCGATTAGTGATTAAAGGTGTCACAACTGGCCACATTCACTCCATTGTGAATATTTTCACCGCCATTTCCAAACACCGCCACAACACGAGGGTTAATTAATATATCAAATATTATCCCTATACTCCCGACCGACCAATTAAATACCAAATAAACTTAGTAGGTCATACTAGCGAAGAATTTCCGTCTCTCCTCCTAGTTCTTATCTCACATCTTAGCCAAGGATCATATCCCTAAGCTCTGATACCAACTGTAACGCCCCCAAAATTAGGTATACGTCACCCATCTTGGGTCGCCACTTACATGGTACATAAATTCAAATACAACTTACTAATATAACTATCGTGTACAATACGACATAAACTGTGAGTTTGAATACAAATTTTGTCTACTAGATATTATACAAACTCAAAAAGAGTCCTCATTACAGCTATTATCACACTATTTCACAGAATAGTGAGGACTACTAATGCTATCCTCTTGACCATTACTTCGTTCCCCGACTCATCTCAAATCCATTATGTTCTCATTTCAAGAGAACAAAGAAAGAAAGGGTGAGCTCAACTAGCCCAAGAAGAAATATTATGACTAAGATAATGCGAATAAATTATCATTAGCCTTCAACAAGTGTTAAACCGATAAAATACAATAGACAACAAGTTTAATCTGCAATGAATAAGCAATCCTTTAACAGAGTCAAGTAGAGAATAAAGTCTACTATCTTTTAGGTTTTAAAAGGTTTTCATCAATTTTTATCACCGAGACTCACTTTAATAAATAAACCACCACATCTAATCATCCTCGCACTACTATTCAAGGATTTTCATCAAGTTATCAATGGTCACGACTATACCGAATCACCCCGTCATAATCATACCAAAACTATCCATCACCGCATTACAGTGCCATCGAGGACTTTTGTCACATCATTTATATCAAGTCATGATTATACCGAATGATCCTCGGTCATAATCATACTAAGTTCATCTATGCACGTAAGCCAAAGATAACATAATATAACATGAGGATGATGACAATGACATAATAATTCAATAAAACAAGTTCAAGAATTATTTAATCCATGAATTATTAACGCCCTAAATTGTCAACATAATACATGTTTACAGAGTAAAAATTCAAGAATGATCGTAAGAATATTTCCGTGAAAAGATATCGGATGAAACGCAAATATCAAGGATATTCTACTAATTTCATGGAGTATAAAGTCAAAGTTTTAACCAACCGGTATAATAAAGAATGGAATAACAAAAGAAATCACCATGCATGCGGTATTTCGCATGACAAAGTTTATTCCAATGTAATAATAATAATAACTAACGGTGTCGTGAAATTCACACAAGCGGGATGTTCCAACAGAATAATAAAGATGGAACCGGATCCTGTAAAACACACGTATAGGATATTCCAACAGAATGATAAAGATTTTAACCAGTCCTGTAAAACACATGCATGGATGTTCCAATGTAATAATAAAAAGCGGAACCCGGTCCCTGTAAACACACGCATGTGATGTTCCAATGTAATAATAGAAGAATGTCACCAAGTATAGGTAAAATCACAGATATAAAAGTTATTCCAATGAGAATAATAAGCAATGGAATAACATAAGATTTCACCAAGTATAGGTATGCCACAGTATACAGTTATGTATAGGGTATGCCACTTTTACAAAAGTTATTCCAATGTAATAATAATGAATGGAATAATGTAAGTTCTCTTCAAGAAGAAAGAATAACACCCCTTACCGTAAAAAAGAGAACCTAATATAGAAGTAGTGAAGTAGCGAGAATATCACTCTTCTTCTTTCTATAATTTTCTCTATAAACTCTCTATAATTTCTCTCTGAGTTTCAATGAATTCGTAAGAAAATAATGAAGGAATGAGCTTCTATTTATAGGAAAATGGAATGCATAAGAATTAATCCATGAACTATTCCAGATTGATTTACTTAAATCGACGGTCCATATTTAAATAAAAATCTTTTAAATAAAATATAATATATTCTATTTATATAAAAACATTTTACTATGCAAACACTATACAATACTATGCAAAACACTATGCAAAACACTACATGCAACACTATGCATAATAAAATATAATATATTCTATTTATGAATAACTTTAATAAAGTATTCTATTTTATATAAAAGATGTTTCGCTTTTATTACGTTAATAATAATAAATAAAATAAAACGTCATTATCGCTATAATAATTCATATTATTAATCGACAATAATGGAATCAAACCGAGTGACTTCTCACATAAACATCAATAATCAATACCGTATGCTACTACGCAACCACACGTGACATCGCATTTCTTTTACTACTGGAGTAGTTCAACAATAACCACGGTAAAACTTCCGCCATTATTTCAATAAAATATTTTTGTCGCTTTCAATCCGATCAATAATTTCATTAGGGTCCACCAATGATTGAGTAGTTATTTAAATATTCCCTCGCTAAACCTAATATTCCCCACCAATCGAATATAATATAACCACTTGCATACTTTGCAAAATTTATAAATACTACCCACAACTATAATATTATCTTAAATTCACACCATAATATTAAAAAAATTATTTCAACAAAATTTAAATCTTTATTGATAAAATCTGGGTCTCACAATAATATACAAAAAATTAGTTTCAATTAGCACTTTTATTTTATTGTGATAAAAGATAAAATATACCTCACATAATAATAAATTGTAGTACAAATATATATTTAGTCATACAATATAATGATGATGATGAATAACTAAATGAGAGAACAATATGTGTGTGTTATATTGTATATATATATATATATATATATATATATATATATATATATATATATATATGTTCATGCATATGTGAATAGTTATATGTGGATAGTTATAATAAACTAAATTTCTAATGATTTTGATATATTTTTGTATGAAGTTACAATGATAAATATACTTAGTAGTGTTGGTTTGTTATTTAGTTTTAGTGGACAAATTTAGTTTCGTGTTTTACTACAATTCTTTAAATTGTTTCATTACAATTAAATCAAACATATATAATTATTTAATTTGATGGGAAATATGTAGTTTATTTAATATTCAAATCTTATAAATTTGAATTTGTTGCCCTTGATTTATATCGAAGCAAGAATTGTTTGTAATGGAATCTTGATGTTGAGATTCATATAAAGGCAAAGAACCTTGAGATATAATTATAGTTGACAATCATGCATCCCTGCAGGATCATGCAAAATTAATGATTTTTATTCGCTATCATCTCCATAAAAAATTAAAAGTTGAGTACATTACAGTAAAAGTCTCACTTGTCTTATGAAATGATTTAAAGGAAAGATTTTAAAAGCTCGTTATAATTGGTTGCACCTGAAGTTGCAAGATTTTAAAAGTGTTTAGTGAAAAACCCTGATGAAGACATGTTAGAGAAAATATTTATTATATTTTCATCCCTCGAATATGCTCCTGTAGTAGCAATATTGTGAGTGTAAGTTCATAATATATTCCCTGAAACGATAAAGGAAATTATAATGAGTTTTTGCTGAAAAATCAACAATCTCGCTCGACCTATTTTATTACATTCCTTGAAGTGAATGGAACCTCATTTGATAATCATAGAGGAAATTATGGTTGTAGTTGTGGTAGTGGACTTGAAAAAAAACAATCAATATATAAAAGGGAATGTACCCGTCGTACTCTTAAATATTTGGTAGATTTGTACCAAGACTCCATAAAAGAAAAGGAAATGGAATGATCCTGAAGATCCCATAAATTAATTTGACTTTTCAAATGGAGTGGATATAACTAATTTTGATATCTATGGTTTCATTGATGATATGTTGATAGAAATGTTCATACCAATCAATTATTTTTATTTCATTATATTATGACATTATAATAAGTATTTTTATTATATGTTTTATTTATGTTTCAAGTAATAAAGTTAAATTTATGTTTTGCATATATGAAGTTGTATGGGCCAGAAGCTCATCAAACTTAATTAAAGGTTCTAGAAGAGCGATTATTCATCAAACATAATTGAAGACTCTTGAAGAGTGATTATTCATCAAATTTAATTAAAGTATCTGGAAGAGCGATTATAATATTTTCAAAGGGCACAAAACTTTGTATTGATGATTCTTTATATTCTTCTGAGACAAGCAGAAATTTGCTCAGCTTTAAGGATATACGTTATAATAGCTATTATATTGAAATCAATAACGAAGGCAGTGAAGAATTTCTTTATATTACTTCAATAGTATCGGGCCAGAAGCTCATATTAGAAAAATTGTATATTTTCTCTTCTGGGTTATATTATACTAAAATGAGAATATTTGAAATAAATGTTGTAATACACCGTAAGTGCAATACACCGTAAGTGTTTGGATCCAAATGTTTTTATGATTTGGCATGATCATCTAGGATCAATAATGATGCATTGAATTATTGAAAACTCCCATGAAACATCCTTTAAAGAACCGTAAGATTCCTTTACCGCTGATTATATCAAAGTAAATTAATTACCAAATTATCACGCTTTAATTATTGTTATTTGGTGTTCATCTTCTAAGAAAGAATTCAGAGCGATATTTTTAAGGTATATTTTGAGGATTGTTATTTTAATAGTTTTCCCACCATTAGGGGGAGAAAAGTCGTTGCCTGAAGCACGACGTGAGATCATTGCCTGAAGCACGATGGGAGATTAATTGGAATGTTTCAACGTTATTTAATCTTGATCCTTATACAAATCAATATGAACTAGAAGTTCAAAGGATTATTCATTTGCAATGAATTGTAAATCAATTACCAGAAGTATTCACCGATAATAAGAAAATAGTGATATCTCACATTCTAGCTGTTAATATTCTAACAGGGATTGAAGTCCCTGTAGGACAATCAATTAATGCATGCAGCAGCAAATTGAATCAAAGTCACACCTGAAACATGAAAGAATGATCGGTGTTAAAGATAGAATTTCTCAGAAGAGGAAAATACAAGAAAAATAAGTTGCAGCCTATAAAGAGGCTATACCCATGAAACATGCTACAAAATTTATCAATCTATCCAAAACTTATGAACAAAATCTCCTGTAAATAAAACTCTTGAAGAGTTATTCCCTAAAGAGGATAAGTAGTTATCCCCTGAAGAGGATCAGGTACCTGAAAATAACGAGATCTCGATACATTATGTATATACAGGAGATGTATATATTGGATAGAAATAAAATCGTTATCGATAACATATTTTCATATAAATTTGCTATAGATATTACCAGAAGTAATGATCATATATATGAATCACAAATCATTGATGAATGTCGAAATATTTGGCCAATGTAGAAAGAGGCGATTCAAGCAGAATTAAATTCACTAAGTAAATGTGAATTTTTTGGACCTGTAATCCGAACACCTAAAGGTGTAATGCCTGTTGAATACAAATGGGTATTTGTACGAAATAAGAAAAATAAAATTATATGGTACAAAGCGCAACTTGTAGCACAAGGTTTCTTCGCAGAGACATGGTATTAATTATAAAGAAATATATGCTTCTTAAATGGACACAATTACATTCAGATTTTTAATTAGCTTGGTAGAAAGAGAAATTAATGAATGTTGTTACATCATATCTGTATGGATCATTATATAATATATATATGAAAATCCCTGAAGGATATAAAATGCCTGAAGTATATAATTCTACATCTAGAAATATATATTATATTAAGCTACAAAGATCTTTATATGTGTTAAAGCAATCCAGAATCATATTGTTGATCTTTATAATTCTACATCTCGAAATATATATCTACATCTCGAAATATATATAGATATCTTTTGAAAGAATGATTTGAGAATAATCCTATTTGTGCATGTATTTTTATCAAAAGATCATAATCTGGATGTGACGCCCCCAAAATAGGTATACATCACCCATTTTAAGTCGTCAATAACATGGTACAGAAACAACTACAACTTTATTAATACAACATGAAAACTGTGAGTTTAAATACAAATATTGTCGTCTAGACAATATTCACACCAAAATAAGTCCTCATTACAATTATTGGTACATTATTCTACAAAAATGGTGAGGACTAATAAAATAACTTTCTAGAACCATCATTCCACACCTTTAGACTCGTAACTCGCTACATTATCGCCTCCCCGAGAAGAAAAATCGGAACAAAAAGGAAAAGGGTGAGCTCAACTAGCCCAAGAAAGAATATTATGACTAAGATAATATAGAAAAAAATTATCGTTAGTCTTCAACAGGAAAAATCGATAAAATACAATAGATAACAAGTTTCAGATCAATATTCGCAATGAAATAATAATTCATGTAAGAGTTACGTAGAGAATAAAATCTACTATAATCTATGAATTTAAAAGTCCATCATCAATATTTTATCCTCAGAACATCAACCAATATTCATCTTGAATCAAATATTCATCTTTGCACTACAGGCCAAAGATATTCATCAGTCAGTCATGTTCATCTCAACACCTGTACATCTTTGCACTACGGGCCAAAGATATTCATAAAAAAATAAACCATCTTTGCACTACAGGCCAAAGATATTCAGTAATACCATCATTTAGGACTGAGGATGATGAAAAATATTTTAAAGAAAACAAATCCAGTGAAACAAAAGAACAAATACTAAGGATTCGTACTTTAAACAATCCGAGTTCAAAAATACTTCATAAATACTCATAGTGAAGTAAAATTCAAGAATGATCAAAACATGGATACAATCAAAGCTAGTATCCATAATAGATATTTTGGACAAAAAATGAAAATTTAATTTTTCTATGAATAAGATCGTATTAAGTGAATAAGATCAGATATCGTGAATAATAGTGCCGTATACGTGAATAGT
The DNA here is from genome assembly GCA_020205615.1 of Panax quinquefolius. Lineage (NCBI taxonomy): Eukaryota > Viridiplantae > Streptophyta > Magnoliopsida > Apiales > Araliaceae > Panax > Panax quinquefolius. Next base: position 141,648,980 of record CM035161.1, on the reverse strand, counting down.
AATCCTGACACTAAAAGACAAGAATTTCACAAGAAAAATCTTACCAATATTCCGGCATAATGATATTAGAAGAAATAATATCATTTAAAAAAATAAAATCCTTTACCTCGAAAAGACAGTATTTCTAAATGGAATACTGGATATAGTGCTGAAGGGAATTTGCACCATATAGCAACACTCAAAGTATCAAAATACTCACAAGAATATGCTCGATAATATAGAGAGAGAAAGAGAGAGAAAACTTCAGTTTCTGGTGTGATTTTCAATTCTAACCTAAGCACCCTATTTATAGGAAAATGCTTAAAACACCAAAGCAGAAAATTTAATAAAATATTAATATATTTATAAAATTTTCCTTAGCCTACCTTGACCATCTGAATTCAGCCACCAAATAATGACAAAAACAAAAAAAAACGTTTTTGTTATTAAAAATAATTAAAACTTTCAAAAATTAATTATTTCAGAACTACGGAACTTCAATAATTCATAATAAATAGCCCTTTTATCAGAAAAATTAAAACCACATGTCCTTTTCATAGGAAATTTCATTCTCTACAACTTTGTAAGTTTAAGTTTTTCCAAATTCCAAGCAGAAGTTGACCGAAATTCATAAACGGACGATTTTACGGGCTATAAACCAATTTCAGTCAAGAAATGGGGTCCACCGACATGTTTAGCATGTTTTAAACATTAATTGTAACAAAAATACTCCTCCTCCTCATATACTCATGTATCCCACATTCATTGTAAACATATCACCATTATTATATTATTAAAATATAATAATATATTTTAATGAATTATTTATCAGAAAAGATAAAATAACAATTTTTCAACAATTGTCGCATTAAAAATTTTCTCCATCTATATCCACATAAAATGAATATTTTCCTTATCATATAAATCAATAATTAATTATTCACAAATAATATTACGAATCACAATATCGACAACCGAGCGCTCCTCAGAGAGAGAGGGCTTTCCATAAGGATTTCTCCTTCATCGGCGCAAGAATTAGGTGACCAAACCTCTCCTTGACAGATTTTCTAGACATTGCCAATAATGTTATCTAATAATATTTTTCAAATAATGTGAATTATTGATCCGATAATGAAAATATCGTAGTGACAATTATTGAAACAACAATAATATAAAATATCAACATAGCAATTATTGAATCAATAAAATAAAATATTAAACAAGAATTCATCGTAACAATTATTGAGTAATGTCTTCCTACATAAGAATCAATAATTGGTGCAATACCGCTGCTACTTCTTGTGTTTTAACCACCGGGTATTCCAACAAGATAATCTTGATAATAACTACGCCAGATTATTTATAAACAACTTATACTTATCGCTTTTCTTCATCCAATCGCTTTTAGTTATGGGGCCCACAATAAGGTCGCTACCGCCGCATCTTAATATTTCCGATAGTAAGAAATATTCCACGACCAAACGAATATTCTCCGATAAAATGAATATTTTATAACCACTTGCATATTTGAAATATTTACGCATTTTACCCATAACTAACTACATTAATCAAATCAACCCTTACTATTTTAAAATAATAAATAGAGGAAATTTAATTTTATTTATAATAAGTTGGGGTCTTATACTGGATTTGCTATTATTACTGTATTTATTGATGAAAGATTTTGCTCCAGAAGAGTCGACGAAAATAACAAATTTGAGATGAAAGATATTGGTAAGACAAATTTTTGCCTTGGCCTACAAATTGAACTATGGAATTCTTGTACACAGAAAAAGTCCTGAAGTAACTTTATATGGATAATGTTAATCCTTTGAGTATTTCAATGATGGGTTGGTCACTTGATATCAAGAAATATTCGTTTTGACCACAAGAAAATGATTAATAAACTTTTGGTCTTGAAGTACCACATCTTTGTGAAATTGGTATTTTGATCCTGAGTACTATATCTTAATGTAATTGGTACTTTGATGTATCTTGCAAATTTGACAAGACCTGATATAACATTTGCAGTTAACTTACTAGCAATGTATATAGTTATGCACCAACTCGAAGATATTGTAATGAAATTAAACATATTTTACGTTATCTTCGTGAGACTATTGATTTGGGATTATTTAATCCAAATGGTGATAGAACCAAGCATATTGCACCAAAATTATTTTATATACATGAGCCCCAGAAGAATGACAATATTGATCATGTGATAATTTGGTTGATATTTTTACCATAAACAATGAAAATTCTATGTACTTATGAAGGGGAGTAAAAAGGATATGTGCTGATTGTACTCTTTTTCCTTCGCTAAGGTTTTTTCCCACTGGGTTTTCCTTTGCAAGGTTTTTAATGAGGCAATCCCAAGGCACTAGAAGTTATACAAGAACATTGTACTCATTTCCTTCTCCAAATTTTTTCCCACTGGGTTTTTATTTGGTAAGGTTTTTAACGAGTCATATTCTTAGAAAATTAATACAAAAGAACTTCATCCATTCTGTATGAAGACAATGCTGCATGTATAGCTCAATTAAAAGGAGGATACATCAAAGGAGATAGAACAAATCACATCTCATCGAAATTCTTTTTCACACATGACCTTGATAAGTGTGGTGACATTGATGTTCAACAAATTCGATCATAAGATAATCTAGCAGATTTTTTCACCAAAGCATTACCAACTGCAACGTTTGAAGGATTGCGTCACAATATTGGAATACGACAGCTGAAAGACTTAAAGATACATTCATGAGGGGGAGCTAATATGCGCTGCACTTTTTTCACTTAATTAAACTTTTTTTCCCATTGGGTTTTTCCTGGTAAGGTTTTTAATGAGTCAGCTTTCAATGCGTATAACTATACAATAGACATCCAAGGGGGAGTGTTATAAAATGTATATATTCATATGGATGTCTAGATACATGTAACTCCCATTGAGAATTAAAATGTATGACTCTTGAGTTTTGTAATATCCTAGTAGTATTATTGTTCTTATTTCTATAAATAAGACAATTGTAAAGTGATTGATGGTGATACACAAGATTATGCAAACACTCTCTTCTCTAATCATCTTGTTTTTAGTTATCTTTCATAACATTTCATAACACTTGGATACTATCTTGTTTTTTGCTTCATAATATCACATCTGTATCCCTTCTAATCAACTCCAAATTAGTAACGTTATCAATTAATTGCATCAATTTATCCTTTAAACTTGATTATAGTGTGTTTAGTGCTATTTGGGTTTGATGAAGATAAAGAATAATTTTGATGAAGAAGAAAAAGAAATCCAGATTGAGAAGATAGTCAAATTTTTTTAATTTTCAAAAAATTATTATTATTCTCTTATTGTGTAGATAATGTTTTGATAATTTTTTTTCAGACTTTTAATTATTTTTTGCCACATAAGTATTGTTTTGATTTTTGTATTTAGTTTCAACCGCACGTATATAAAAAATTGACGATAGTTCAATATTGTATTTAACAGAGTGGTTCAATTATAAATTCTAAATAATTTAGTGGATTAATTATATATTTTTAAAATTCAGTTGTGAAATACTTAAAAGTGGATATTATGATCTCCTTTTTGCATGTCACTTATTATTCATGTTCTTAAAATATATGACATATTTTAACTAATACTAATTCCCCCTAGGTGGGTGCCAGAATTTTTTTAAACATTATATATATATATATATATTGTGACGCCCCCAAAATAGGTATACATCACCTATTCTGAGTCGTCAAATACATGGTACAGAATACAAATACAACCTTAAATATACAACATGGGCTGTGAGTTTTAATACAAATAATGTCTTCTAAACAGTATTCAAACTCAAAATAAGTCCTCAATACATTTATTTTCACATTATTTCATTGAATAGTGAGGACTACTAATACTATCATCTGATCCGTCACTCCGTTCCCCGACTAGTCCCCGCTACGTTCTCATTTCCTGAAGAGAACAATGAAAGCAAATGGGTGAGCTCAACTAGCCCAGTAAGAAATATTATGACTAAGATAATGCAGAATAAATTATTGTTAGCCTTCAATAGTGTTAAACTGATAAAATATAATAAACATCAAGTTTAACTGCAGCGGTACAAGTAATCCATTAAAAGAGTCAAGTAGAGAATAAAATCTACTATATTCTATGATTTAAAAGGTTTTCATCACTTTTATCATTGAGACTCGACTTTAATAAGTAATCCACATCATCCCCGCACTACTACGGCCAGGATATTCATTAAGTATCACGACCACAAATTATCCACGCACTACTGCAGGCGTATTCGTATATTCATCAATGGTCATGATCATGCCAATAACATCGTCCATCAATGCACTACGACCCAATGAGGACTTTTACCACATCATTTGTAACATTACTACTCATGATTACATCGAATAATCCTCGGTCATAATCATACCAAGTCCATCTATGCACTACATGTGCCACAAAACGACTTTCAACAAAATATAAAACATGAGGATGATGACAATGATATAAGAATTCAATAAAACAAGTTCAAGAATTAATTTATCCAAGAACTAATACCATCCAAATTGTCAACATGATACTTCTTTGTAGAGTAAAATTCAAGAATGCTCAGAAGAATATATTCATGAAAAAATACTGGATGAAGCGCAGATATTAAGGATATTCCACTAATTTCATGGAGTATAGAAGTAAAACTTTAACCAACTGAGTATAATAAAGAATAGAATAACAAAAGAAATCACCAGGCATGTGATAGACCGCACATACAAGTTATTCCAACAAAATAATAAATAATCTAAATCCAAGTTATGCGAACGCATTTAATTCGGGATATTCCAATGTAATAATAAATAATCGGAACCGGTGTCACGCAGAACGCATTTACACGATATTCCAATGTAATAATAAATAACGGAACGGTCATGCGTAACGCATTGCATATATGATATTCCAAATGTAATAATAAAGAATGGAATAATGTAGAATTTCACCACGATGCGATTGCTTGATGTGATAAAGTTATTCCAACATAATGATAAAGAATGGAATAATGTAAGAATTTCACCAAGTATAAAGTGACCACATACAAAAGTTATTTCAACATAATAATAAAGAATGGAATAACAAAAGTTCTCTTCATGAATACAAAAGAAATAATACCCCTTACCTTAGAAGAAACTGGATATAGGAGTAGTGAAGTAGCAGAATACTTTTCTTCTTTCTCTCTATAGTTTCTCTCTAGAGTTTCAGCGAATTTGTAAGAAATAATGAAGGAATGAGCTTCTATTTATAGGAGAATGGACCTGAATAAGAACTAATTCATGAACGGTCCAGCATTGATTTACGCTTTAAACGAATCTATTCCATATTGATTTACTATGCAGTATTAATAAAATATTCTAATAAAACAAAATCTTTTAAATAAAATATATTATATATATATTGAATGTATATATATATATATAGCATGTGTTAAAAATTTCACGGGATACATTCCCATGATCCATTTTTCCTTCCTGCTCCAATTGTCAACAAAGTTACATACATATATTATATATCATATAATATATAAACATATATATATATATATAATACTAATAATGCTAACTCCCTCCTAACCTTTTTATCCCCGTGACATCCCATTTAAAAAACAACCTCCCAGCAATTCAATTTTCCATATATGGGCCCCACATGTGGGCCCACTTTTATAATATTTTAAAAAAATTCTACCAATTATTTTGAAAAATGAGTAAATGGAGGTCCAAAAATACAACAAATACTTCATAAAAACTCCTCAATATTTTTTAACAACATTTATCATCATTATTATAATTCACAATATTAATCGACATTGTGTCGTTCCTGGAAAGAGGGGCTTTCCAATAAGGATTTCTCCCTATCACGCCCAATTAGGTGACCAAACCTCTCCTCGCGTAATTTCTAGATCATCGTTAATATTGCAAATAATAATATTAATAACTCGTTGCCTCAATTATTGATTTAATAATATAAAATATAGACAATAATCTGAATCAAATAACGTGAGATACTATGCAAAGATTTACTATAGCAATAATTGAACAAAACTAGTGACTTCTCACGTAAGCATCAATAATCAATACCGCAGCTACTATGCAACCACGCGTATTCCTCATACTTTTAACACCGGTGTTTCAACAGCTAATCTGTAAAACTTCCGCCGTTATTTTCATAAAATATATTTTTGTCATTTTCTCAATCCGACAATAATTCCGTTGTGGGTCCACTAATGATTGTGCCGCCGCATTTAATATTCCCTATTAAAACGAATATTCCCTACCAATCGAATATTTTATAACAACTTCATGTACTTTTGCAAATTTATAAATATTACCCACAACTATAACATTATATCAAATTCATTCCATAATATTTAAAAATAATATTTATAGAAAAATCATCTTTATTAAAAAAATATTGGGGTCTTACAACCTCCCTTTCTTATGAAATTTCGCTCTCAAAATTAGGGTACGTACCTGGTATGTCGAAGAGGTAAGGATACCTTGATTTCATTTCAAATTCTAATTCCCAGGTCATTTCCTCAACATCGTGGTTTCTCCACAAAACTTTGACTTGAGGTATAACCTTGGAGCGTAGAATATGTTCCTTCTTATCCAAGATTTGAACATGAATCTCTTCATACGTTAAATCCATCACTATTTTGTCCGGTTCTAACTCAATAATGTGGTTCGGGTCTTCCACATATTTACGTAACATGGATTTATAAAAAATGTTATGAACACGAGACATACTTGGCGTTAAAGCGAGTCTATAGCCACGCTTCTACTCGATCGAGGATTAAAATGGGCCAATGAATCGAGGATTGAGCTTTCCTCTCTTTCAAAATCTCGTAACTCCTTTCCATGGAGCAACACGTAACAACACATGATCTCCAATATCGAATTCCACGTCCTTTCGATGAAGATCAGCATAACTATTTTGTTGGTCTTGTGAGGTTTTTATACGTTGTCGGATCGTTTGAATCTTTTTCGTAGTCATACGTACCAACTCTAGTCCTAACAACGTTGCTTCACCCATCTCATCCCAGCATACTGAAGAACGACACTTTCTTCCATACAACGCTTTGAATGGTGCCATGCCAATACTTGCTTGGTAGCTGTTGTTGTAGGAAAACTCCACCAACAGTAAGAACTTGTCCCAACTTTCCTTGAAGTCAAGGACACAGAGTCTTAATAAATCTTCAAGAGTTTGAATAGTCCTCTCTGATTGTCCGTTTGTCTGAGGATGATATCGAACTAAATCGTAAATCCGTGCCCATAGCTTTTTGCAAACTAACCCAAAATCGTGAAGTGAATCTTGGGTCTCGACCAGAAACTCTGGATACTAGCATACCATAAAATCTTACAATCTCGTTTATATACATACGAGCAAGACGTTCAAGTGTATAAGTTTCTCTATTAGGTAAGAAATGAGCAAATTTGGTCAATCTATCAACAATGAGCCAAATTGTATCTATGCCTTGAGAAACCTTGGGAAGACCAGTAACGAAATCCATAGTAATGTGCTCCCACTTCCATTCTGGAATTTTAAGTAGTTGAAATGGACCTTTTAGTACTTGATGCTCCGCCTTGACTCGTTGACAAGTTAGACACCTTGAGATAAACAGCTCTATCTCTCTCTTCATATTGCTCCACCAAAATGTATGACTAAGATTACGATATATTTTGGTACTCCCAGGATGGATTGCAAACGGTGTGTTGTGCTCCTCCATCATGATTTTATACTTTAAATCAGGGTCGTTAGGAATACAAAGTCTGGAGTTGACTCGAAGTATTCCTTCTTCATCGATTCTTGCTCCTGGCATAGCACCTTCTTGCACTTTCTTCCTCATACGTATCAACTCCAGGTCTGTAGCTTGAGCAGCTTTAACTTTATCGATTAAAGTCGATTCTACTCATATATTTGCCATCATCACGTGGGTCCCTGGAGTCTTTATCTCTATCTTCATCCTTTGCAAGTCATACAAAATGGGCCTTTGCGTTGACAATATCGCACTCGCACCCGCATATGATCTTCTACTCAATGCGTTAGCTACCACGTTCACTTTTCCAAGATGGTATTGGATGGTATGATCATAATCTTTCAATCAGCTCGAAAGCCAACGACGCCATCGCATGTTGAGTTCCTTTGAGTGAAGAAATATTTGAGGCTTTTATGATCCGTAAAGATCTCCACTTTCTCCCATATACAAGTAATGCCTCCAAATTTTAGTGCAAAAAACAATAAATGCTAACTCTAGATCATGAGTAGGATAATTCCTCTCATATTCTTTGAGTTGTCAAGAGGCATAAAGCTATGACTTTCCCATGTTGCATGAGAACACATCCTAACCCTTTGCACGAAACATCATCAGAGATGACAAATCCTCCGAGCGGATGGTATTGTCGTAAAAGGTCTTGAAATGAGTCTTCTTTTGAGTTCTTGAAAACTCTTCTCACATTCTTCACTCCAATCAATTTTGTATCTTCCGAAGTTAGTCGAGTTAATGGAGTAGCGATTCTAGAAAACCCTTCTACGAATCTCCGAATAACCACCAAATAAGCCGAGAAAGCTACGTGATTTCGGCCATCGATTTAGGTTGTTCCCAATTTTGAATAGCTTCATCTTCACGTCAATGATATTCCATGACTTGATACTACGTGCCCAAGGAATGCTACTCCCTCCACCCGTAACTCGCATTTCTTCAACTTGGCATAAAGCTTGTTTTCATGAAGCTTTTGGAGTATCGACCTCAAGTGTTGCTCATGATCTTCACTAGCTTTTTGGAATAAATAAGGATGTCATCAATAAAGATTTACCACAAAGTGATCCAAATATTCTTTGAATACTTGGTTCATCATATCTATGAAGGCGTGGAGCATTAGTCAATCCAAAGGACCCGCACTTAAGTTCGAAAGCCGTCTTTGAATGTTATCGGTTCTAATCTTCAATTGGTGATATCCTAACGAAGATCAATCTTTGAAAAGAATTTACCTTCGAATCGGGTCAAACAGGTCATCAATACGTGGCAATGGGTACCTATTTTTGATGGTGACATGATTCAACTCCCGAATAGAACAGGTCATCAATACATGATTCATCAATACATGATTCGTCAATACAAAGTCGCATACTCCCGTCTTTCTTTTTCACGAATAGAACAGGAGCACCCCAAGGAGATGTACTAGGACGAATGAAACCGATGTCTAATAATTCCTGCAGTTGGGTCTTTAACTCCTGAAGTTCAATAGGAGCCATTCGATATGGGGCTTTGGAAATAGGTTTTGTACCGGGTTCAAGGTCGATATAAAATTTAATTTCATGCTCTGAGGGTAGGCCAGGAAGTTCTTCTGGGAATACGTCAGGAAATTCAAACAATAGAAATATCATTCAAAATTGATGTATTTTTGTTTAGATCCGTGACATGAACTAAGAAAGTTTGACATCCGTTTTTCAATAAACGAATAACTTTATGGCTTGAGATGACAGTGATTGATTTTAATGGTTTGGTTGCTTGAATTCGTATAATAGGTTGGTTAGGAATATGAAAGCTAAAAACCTTACGAAAATAATCAATTTTTGTATGATGAGTAGTTAACCAATCAATCCCTAGAATTACGTTAAATGCAAGTATTTTCAATGAAATAAGATCGACAGGTAATGTGAGGGTACCGATTTGAACCAAACAAGACTTATAAACAGTGGATGTAATGAAGGTTTCTCCCAATGGAGTTTCAACAGATAAGTCAAAGTCCAATTTCTCCGGAGTCAAATTTAAACGTTGAGCGCAAGTAGGAGAAATAAAAGAATGGGTAGAACCCAGATCAAATAAGGTATATACTTCGTTAGAGTTTATGATAAGCTTACCCGTGATGACCTCATTCGGTTTCCTTGCTTTCCGGGAGGTCACGACAAACGCTTCCTTGAACTACCGCTTTTTTCGTTCGGTACGGCTTTTGATACCTCCATCCCAGCTGGACTTGTCTTCGGTGCATGACAAAATTGGGCCAGGTGACTTTCTCTTCCAAAATTGTAACATGCTTTGGATGGCATCGCGCAGTTTGGACTAATGTGTCCTTCCCCTCCACATTTGAAGCATATGATAGGTGGTCGTTTTCCTTCCTTAACGACGAGTCTTTGATCTTGTCGACTTTTCCATCATTGTTGAATCTCCTCTTCTTGAAATGTCCATTCTTTTGTTTTGGCCATGATTATCACCGAAGTGGTTACCATTTCTGGTATGTTGATTCCCTCCACGCTTATTGTCACCGCTTCGATGACTGTTATCACTAGTATTATCATTTTGTCGGTTGTTCTCTTTTGGTTGGGTTGACTCATTATCGCACTCCAATAACTGAGCCCAATTAACAACATCTGAATACAAACATAGTTTATGAGAGATAAGATATTGACATATCTCGGGTTTCAAACCTCTTAGAAACATTCGCGTCATTCTTTCCTCATTATCAACCAAATGGGATGCAAACCGACAACTCGGCAAACTTGGCTTCGTCATCGCGACACTGGCCATGTTGTTTTGCTCCAGCTTAATGAACTCTACCTCTTTCATATGATTTAATACTTTTGGGAAAATACTTGTCGTTGAACAGCTTCTTGAACTTCTCCCAAGACATCTTCAATCATGGCGAGTTAGTACGCTTTTGATTCCCACCAAGAATCCGCCTTTGCATAACACGAAGGTGGCAAAGGGAACCTTTGCTTACATCGGAGCATCCCAAGACATAATATATCTTGTTGATCCGCTTTATCCACGCTCCGCTTTTAAGTGGTTTTGGCTCCCCAAAACTCTGGTGGTCCTAGCCTCGAATCGCTTAGCAGCGATCATTCGTCCCGAGAGTTGCCAAGTGTTTCCACCGCATTTTGTACAGAGCCACTCTTGCTCGATGTTACATGAATTGAATAAAGCCTCCGAACATTCCATCGCTCATCATCCGTCAAGGTGTTGTTGTTTGCACGAAGATTGTCGCCTCGATGCACATTATCCTCGATTATTGATCCATGGAGACTCAACTACCTCTCGTGCTCCATTGATGTTCTCAACATTCTCTGGATGTCATTATCAAATACCGCCACAAAATAAGGGTTAATTAACATATCACATATTATCCTTATTGTAAGACCCCAACTTATTATTAATGAAATTTAATTTTCTCTATTTATTATTTTGAAATAGTAAGGGTTGATTTGATTAATGTGGATAGTTATGGGTAAAATACGCAAATATTTCAAAATAAGCAAGTTTTTTTAAAATATTCATTGTTGTTTGGGAATATTCGTTTGGTCGTGGAATATTCATACTTTTTTGGGAATATTCGTGACGACCACGACAAACCATGTGTGGGCCCCATAACGAAAAGCGATTGGATGAAGAAAACGACAAATATAAGTCATTTTAATAATAACTACGTAGTTATATCAAGAATTATCTATTAAAATACTCGGTGGTTAACACACAAGTAGACACCAGTATTGATTGCACCAATTATTGATTCTTACGTAAAGAAGGCACTACTCAATAATGGTTACGATAATTACCGATCGAAGATTTTTATTTTATTGATTTAATAATTGTCATATTGATATTTTATATTGTCATTGTTTCAATAATTGTCATTACACAAAGATTTTTTCATTATCGGCAATAATTCATATTATCCTAATAATATTATTAGATAACATTATTGGCAATGTCTAGAAAGTTCGCTTCTAAGGAGAGGTTTGGTCACCTAATTGTAAGACCCTAGCTTTTATAAATAAAGATGAATTTTTCTATAAATATTATTTTGAATATTATGGAATAAATTTGATATAATGTTATAGTTGGGGTAATATTTATAAATTTTGCAAAGTATGCAAGTTGTTATAAAATATTCGTTTGGTCTGGGAATATTCTTTTTGTTAGGGAATATTCGCATAATGGCTCAATCATTGGTGGACCCCACAATGTAATTATTATTTGATTGAGAAAACGACAAAAATATTTTATAAAAATAACTACGGAGGTGTTACCGTTAAAAACTGCTGAACTACCCTAAGGGTAAAAGTACGATGTCTAATGCCAGTTGTTGCATAAGAAGCACACTAAGATTGATTATTGATGCTTACGCCAGAAGTCACTCACATTATGCTCAATTATTACTACGATAATTGCGCATCATATCTCTTATATTATTGATTCAATTATTGTCACAAGATCATCATATAATATGTTATAAAGATTAAATCAATAATTGAGACGACAAGTTATAAATGGACGCCCCAAAATAGGTATACATCACCCATTCCGAGTTGTCAATACATGGTATGTAAACAACTACAACTTTATTATTACAACAAGAAAATCAGAGTTTAAATACAAATATTATCTTCTGCATAATATTTATACTCACATAAATTCTCATCACATTTATCGATACATTATTTTACAAAAATGGTGAGGACTACTAAACAATCCTTTCTAAAACCTTCATTCCATACCCCGACTGCATCGCTATATTCTCGCCTCCCCGAGAAGAATGGAACAAAAGGAAAAGGGTGAGCTCAACTAGCTCAAGAAAGAATATTATGACTAAGATAATATACAACAAATTATCGTTAGTCTTCAACAGGAAAAATTTAATAGAATACAATAGACAACAAATTTTCAATCAATATTCGCAATGAAATAATAATTCATTAGAAGAGTTAAGTAGAGAATGCAAACTACTATCTTCTATGTATGAATTTAAAAGTTCATCGCTCATCTTTTATCCCCAGAACAACAATCAATATACATCTCAAATCAAATATTCATCTTTGCACTACAGCCAAAGATATTCATCACCGGGTCATGTTCATTTAAACACTGCTCATCTTTGCACTAAAGCCAAAGATATTAATCACCAATATGTTCATCTCAACACTGCTCATCTTCGCACTACAGCCAAAGATATTCTTCAGAATCATTCATCTTTGCACTACAGCCAAAGATATTCAATAATATCATCATTTAAGACCGAGGATGATGAAAATATTTTTAAAGAACGAATCCAAAGGAAACAAAATGACAAGGATTAAGGATTAAGGATTCGTACTTTGTTTTATCCATGTCCAACAATACCCCAAAAATAATCACAAAGGGTGTAAAATTCAAGAATGATCAAAACATGGATACAATCAAAGCTAGTATCCAAAATAGATGTTTTGGACAAAAAGAAGAAATTTTATTTTTTGGTGAATAGTGTCGATATACGTGAATAAGCCAGATATCGTGAATAAGGTCAGATACGTGAATAAGACCGTATACATGAATAGTAAAACCGACACCAAAAGATAGAAATTCCACAAAAACATCTTCACGCTTTCATGAATAAGACTCGTGAATAAGAATCTCGTGAATAAGAACTCATGAATAGTAACTCGTGAATAAGAACTCATGAATAGTAACCCCATACGAAAAAGTTCCAAATTTGATAAAAACTTCAGATCAATATTTCAAAGATAATGATATCAAGAAATAATATCATTACGAAAAAAATAATATCCCTTACCTCAAAGAATCAAGATTTCTAAGGAAAGGCTCAAGTGATGTCGAATGAAACTTGTAGATCAAATAAAGAACTCTCAAAGTATCTAAATACTCACAAAATACGCCAATAATATAGAGAGAGAAAGAGAGAAAACTTTGTTTCGTGTGATTTTCAATTCTAACTTAGCCTTCTATTTATAGGAAAATGTTAGCCCCACCAAGCAGATTTCGACCAAGCACCGATGGCTTTACCTCGCTACTATTGCCACCCACCACATTTGAAATAAAATTCAGCACATTTCTTCACCAACCACAAGTGGGGCCCACTCAATTCTAGAATTTTCCACCAAAATCAATTATAACCCTAATTTCCTAATCGTACACCTCTTAAAAAATTCATAACAAATCATTCGTGCATTTTTAATTGCTCAAAATTTGTGGACATATACTCAACTTATGTATGTATAACATACCCAAAATTACTATTATCTCCAACTATTTGATAAAAATTATAATCCCCGCAATATATCTCAAAACCCCGATTTAATTTTTAATACCTCCAACTGCAAAATACCGATAAAACACCTCAACAATAATTTCTTCATTTATAACCACATAAATAAATCCATCATTTATATCCACATAAAATAAATATTTTTTATCATATGAATCAATAATTAATTATTCACAAATAATATTACGTAATCACAATTATGACACAACCAGCCGCTCCTCAGAAAGAGGGGCTTCCGATAAGGATTTCTCCTTATCGGCGCCGCAATTAGGTGACCAAACCTCTCCTCGATGTAACTTTCTAGACATCGCCAATAATGCTATCTAATAATATTATTTAAATAATATGAATTATTGATATGATAATGGAGATAATGCAAAAGACAATTATCGAACAACAATAATATAAAATATCAACGCAAAGAATTATCAATCAATAAAATAAAATATCAATAAGAATTCACCGTAAAAATTATCGAGTAAGGCCTTCACGTAAGGATCAATAATTCAACAATATCAGGTAATACCGCAAGCTGCATCGCGGCACCAATGCCAGACATCAGATTTTAACCAATTTAGTATTCCAACAAATTTTAATCTGTAAATAACTACGCCAAGTTATTTTTAACCAACTTATATTTGTCGCTTTCTTCATCCAATCGCTTCCAGCTATGGGGGCCCACACATTAGTCGCTACTGGCGCATTTAATATTCCCCGACAAAGATTTAATATTCCACCACCAAACTAATATTCCCCGACAAAATGAATATTTTATAACCACTTGCTTATTTTGAAATATTTATGATTTAACCCTTAACTATCCACATTAATCAAATCAACCCTTACTATTTCAAAATAATAAATAAAGGAAATTCCTTTTATTTAAAAAATTTCGGGGTCTTACAACCTCCTCCTTATGAAATTTCGTCCTCGAAATCGACGTGACGCACTGTGTGTTTCAAAAGGTGAGGATACCTCGCTTTCATTTCCGCTTCCAATTCCCAGTCATTTCTATAGCATGATTCCTCCACAAAACTTTAACTTGTGGTATGACCTTTCGCCAGTAGACATGCTCCTTCCTATCCAAGATCTTGATAGTACCTCCTCATACGCTAAGTCTTCTACTATCTCGTCCTGGCTCTAACTCAATAACGTGGTTCGGGTTTTTCACATATTTACTTAAGTACGATATGTGAAACACATTATGAACACGAGACATACTTTGAGGTAACGCAAGTCTATAGGCTACATTTCCTACTTCCTCAAGAATTTGAAATGGACCAATAAATCGTGGATCGAGCTTTCTCTCTTCCCAAATCTTGTAACTCCTTCCACGGAGCAACTCGCAACAATATACGATCCCCTACATTAAATTCCACGCCCTTTCGATGAAGATCCGCATAACTCTTTTGTCGATCTTGAGCCGCTTTGATATACGTTGTCGAATTATTTGGATCTTTTCTTTAGTCATATCGCATTTCAATCTCGTCCCCAACAATGTCAAGCTTCACCCACCTCATCCCAACATATCGAGAACGACATTTTCGGCCCATATAATGCTTCAATGGAGCCACACCTATACTTGCTCGATAACTCGTTGTTGTAGGAGAATTCCACCAATGGTAAATACTTATCCCAACTACCTTGAAGTCTAGGACACAGTAGTCTTAATAAATCTTCAAGAGTTTGAATAGTCCTCCTCGATTGTCTCGTCTGCTTTGGGGATGGTATGCCAACTAAATCGCAAACTGCGCTCATAGCTTTTTGCAAGCTAACCCAAAATCTTGAAGTGAATCTTGGGTCACGATCCAAACTATGGATACAGCATGCCATGCAACCTCACAATCTCATTTACGCATATACTAGCAAGACGCTCAAGGAATAAGTCTCCGATTTCGGCAAGAAATGAGCAGACTTGGTTAATCTATCAACAATAACCCAAATAGCATTGATGCCTTGAGAAACCGTAGGAAGACCCGTGAACGAAATCCATGGTAATGTGTTCCCACTTCCATTCCTAATCTCAAGTGGTTGCAACGGACCCTTAGGTACTAGATGCTCCGCCT
Source organism: Panax quinquefolius (assembly GCA_020205615.1). Lineage (NCBI taxonomy): Eukaryota > Viridiplantae > Streptophyta > Magnoliopsida > Apiales > Araliaceae > Panax > Panax quinquefolius. Next base: position 141,632,838 of record CM035161.1, on the reverse strand, counting down.
TTACACGCCGGGTAAGTTAAACACATCGAGATAAACTTTGCAATCTCTCTCTTCATATTATTCCACCAAAATGTATGTCAAGATCACGATACATTTTAGTACTTCCAGATGGATTGCAAATGGTGTATTGTGTGCCTCCATCATAATCTTGTACTTCAAATCGTAGTCGTTAGAACACAAAGTCTAGAGTGGACTCAAGTATTCCTTCTTCATCAATTCTCGCCCTAATAGCTCCTTCTTGTACTTTCTTCTTCATACGACGCCTCCGCCTGCGGGCTCGAGCAACCTTAACTTTTTCTATTAAAGTTGGCTCTATGCGATACTTGACATCATCGCACTCGCTCCCAAGATACGATCTTCTACTCAATGCGCCGCCTACCACGCTCGCTTTACCGTGATGGTATCAATAGTGTGGTCGTAGTCTTTCAATAGCTCGAGCCAACGTCACGCCGCCAGAGATGTTGAGTTCTTTTGAGTGAAGAAATATTTAAGGCTTTTATGGTCCTAATATATCTCCACTTTCTCCCCATATAGATAGTGCCTCCATATCTTTAATATGAAAACGATCACGCTAAACTCTAGATCACGAGTAGGATAATTCCTCTCATACTCTTTTAAGTTGTCATGAGGCATAGGCTATGACTTTCCCATGCCGCATGAGAACACATCCTAACCCTTTGCCCAAGCATCGTCAGAGATAACAAATCCATCCGAACCAGATGGTATTGTTAGAACAAAATGCCAAATAAGTCTCCTCTTAAGCTCTTGAAACTTTTCTCGCATTCTTCGCCTCCAAACGAATTTCAGATCCTTCGAAAGTTAATGAAGTTAATGGAGTAGCGATTCGAGAAAACCCTTCCACGAATCTCCGATAATAACCAAATAAGCCCAAAAGCTACGTACTTTCAACCACCGACTTTGGTTGCTCCTAACTTCAGATTGCTTCAATCTTCACGGATCAACAGATACTCCATGTTTTGACACCATATGCCCAAGAAAGGCTACTTCCTCAAGCCGTAACTCGCATTTCTTCAATTTGGCATATAGTTGGTTTTCACGGGCCTTTGAGTACCAAATTTTCAAATGGTGCTCATGATCTTCACGACTTTTGGAATATATAAGGATGTCATCAATAAAGACAACAACGAATCGATCCAAATATTCCTTGAATACTCTGGTTCATCATATCCATGAAAGTCATAGGAGCATTAGTTAGTCCGAAAGACATGACTAAGAATTCATAATGCCCATACCGAGTTCTCAAGGCGCCTTTGAATATCCTCGCCTAATTTTCAAATTTGATATCCGTAATCTAAGATCGATTTTTGAAAAGAATCAGGCCCTTGCAATCGGTCAAACAAGTCATCAATACGAGGTAGAGGATACCTATTCTTGATGGTGACATGGTTCAATTCCCGATAGTCAATACAAAAGTCGCATACTCCCGCCTTTTCTTTTTTACAAATAAAACAGAGCACCCCAAGGAGATGTACTAGATTTAATGAAACCGATGTCCAACAATTCTCGTAGTTGGACCTTTAACTCCTCAAGTTCAATAGAGCCATTCGATATGGGGTTTTAGAAATGGGCTTTGTACTGTGTTCAAGATCAATAAAGAATTCAACTTCACGCTCGGGGTAGACCGGAAGTTCTTCTGAAATACGCCGTGAAAGTCAATAACAACAGAATATTATTCAAATTTGACGTGTCTTTATTCAAATCCATAACATGGGCTAAGAAAGCTTGACATCCGCTTTTTAATAAACGAATAGCTTTATGATTAGATATGATAGTGATTGATTTTAATGGTTTAGTTGTTGAATTGCATAAACAGTCAAGTTGGTTAGGAATATGAAAACTAACAACCTTACGAAAACAATCAATTTTGGTATGATGAGTAGTTAACCAATCAATCCCTAAAATCACATCAAAAGCAAGTATCTTTAAAGAGATAAGGTCAACAGTAAGGTGATGGTGCCAACTTGAATCAAACAAGATTTATAAACAAAGGATGTGATGAAAGTTTCTCCTAACTGAGTTTCCACAGATAGTCAAAGTCTAATTTCTCCTGAGTCAAGTTTAAACGCTGAGCACATGCAGAGAGATAAATGAATGGGTAAAGACCCCAGATCAAGTAAGGTATAAACTTCGCAAGAATTTATAAATAGCTTACCCGTGATCACCTCGTTTGTTCTCGCATTATGACCAAATACAACAAACGCTTCTTCCCTAATCGCTGACTTTCGACTTTTCTCGGGATGTTTTTTGAGTCACCGTCCTCATCGAAACTAGGTTTCGCTACCGCATAATCTCGAAAGCGATATGTCCTTCCTTTCCACAACTATAGCATACCTTGAATCGTTGTAGGGCGCTTGACCGATATGTCCTCTTTTCCGTGATTTGTAGTATACGACCGGTGGTCGTTTCTCCTCCCTTAGAACCAAGCTTGTCACGCCAAGACCGCTGCCTTCACATAGTCGCTGTTAAATCTCCTCTTTTAAAATCTCCTCCCGACTCGCTTCTTCGCTTTTCACGACTATGATTACCACCAGAGTGGTTACCATTTCGTCCGTCATTCTTTTTTTCTCCGCAGTTATCATTATTCTCGCTGACCGCCATCTCTCGTACGATCCTCGTTATGGTCCTCAATGACCGTACTTTCGTTATCTCGCCTAATAATTGAGCCCATTACAACATCCGAATAAAGAGAAAGTTTATGAGAAATGAGATATCGACGACGCCGTGTTTCAAAACCTCTAAGAAACATCCGCCATACGCTCCTCATTCTCCACCAAATGAGGTGCAAACCGATAACTCGCGCAAACTTTGCCTCGCATCGAGACACCGCCATGTTGTTTTGCTCTAACTGATGAACTCCACTTCCTTCATACGACGTAACACTTTCGTGAAAGTATTTGTCATTAAATAGTCTCTCAAACGCCTCCCAAGACATGCCGAAAAGCGGGCCGGATGGGTACGCTTCACGCACTCTCACCAAGAGTCCCGCCTCGCCACTTTAACATAAAGGTGGCGAATGGAACCTTCTGCTCTCCGCATCCCAAGACATCGAATATCTTGGTAATTTGTTTGACCCATGTTTCCGCCATGATCGGATCCGCTTTCCCTTAAATTCGTGGTCCCAACTTTTGAATCGCTTGTCAGTGATAACCCGTGAATTGCTATCATTTCTCCTCAGATTTTGAACACGAAGTCTCCTCGTCTCGATTTTGAATGAACCGCAAAAAGCTTCTAAACATCCCCTCGCTCATCATCTCGCTTCCAGGTGTTGTTTCACAGAGGAACATTGCCACTGCCAGACGCTTCTCCTCGCTGGTAAAGACAGCATCTCCACTGGCCTCATTTACTCCATCATTAATATTCTCACGACATTCTCAAATACCGCCATAAAACAAGGGTTAATTAAGGAAATCAATATATCACATAATATCCCTATATACCGACTAACTAACAAATAAGCTTAGGTAGACACACACTAGCGAAGGATTTACTCGCCTCCCTCCTCCTAGTTCTATTCCCCGATCTCCGCCAGAGATCATATCCCTAAGCTCGATACCAACCGTGACGCCCCCCCAAATAGGTATACATCACCCATTCCGAGTTGTCAATAATACATGGTACGTAAACAACTACAACTTTATTATTACAACAAGAAATGTGAGTTTAAATACAAATATTATCTTCTGATAATATTTATACTCACATAAATCCTCATCACATTTATCGATACATTATTTTACAAAAATGGTGAGGACTACTAAACAATCCTTTTCTAAAACCTTCATTCCATACCCCACTCGTTGCATCGCTTATATTCTCGCCTCCGAGAAGAATGGAACAAAAGGAAAAGGGTGAGCTCAACTAGCTCAAGAAGAATATTACGACTAAGATAATATACAACAAATTATCGTTAGTCTTCAACAGGAAAAATTTAATAGAATACAATAGACAACAAATTTTCAATCAATATTCGCAATGAAATAATAATTCATTAGAAGAGTTAAGTAGAGAATGCAAACTACTATCTTCTATGTATGAATTTAAAAGTTCATCGCCTATCTTTTATCCTCAGAATAACAATCAATATACATCTCGAATCAAATATTCATCTTTGCACTACAGCCAAAGATATTCATCACAATGGTCATGTTCATTTAAACACTGCTCATCTTTGCACTACAAAGCCAAAGATATTAATCACCTATTATGTTCATCTCAACACTGCTCATCTTTGCACTACAGTGCCAAAGATATTCTTCAGAAATCATTCATCTTTGCACTACAGCCCAAAGATATTCAATAATATCATCATTTAAGACCGAGGATGATGAAAATATTTTTAAAGAACTAATCCAAAGAAACAAAATGACAAGGATTAAGGATTAAGGATTCGTATTTTGTTTTATCCATGTCCAACAATACCCCAAAAATAATCACAAAGTGGTGTAAAATTCAAGAATGATCAAAACATGGATACAATCAAAGCTAGTATCCAAAATAGATGTTTTGGACAAAAAGAAGAAATTTTATTTTTGGTGAATAGTGTCGATACGTGAATAAAGTCAGATACGTGAATAAAGGCCGAGATATCGTGAATAAGACCGTATACATGAATAAGTAAATCCGACACCAAAAGATAGAAATTCCACAAAAACATCTTCACGCTTCATTAATAAGACTCGTGAATAAGAATCGTGAATAAGAACTCATGAATAAGAACTCGTGAATAAGAACTCATGAATAGTAACCCCGATATGAAAAAGTTCCAAATTTGATAAAACTTCAGATCAACATTTCAAAGATAATGATATCAAGAAATAATATCATTACGAAAAAAATAATATCCCTTACCTCAAAGAATCAAGATTTCTAAGGAAAGGCTCAAGTGATGTTTGAATGAAACTTGACTCAACAAAGAACTCTCAAAGTATCTAAATACTCACAAAATACGCCAATAATATAGAGAGAGAAAGAGAGAAAACTTTGTTTCTAGTGTGATTTTCAATTCTAACTTAGCCCTCTATTTATAGAAAATGTTAGCCCAACAAGGCACTTGACCAAGCACTCCATGATGGCTTTACCGCTACTATTGCCACCCACCACATTTGAAATAAAATTCAGCACATTTCTTCACCAACCACAAGTGGGGCCCACTCAATTCTAGAATTTTCCACCAAAATCAATTATAACCCTAATTTCCTAATCGTACACCTCTTAAAATTCATAACAAATCATTCGTGCATTTTTAATTCGCTCAAAATTTGTGGACATATACTCAACTTATGTATGTATAACATACCCAAAATTACCATTAATCCAACTATTTGGATTAAAAATTATAATCCCCAAGCAATATATCTCAAAACCCCGATTTAATTTTTAATACCTCCAATCTGGTAAAATACCGATAAAACACCTCAACAATAATTTCTTCATTTATAACCACATAAATAAATCCATCATTTATATCCACATAAAATAAATATTTCTTTATCATATGAATCAATAATTAATTATTCACAAATAATATTACGTAATCACAATTATGACAACCAGCCGCTCCTGTGAAAGAGGGGCTTTCCGATAAGGATTTCTCCTCATCAAGCGCCAAGCAATTAGGTGACCAAACCTCTCCTCGATGTAACTTTCTAGACATTGCCAATAATGCTATCTAATAATATTATTTAAATAATATGAATTATTGATCCGATAATGGAGATAATGTGCAAAGGACAATTATCGAACAACAATAATATAAAATATCAACGCAAAGAATTATCAATCAATAAAATAAAATATCGAATAAGAATTCACCGTAAAAATTATCGAGTAAAGCCTTCTTACGTAAGGATCAATAATTCAACAATACTGCAATACCGCAAGCATCGCCAAGCAACCACGCCAGACATCAGTATTTTAACCACCGGGTATTCCAACAAATTTTAATTCAGAATAACTACGCCGTTATTTTTAACCAACTTATATTTGTCGCTTTCTTCATCCAATCGCTTTCCGCATGGGGCCCAATACATATCATACTGGCCGCATTTAATATTCCCCGACAAAGCATTTAATATTCCACCACCAAACTAATATTCCCCGACAAAATGAATATTTTATAACCACTTGCTTATTTTGAAATATTTGCGATTTAACCCTTAACTATCCACATTAATCAAATCAACCCTTACTATTTCAAAATAATAAATAAAGGAAATTCTTTTTATTTAAAAAAAAAATTTCGGGTCTTACAATGCCCACTTTTCCTTTACTTGCCTTTTCACACTAAGAAAAGTGCTAAGCTAGAAATCTTCTATAAATAGAGGCCTGGGGCTTCATTATTTTTTTCTCGAATTCATTCAAGCTATATAGAGAGAAAGTATAAAGAGAATAAGAGAGAAGAAGAAGAGATTTTTTGTTACTACACCGCGAAGATTCAATCTCCTACCAAATGTAAGTGGGTGTTATTCTTTCTTATTCACGAAGAGGATCATTGTTATTCCATTGCTTATTATTCTCATTGGAATAACTTTTGATAAGTAGTGGTTTACCTATACTTGGTGACATTCTTCTATTATTCTCGCTGGAACATCCTCGTCATGTGGTTTTTACACCGACCTGGTTCCGCCTTTATTATTCTCGTTGGAACATCCTCGTCATGTGTTTTACACCGGACACGGTTCCGCCTTTTTATTATTCTGTTGGAACATCCTGCTCATGTGTTTTTACACCGACCGGTTCCGCTCTTTATCATTCTCGCTGAATATCCTATCTGTGTGTTTTACACACCGATCTGGTTCCATCTTTATTATTCTGTTGGAACATCCTGCTTGCGTGTGAATTTCACCCGACCGGTTCCGTTATTTATTATTCTGTTGGAATAACTCTGTCTCTGCATGCGGTCTATCGCATGCATGGTGATTTCTTTTGTTATTCCATTCTTTATTATACCCAATAAGTTAAAACTTTGACTTCTATACTCCATGAAATTAGTGGAATATCCTTGATATTTCGTTTCATCCAAAGATCTTTCATCATATTCTTCCTCGATCATTCTTGAATTTTACTCTACAAAATAGTATCATGTTGATAATTTGACGTTAATAATTCCTAGATAAAATAATTCTTGAACTTGTTTTATTGAATTCTTATATCATTGTCATCATCCTCATGTTTATATTTTTAAAGTCATCCGTGGCTTCAGAAGTGCATAGATGGACTTGGACTTGGTATGATTATGACCGGAGACTATTCTTGTAATCATGGACCGTAATGTTACAAATGATGTGGTAAAAATCCTCGATGGTAGTAGTGCATTGATGGACGATTGTTGGCATGATCATGACCATTAATGAATACACAAATATTCTCGGCCGTAGTGCATGAATAATTGTGGTCGTGATACTAAAGAATATCCTCGGCGTCAGTAGTGGTGGGTGATTCGATGATGTGGAATATTTATTAAAGTTTGAGTCTCAAATTTATAACAATGATGAAAAACCTTTTAAAACCTAAAAGATAGTAGACTTTATTTTCTACTTGACTTTTTTAATAGATTGCATATTCACCGCAGCTTAAATTGGTTGTTTATTTTATTTTATCGCTTTAACATTGTTGAAGACTATTGATAATTTATTCGCATTATCTTAGTCATAATATTTCTTCTTGGGCTAGTTGAGCTCACCCTTTCTTTCACCGTTTTCTCTTGTGAAATGAGAATATAAATTTGACGAAGCCTGGGAAACGAGTGATGGTCCCGAAGATAAGATTAGTAGTCCTCACTATTCTCGTGAAATAGTGTGATAATAATTGTAATGAGGACTCCTTTTTGAGTTTGTATAATATCTAGTGAGACGATATTTGTATTTAAACTCACGCTTTATGTCGTATTGTACACCTACGCTTATGTTAAGAAGTTGTATTTAAATTACATACCATGTAAGTGGCGACCCAAGATGGGTGATGTATACCTAATTTTGGGGCGCCACGGTTAATATCGAGCTTGATATGATCCCCGGCTAAGATGTGAGAATAGTACTAGGAGGGAGACGGGAATACCTTCGCTAGTATGACCTACCTAAGTTTATGTATTTATTTTATTGGTTGGTCAAAAGATAGGGATAATTTGTTACATGTCAATTAACCTTTTGTTTTGTGGCGATTCTGAAAATGACATCCGAGAATGTTGAGAATAAGAATGGAGCGCAGATGATCGTTGATTCACCACATATCAATAATCGTGATAATGTGCATCATGAAGGCGACAATCCTCATACGAAACAACAACACTCGACCAAATGATGAATGATCAAATGTTCGAGGCTTTATGCAATTTATGCAACAATGAAAGCGAGAATGACTCTCGTCCAAAACATAGGTGGAAACACGGAAAACTCTCAAGTGTCACCGCTAAACAATTCAAGGAGCCGGGACCACCGGAGTTTAAGGGAGAGCCAAAACCACTTCCGCTGGAAGCATGGATAAAGCAGATTACCAAGATATTTGATGTCTTGGGATGCTCCGAGGAGCAAAAGGTTCCTTTCACGCCTTTTATGTTGCAAGGCGGAGAAGCGGATTCTTGGTGGGAATCGGTAAACGTACTCAACCTCATTGTCTTCAAGATATCTTGGGAGAAGTTCCAGGAGTCGCTTCAACGACAAATACTTTCCCGAAAGTATTCGCCACATGAAGGAGGTGGAATTTATCAAGTTGGAACAAAACAATATGACCGTGTCGCAATACGAGGCAAAATTTATGAGTTATCACGGTTTATATCCCCACTTGGTGGATAATGAAGAGAATGGCGCGAATGTTTTTAAGAGGTTTGAAGTCGAGATACGTCAACATCTTATTTCTCATAAACCGTGTTTGTATTCGGATGTTGTAAATAGGGCTCGATTAGTGGAACGCGATAATGAGTCAACACAACTAAAAGAGAGCGGTAAGAAAATTATAATACCAAATGAGAGTAGTCATCGCCAGGCGGTGACAACAAGCGTGGAGGGAATCAACAGGCGGATATGGTAACCACTTCGGTGGTAATCGGCCAAAACAATAAGAATGGACATTTCAAGAAACGGAGATTCAACAATGGTGGCAAGACGTCAAAGACCAAAGACCCATTGTTAAGGAAGGAGAAAGACCACCTATCATATGCTTCAAATGCGGAGGAGAGGACACATCGATCAAATCGCTAAATGCAGTCAAAGCATGTTATAATTGTGGAAGAGAAGGTCACTTAGCTCGATTTTGTCGTTTACTCAAAAACAAATTCACTAGGATGGAGGCACCAAAGGCCATCCCGTAAAATTCAAAACCTAGAAGTAAGGGAGAGCGCGTTGTTGTGACCTCCCAAAGAGCAAGGAATCCGAATGAGGTCATCACGGGTAAGCTTATCATAAACTCTAATGAAGTCTATACTTTATTTGATACCGGGTTTCTACCCATTCTTTTATTTCTCCTACTTTGCGCCATCGATTAAATTTGACTCAGGAGAAATTAGACTTTGACTTATCTGTGGAAACTCCGTTGGGAGAAACCTTCATTACATCCACTCGCTTATAAGTCTTGTTTGGTTCAAATCGGTACCCTCACATTACCTCGGTCGATCTTATTTCATTAAAAATACTTGCATTTGACGTGATTCTAGGGATTGATTGGTTAACTATACTTATCATGCAAAAATTGATTGTTTTCGTAAGGTTGTTAGCTTTCATATTCCTAATCAACCTATTATGCGAATTCAAATGACCAAACCATTAAAATCAATCACGGTCATCTCAAGCCATAAAGCTATTCGCTTATTGAAAAACGGATGTCAAGCTTTCTTAGCTCATGTAACGATTTAAATAAAAATACGCCGCTTTTAAACGATATTCCTATTGTTAATAAATTTCCGACGTATTCTCAAGAACTTCTCCCGCCTACCCCCGGCGCGTGAAATTGAATTTTGTATCGACCTTGAACCCGGTAAAAACCTATTTCCAAAGCCCCATATCGAATAGCTCTATTGAACTTCGTGAGTTAAAGACCCAACTGCAGGAATTGTTAGACATTGGCTTTATTCGTCCCTAGTACTTCTCCTTGGGGTGCTCCTGTTACTATTCGTGAAGAAAGAAAGATGGGAGTATGCGACTTTGTATTGATTATCGGAGTTGAATCATGTCACCATCAAAAATAGGTATCCATTGCCACGTATTGATGACCTTGTTTGACCCGATTGCAAGGAGCCAAATTCTTTTCAAAGATTGATCTTCGTTTGGATATCACCAATTGAAGATTAGAAACACCGACATTCCAAAGACTTTCTTTAACTCCCAGACGGGCATTATGAATTCCTAGTCATGTCTTTTGGATTGACTAATGCTCCTACCGCCTTCATGGATATGATGAACCGAGTATTCAAGGAATATTTAGATCACTTTGTGGTCGTCTTTATTGATGACATCCTTATTTATTCCAAAAGCCGTGAAGATCGTGAGCAACACTTGAGGTCGACACTCCAAAAGCTTCGTGAATATAAGCTTTATGCCAAGTTGAAGAAATCGAAGTTCGACTTGAAGAAGTAGCATTCCTTGGGCACGTGGTATCAAGTCATGGAATATCTGCTGACCCAAAGAAAGATTGAAGCTATTCAAAGTCGAAACAACCTAAATCGATGGCCGATCAAGACGTAGCTTTCTCGGTTTAATTTGGTTATTATCGGAGATTCGTGGAAGGATTTTCTCGAATCGCTACTCCATCGACTCAAATTGACTTGGAAAGATACAAATTTCGGTTTGAGCGAAGAATGTGAGAAGAGTTTTCAAGAACTCAAGAGAGACTTATTTCAAAGACTGCTCGACAATACCATCCGCCTCGGAGGATTTGTCATCTACATGATGCTTCGCAAAAGGGTTGGGATGTGTTCTTATGCAACATGGAAAAGTTATAGCTTATGCCTCATGACAACTCAAAGAATATGAGAGGAATTATCCTACTCATGATCTAGAGTTAGCGCAATTATTGTTTTACACTTAAAATTTGGAGGCATTACTTGTATGGGGAGAAAGTGGAGATCTTTACGGATCATAAAAGCCTCAAATATTTTTTCACTCAAAAGGAACTCAACATGCGACAACGACGTTGGCTTGAACTGCTGAAAGATTATGATCATACCATCCAATACCATCCTGGAAAGCGCGAACGTGGTAGGCGACGCATTGAGTAGAAAATCATATGCAAGCACGAAAGTGCGATATTGTCAACGCAAAGACCCATTTTGTGTGACTTGCAAAGGATGGAGATAGAGTTAAAGACTCGAGGACGCATGTGATGATAAGCGGTATACGAGTAGAAACCGACTTTTAATCGATAAAGTTAAAGTCGCTTCAAGCTCACGACCGGAGGTGATGCGTATGAGGAAGAAAGTCTGCAAGAAGGTGCTATGCCAAGCAAGAATCGATGAAGAAGGAATACTTGAGTCAACTCCGGACTTTGTGTTCCTAACGACCACGATTTAAAGTATAATATCATGATGGAGGCGCACAACACACCATTTGCAATCCATCTCGGAGTACCAAAATGTATCATGATATTCGCCATACATTTTGGTGGAGCAATATGAAGAGAGAGATAATACTTGTTTATCTCAAGGTGTCTAACTTGTCAACGAAGTTAAAGCGGAGCATCAAGTACCAAAAGGTCCATTGCAACCACTTGAAATTCCGTAATGGAAGTGGGAGCACATTACCATGGATTTCGCACGGCCTTCCTAAGGTTTCTCAAGGCATTGATGCGATTTGGGTCATTGTTGATAGATTGACCAAGTCTGCTCATTTTTACCGATCGAGAAACTTATACACTTGAACGCCTTGCTTCATATGTACATAAACGAGATTGTAAGATCGCATGGTATGCCTAAGATCCATAGTTTACGATCGAGACCCAAGATTCACTTCACGATTTTGGGTTAGTTTGCAAAAAGCTATGGGCACAGACTTACGATTTAGCTTCGGATATCATCCTCGCATCGACGGACAATGGAGAGGACTATTCAAACTCTTGAAGATCTATTAAGACTCGTGTCCTTGATTTCAAAGGAGTTGGGACAAGTTCTTACCATTGGTGGAGTTTTCCTACAACAACAGCTTATCAAGCAAGTATTGGCATGGCTCCATTCGAAGCGTTGTATGGAAGAAAGTGTCGCTCTCGGTATCTTTGGGATGAGGTGGGTGAAGCAACGTTGTTGGGACCGGAGTTGAAATACGTATGACTACTTTTAAAGATTCAAACGATCCGACAACGATAAAAACCTCACAAAATCGATAAAAGAGTTATCTTGATCTTCATCGAAAGGACGTGGAATTAGATATAGGAGATCATATGTTGTTAAGAGTTGCTCCATGGAAAGGAGTTACAAGATTTGGAAAGAGAGAAAACTTAATCCTCGATTCATCGGTCCATTTTAATCCTCGATCGAGTAGGAACTGTGGCTATAGACTCGCTTTCACCGCCAAATATGTCTCGTGTTCATAACGCTTTTCACATATCTATGTTACGTAAATATGTGAAAGACCCGAACCATATTATTGAGTTAGAACCGGATTTAAATAGCGGAAGATTTGACGTATGAAGAGGTTCCCGTTCAAATTTTGGATAAGAAGGAACATATTCTACGCCCCAAGGTTATACCTCAAGTCAAAGTTTTGTGGAGGAACCACGATGTTGAGGAAATAACTTGGGAGTTAGAATCAAATGAAATCAAGGTATCCTTACCTCTTCGACATACCAGTGCACGCACCCTAATTTCGAGGGTTAAATTTCATAAGAAGGGAGGTTGTAAGACCCCAACTTTTATAAATAAAGATGAATTTTTCTATAAATATTATTTTTGAATATTATGGAATAAATTTGATATAATGTTATAGTTAGGGTAATATTTATAAATTTTGCAAAGTATGCAAGTTGTTATAAAATATTCATTTGGTCGGGGAATATTCTTTTTGTTAGGAATATTCGCATAATGGCTCAATCATTGGTGGACCCCATAATGTAATTATTGTCGGATCGAGAAAACGACAAAAATTTTTTATAAAAATAACGGCGGAGGTGTTACCGTTAAAACTGTTGAACTACCGGTGGTAAAAGTACGATGTCTGGCGCCAGAGTTGCATAGTAGAAGACACTAGATTGATTATTGATGCTTACGTGAGAAGTCACTCAATTTATATGCTCAATTATTACTACAAAGAATTCTTTGCATCATATCTCTTATATTATTGATTCAATTATTGTCACAAGATCATCTCAGTATAATATGTTATAGTATTAAATCAATAATTGAGACGACAAGTTAAAAATGATTAATAATTGTTGAAAGATTAAATATGTGTTGATGAAAAAAAAATGATTTGTGGTAAGTTTGATTATTTTATGGGGGCTCATATGTCATCATCTAAGAGTCTCTTCACAATAGTAATTACCTTCACAATAGTAATTACCCTTGTGAATAGTATTTACCTTCGTCGATAGTAATTACCTTCGTCGAATAGTAATTACCCTTGTGAATAGTATTTATCTTCGTCAATAGTATTTACCTTCGTTAATAGTAATTACCTTTACCGGACATCAACCACTTGTCGCTTCACATTACAAAGGCCAAACCAACATCGTCGCCACTTGCCTTTTTTCACACGGCGGTGCTAAGCTAGAAATCTTCTATAAATAGAGGCCTAGGGCTTCATTATTTTCACTTAATTCATTCAAGCTATAGAGAGAAAGTATAGAGAGAATAAGAGAGAAAGAAGAAGAGTATTTTGTTACTACACCGCCGCAGATTCAATCTCCTACCAAATGTAAGGGTGTTATTCTTTCTTATTCATGAAGAGGATCATTGTTATTCCATTGCTTATTATTCTCATTGGAATAACTCAGATAAAGTGGTTTACCCTATACTTGGTGACATTCTTCTATTATTCATTTGAACATCCGTGCGTGTGTTTTACACCTTTACCCGGTTCCGCTCTTTATTATTACATTGGAACATCCTCATGCGTGTGTTTTACACCGGACCGGTTCCGCTCTTTATTATTCTGTTGGAACATCACATGCGTCTGTGGTTTTTACACCCGACCGGTTCCGCCTTTATCATTCTCATTGGAATATCCTATCTCGTGTTTTTACACCGGATCTGGTTCCATCTTTATTATTCTGTTGGAACATCCCGCTTGCAGAATTTCACCGACTTTGTTTCCGTTATTTATTATTCTGCTGGAATAACTGCGTCTGCATATGGCTATCGCATTTACGTGATTTCTTTTGTTATTCCATTCTTTATTATACCCAAATGGTTAAAACTTTGACTTCTATACTCCATGAAATTAGTGGAATATCCTTGATATTTGCGCTTCATCCAAGATCTTTCATATTCTTCTTGATCATTCTTGAATTTTACTCTACAAAATAAGTATCATGTTGATAATTTGGGCGTTAATAATTCCTAGATAAAATAATTCTTGAACTTGTTTTATCAATTCTTATATCATTGTCATCATCCTCATGTTTATATTTTTAAAAGTCATCTCATGGGCTCAGTAATGCATAGATGGACTTGGTATGATTATGACGAGAGACTATTCTTATGTAATCATGACCGTAATGTTACAAATGATGTGGTAAAAATCCTCGCCGTCGTAGTGCATCGATGGACATGATTGTTGGCATGATCATGACCATTAATGAATACACAAATATTCTTGGCCCGTAGTGCATGAATAATTGTGGTCGTGATACTAAAAGAATATCCTCGCCAGTAGTAGTGCGAGGGTGATTCGATGATGTGGAATATTTATTAAAGTCGAGTCTCAAATTTATAACAATGATGAAAAACCTTTTAAAACCTAAAGATATAGTAGACTTTATTTTTACTTGACTCTTTTAATAGATTGATATTCACGCACAGCTGAAACCGGTTGTCTATTGTATTTTATCGCTTTAACATTGTTGAAGACTATTGATAATTTATTCTGCATTATCTTAGTCATAATATTTCTTCTTTGGGCTAGTTGAGCTCACCCTTTCTTTCACCGTTTCTTCTTGAAATGAGAATATAGCTAGGGACGAGTCGGGGAAACGAGTGATGGTCCCGAAGATAGCATTAGTAGTCCTCACTATTACGTGAAATAGTGTGATAATAATTGTAATGAGGACTCCTTTTTGAGTTTGTATAATATCTAGTAGATTTATATATTTGTATTTAAACTCACGATTTATGTCAGATTGCATACCACGACGCTTATGTTAGTAAGTTGTATTTAAATTACAGATCATGTAAGTGGCGACCCAAGATGGGTGATGTATACCTTATTTTGGGGCGCCACACTAATCATGCGCCAAGAAGGAAAAAATTCTTATTGAAATCCCCTCTTCCTGTGAACTACCGGTTGTCAAGATCTTGTGATTCTATAATATTATTTGTGAATAATTAATTATTGATTTATATGATGAGAAAAATATTGATTTTATGTGGATATAGATGGAGAAAATTTTTAAAATGACAATTGTTGAAAATTAATATTTTATCTTTTACGATAAAATAATTCATTTAAATATATTATTTTAATAATATAATAATGGTGATATTTTTTACAATGAATGTGGGATATATGAGTATACGAGGAGGAAGAGTATTTTTGATTGCAATAAATGTTTAAAAATATGTTAAACATGTTGGTGGACCCCATTTATCGACTGAAATTTGATTATAAACAGTAAAATCGCCTGGTTGTGGATTTCGGTCAATTCCTATTTGGAATTTGGAAAAACTTTCTTCTGCAAAGTTGTAGAGAATTGAATTTCCTATAAAAAAATCGCGAGATTCGAATTTTCTGACAAAAGGGCTATTTATTGTGAATTATTGAAGTTCCGAAGCTCCGAAATAATTGATTTTTGGAAGTTTAAATTATTTTAAATTAGAAAACGTTTTTTCTTACTTTTTTCTAGAAGGTGGGGATGTGCTTATTGAGCTGAAATCAGATTTCAAGAGTGGCGAGGATTTTTGATATATATAATAATATTAAATTAAATTTTCTCTTTTTGGTGTTCTAAGCAATTTCTATAAATAGGTGTCTTAGGTTAGAATTGAAAATTACACCGAAACTCAAGTTTTCTCTCTATATTATCGAGCGTATTCTTGTGAGTATTTTGAGTATACTTTGAGTATTGCTATACTGGTGCAAGTTCAAGTCATACCTTTATATCCCAGGTTTTAACTAAAATCTTGTCTTTGTGAGGTAAGGGATATTATTTTTTTTTCAGAATGATATTATTTCTTCAATATCATTATGTTGAAATATTGATCTGAAGTTTTTTATCAAATTTGGAACTTTTGGTGTCTGAGTTACTATTCACGATACTAAGACTATTCACGAATACTGCCTTTATTCATCGAAAAATGAAAAATTTTCTTTTCGTCCAAAATATCTATTCGGATACTAGCTTTGATTGTATCTATGTTTTGATCATTCTTGAATTTTACACCACTATAATTATTTTTGAGGTATTTTTGGACATGGATAAAACAAAGTACTAATCCTTAATCCTTAATTCTTGTCATTTTGTTTCACCGGATTCGCTTTTTTAAAAATATTTTTCATCATCCTCGGTC
Source organism: Panax quinquefolius (assembly GCA_020205615.1). Lineage (NCBI taxonomy): Eukaryota > Viridiplantae > Streptophyta > Magnoliopsida > Apiales > Araliaceae > Panax > Panax quinquefolius. The sequence continues at coordinate 141,616,175 of CM035161.1, read as the reverse complement.
TTAAATGATGATATTATTGAATATCTTTGGCCCAGTAGTGCAAAGATGAATGATTTCTCAAGAATATCTTTGGCCAGTGGTGCAAAGAGATGAGCAGTGTTTTAGATGAACATGACTTAATCGATGAATATCTTCGCCCAGTAGTGCAAAGATGAATATTTGATTCCGATATATATTGATTGATGTTACAGGGATAAAAGATGATTTATGAACTTTTAAATTCATACATGTAAGATAGTAGTTTGCATTCTCTACTTAACTCTTCTAATGAATTATTATTTCAAACTGCGAATATTGATTTAAAATTTGTTGTCTATTGTATTCTATTAGATTTTTCCTCGTTGAAGACTAACGATAATTTGTTGTATATTATCTTAGTCATAATATTCTTTACCGGGCTAGTTGAGCTCACCCTTTTCCTTTTGTTCCATTTTTCTTCTCGTGAGGCGAGAATATAAGCGATGCAGTTGGGGTATGGAATGAAGGTTCTGAGAGAGTTGTTTAGTATTCCTCACCATTTTGTAAAATAATGTATCAATAAATGTGATGGGGATTTATTTGAGTATAGATATTGTCTAGAAGATAATATTTGTATTCAAACTCATAATTTTATCGTTGTAATAATAAAGTTGTAGTTGTTTCGTACTATATATTGATAACTCGGAATGGGTGATGTATACCTATTTTGGGGGCGTCCACAATTTGGTATCGAGCTTAGGATATGATCTCTGGCGAGATCGGGAATAGAACTAGGAGGGAGAGACGAGTAAATCCTTCGCTAGTGTGTCCTACCTAAGCTTATTTGTTAGTTGGTCAAGATATAAGGATATTATGTGATATATTGATTTCCTTAATTAACCCTTGTTTTATGACAAAGATTTGAGAATGTTGACCGAGAATATTAACAATGGAAATGAGATCGTGGAGACGCTTTGTACTCACCAACGAGGAGAGAACGTGCAACAGTGGCAATGTTCCTCCCGTGAACAACACCACCGAAAGCGATGATGAACGAGGGATGTTTAGAAGATTTTTGCGCTCATGCAAAATCGCATTTGTGGAGACTCGTGTTCAAAATATAGGAGAAAATGATAGCAATTCACGGGTTGTCACAACGCAAGCAGCCAAAGAGTTGGGACCACCGTAATTTAAGGGAAAGCCGGATCCGATCACGTGGGAAACATGGGTCAAGCAAATTACCAAGATATTCGATGTCTTGGGATGCACGGAGAACAGAAGGTTCCATTCGCCACCTTTATGTTTTGTGGCGAGGCGACTCATCGGTGGGAGTCTGTGAAGCGTACCCATCCACCAGCACTCAAAGATGTCTTGGGAGACGTTTGAGAATTATTTAATGACAAATACTTTCCCCGAAAGTGTTCGTCGTATGAAGGAAGTGGAGTTCATCAAATTAGAACAAAACAACACGATGGCGGTGTCTCAAGACGATGCAAAGTTTGCGAGTTATCCAGTTTGCACCTCATTTGGTGGAGAATGAGGAACGATGACGCGGATGTTTCTTAGAGGTTTGAAACCCCAGATACGTCAAGATCTCATTTCTCATAAATTTTCTCTCTATTCATATGTTGTAAAATGGGCTCAATTATTAGAGCGAGATAACGAGTACTTTCCAACCGAGGACCACAACCAGATCATACACCTTAGATGGTAGTCAACAAAAACAACGATAACCAAATGGAGAAAGAAAAAGATTTTACAAAAATGGTAACCACTCCGGTGGATATCATGGCCATGAAAATAGAAGAAGCGAGTCGGAGAAGAGATTTTAAAAAGAAGAGATTTAACAATGACCATGTGAAGACGAGCAGTCTTGGCGGCAAAGAATCGGTTCTAAGGGAGGAGAACGACCACCGGTCATATGCTATAAATGCGGAAAGAGGGACATATCACCAAACCGTCCCACAACAGTTCAAGGTATACTATAATTGTGGAAAGGAATGACATATCGCTTTCGAGATTGTACGTAGAAGCGAAACCTAGTTCAATGAGGGGACGGTGACTCAAAAAGATCATCCCGTAAAAGTCAAATTCAACGGTTCTCGGAAGAAGCGTTTGTTGTGATCCGGTCAAAATGCGAGGAACCCAAACGAGGTGATCACGGGTAAGCTATTTATAAATTCTTGCGAAGTTTATACCTTACTTGATACCGGTGCTACCCATTCATTTATCTCTCCGCCATGCTCAATGTTTAAACTTGACTCGAGAAATTAGACTTTGACTGTATCGTGGAAACTCAGTTAGAGAAACTTTCATCACATCCACCGCTTATAAATCTTGTTTGATTCAAGTTGGCACCATTACCTTACCCGTTGACCTTATCTCTTTAAAGATACTTGCTTTTGATGTTATTTTAGGGATTGATTGGTTAACTACTCATCATGCCAAAATTGATTATTTTCGTAAGGTTGTTAGTTTTCATATTCCTAATCAAATTTTGTTATGCAATTCAAGTAACTAAACCATTAAAATCAATCAACATCATATCTAATCATAAAGCTATTCGCTTTATTGAAAAAACGGATGTAAAGCTTTCTTAGCCCATGTTATGGATTTGAATAAAGACACGTCAAATTTGAATAATATTCTGTTGTTATTATCGACTTTCCGACGATTTCTAAAGAACTTCCCTTGGCTCTACCCCGTAACGTGAAGTTGAATTCTTTATTGATCTTGAACCGAGTACAAAGCCCATTTCTAAAACCCAATATCGAATGGCTCCTATTGAACTTCAGGAGTTAAAGGTCCAACTACGAGAATTGTTGGACATCGGTTTCATTGTCTAAGACATCTCCTTGGGGTGCTCCTGCTTTATTCAGTAAAGAAGAAAGACGGGGAGTATGCGACTTTGTATTGACTATCGAATTGAACCATGTCACCATCAAGAATAGGTATCCTCTACCTCGTATTGATGACTTGTTTGACCAATTCTGCAGGCACACAATTTTTTTCAAAGATCGATCTTCGCTTCCGGATATCATCAATGAAGATTAGAATCGAGGATATTCCAAAGACCGCTTTAGAACTCCAGATGGGCATTATGAATTCTTAGTCATGTCTTTCGGATTGACTAATGCTCCTGCGGCTTTCATGGATATGATGAATCGAGTATTCAAGGAATATTTGGATCAATTCGTTGTTGTCTTTATTGATGACATCCTCATATATTCTAAAAGGCGTAAAGATCATGAGCACCATTTGAAGCTGGTACTCCAAAGGCTTCGTGAAAACCAGCTATATGCCAAATTGAAGAAATACGAGTTCTGGCATGAGGAAGTAGCATTCCTTGGGCACGTGGTGTCGAAACATGGAGTATCTGTTGATCCGGCGAAGATTGAAGCAATACAAAGTTGGGAGCAACCAAAGTCGGTGGATCAAGACGTAGCTTTTGGACTTAGTTGGTTATTATCGGAGATTCGTGGAAGGGTTTTCTCGAATCGCTACTCCATTAACTCAGCTAACTCGGAAGGATACAAAATTCGTTTGGAGCGAAGAATGGAAGAAGAGTTTCCAAGAGCTTAAGAAGAGACTTATTTCGGCACCTTTTCTAACAATACCATCTGGTTCGGATGGATTTGTTATCTACAAATGATGCTTCGAGCAAAGGGTTAGGATGTGTTCTCATGCAAGTGTGGGAAATTCATAGCCTATGCCTCGCATGACTTAAAGAATATGAGAGGAATTATCCTACTATGATCTAGAGTCGATGCAAATGCCTGCTCGCTTAAAGAAGATATAGAGGCACTATCTATATGGGAGAAAGTGGAGATATATTCGCACCATAAAAGCCTTAAATATTTCTTCACTCAAAAGAACTCAACACGCGCAGGCGTGACGTTGGCTCGATCTATTGAAAGACTACGACCACACTATTCAATACCATCCCGGAAAAGCGAACGTGGTAATTGACGCATTGAGTAGAAGATCATATCGCGAGGAATGAGTGCGATGATGTCAAGTATACGACAGAGCCAACTTTAATAGAAAAAGTTAAGGTTGCTTCAAGCCACCGAATCTCGAGTGATGCGCGTATGAAGAAGAAAGTACAAGAAGGAGCTATTCCTAAGCAAGAATTGATGAAGAAGGAATACTTGAGTCCACTCTAAACTTTGTGTTCCTAACGACTCTATTTGAAGTACAAGATTATGATGGAGGCACACAATACACCATTTGCAATCCATCCTCGAAGTACTAAAATGTATCGTGATCTTCTACATACATTTTGGTGGAACAATATGAAGAGAGAGATTGCAAAGTTTATCTCGATGTGTTTAACTTGCCAACGTGTAAAGGCGGAGCATCTAGTACCTAAGGGTCCGTTGCAACCACTTGAGATTCGAAATGGAAGTGGGAACACATTACCATGGATTTCGTTATGGGACTTCCTACGGCTTCTCAAGGTATCAATGCTATTTGGGTTATTGTTGATAGATTAACCAAGTCTGCTCATTTCTTGCCGACACGGAGACTTATTCCTCGAACGTCTTTGCTTAGTATGTGACGTGAATGAGATTGTGAGGTCGCATGGCATGCCAAGATCCATAGTTTCGGATCGTGACCCAAGATTCACTTCAAGATTTTGGGTTAGCTTGCAAAAAGCTATGGGAACAGATTTGCGATTTAGTTCTAAGATACCATCCCCAAACGGACGAATAATCGAGAGAGGACTATTCAAACTCTTGAAGATCTATTAAGACTCTGTGTCCTGAGACTTCAAGGGCGGTTGGGATAAGTATTTACCATTGGTGGAATTCTCCTACAACAACAGCTTATCGTGCAAGTATAGGTGTGGCTCCATTCAAACATTATATGGATTTAAAATGTCGTTTCTCCAATATGTTGGGATGAGGTGGGTGAAGCAACATTGTTGGGACCCGAAGTTAAGACGTATGACTCACCGAAAAGATCCAAATGATTCGACAACGTATACAAATGGCACAAGATCGACAAAAGAGTTATGCGGATCTTCATCGAAAGGACGTGGAATTTAGTATAGGGGATCATGTATTGTTGCGAGTTGCTCCATGGAAGGGAGTTACAAGATTTGGGAAGAGAGGAAAACTCAATCCACGATTTATCGGTCCATTTCAAATTCTTGACCGAGTAGGAAATGTAGCCTATAGACTTGCGTTACCTCTCGAAGTATGTCTCGTGTTCATAATGTGTTTCACATATCCGCATTTCAGAATATGTAAAAGACCCGAACCACGTTATAGAGTTAGAACCCGGACGAAATAGCCAAGACTTAACATATGAGGAGGTACTGCCAAGATCTTGGATAGGAAGGAGCATGTCCTACGCGCAAAGGTCATACCACAAGTTAAAGTTTTGTGGAGGAATCATGCTATAGAGGAAATGACTTGGGAATTGGAAACGAAAATGAAAGCGAGGTATCCTCACCTTTTCGAAATACCAGGTACGTACGTCAATTTCGAGGACGAAATTTTTCATCATCCTCAGTCTTAAATGATGATATTATTGAATATCTTTGGCCTGTAGTGCAAAGATGAATGATTTCTGAAGAATATCTTTGGCCGTGGTGCAAAGATGAACAGGTGTTTAGATGAACATGACCAATCGATGAATATCTTTGGCTGTAGTGCAAAGATGAATATTTGATTCCGTATATATATTGATTGATGTTACAGGGGATAAAAGATGAGACGATGAACTTTTAAATTCATACATAGAAGATAGTAGTTTGCATTCTCTACTTAACTCTTCTAATGAATTATTATTTTTCTTCATGCGAATATTGATTTAAAATTTGTTGTCTATTGTATTCTATTAGATTTTTCCTGTTGAAGACTAACGATAATTTGTTATATATTATCTTAGTCATAATATTCTTTATTGGGCTAGTTGAGCTCACCTTTTCCTTTTGTTCCATTTTTCTTCTCGGAGGCGAGAATATAAGCGAAGTGCGAGTGCCTGTATGGAATGAAGGTTCTAGAGAGAGTTGTTTAGTATTCCTCACCATTTTTGTAAAATAATGTATCAATAAATGTGATAGGGATTTATTTGAGTATAGATATTGTCTAGAAGATAATATTTGTATTCAAACTCACGCTTTCTTGTTGTAATAATAAAGTTGTAGTTGTTTACATACCATGTATTGACAACTCGAAATGGGTAATGTATACCTATTTTGGGGGCGTCACACTTATACTCTGACCGACCAATTAAATACCAAATAAACTTAGGTAGGTCATACTAGTGAAGGAATTCCCCGTCTCTCCCCTCCTAGTTCTTATCTCACATCTTAGCCAGGGATCATATCCCTAAGTTTTGATACCAACTGTGACGCCCCCAAAATAGGTATACATCACCTATTCTGAGTCGTCAAATACATGGTACAGAATACAAATACAACCTTAAAAATACAACACGGGCTGTGAGTTTTAATACAAACATTGTCTTCTAAACAGTATTAAAACTCAAAATAAGTCCTCAATATATTTATTTTCACACTATTTTATAGAAAAGTGAGGACTACTAATACTATCATCTGAATCGTCACTCCGTTCCACGACTAGTCCCCGCTACATTCTCATTTCCTGAAGAGAACAATGAAAGCAAAAGGGTGAGCTCAACTAGCTCAGTAAGAAATATTATGACTAAGATAATGCAGAATAAATTATCGTTAGCCTTCAACAGTTTTAAAGTGATAAAATATAACAAACATCAAGTTTAACTGCAGCGGTACAAGCAATCCATTAAAAGATTCAAGTAGAGAATAAAATCTACTATCTTCTATGATTTAAAAGGTTTTTCATCACTTTTATCACGAGACTCACCAATAAGTAATCCACATCATCCCCGCACTTCACGGGCCAGGATATTCGTATATTCATCAATGGTCACGATCATGCCAACAACTCGTCATCAATGCACTACTGACTCAATGAGGACTTTTACCACATCATTTGTAACATTACGCCATGATTATTAATCAATAATCCCGGTCATAATCATACCAAGTCCATCTATGCACTACTGGGCCCACGAGATGACTTTCAACAAAATATAAACATGAGGATGATGACAATGTTATAAGAATTCAATAAAACAAGTTCAAGAATTAATTTATCCGGGAACTAATAACGTCCAAATTGTCAACACGATACTTTTTGTAGAGTAAAATTCAAGAATGCTCGGAAGAATATTTCCATGAAAAGATCTTTGGATGAAGCCTTGAATATCAAGGATATTCCATTAATTTCATGGAGTATGAAAGTCAAAACTTTAACCAACTAAGTATAATAAAGAATGGAATAACAAAAAAATCACCATAAATGCGATGAGGCCCGCACATATCAAAGTTATTCCAATGTAATAATAAATAATGAAACAGTGTCATGCGTAACGCGCTTACGCATGTGATATTCTAACGTAATAATAAATAACGGAACCAGTCATGCGTAAATATGCATGCGTGATATTCCAAATGAATAATAAAGAATAAAATAATGTAAGAATTTCACCATGTATGCGGTGATTGATGATTGTATAGGCATATTATTCAACATAATGATAAAGAATGGAATAATGTAAGAATTTCACCAAGTATAGGGTGAAATCATCATGATACAAAGTTATTCCAATGAATAATAAAGAATGGAATAATGAAGTTCTCTTCATGAATACAAAAAAAATAATACCCCTTACCTTAGAAGAAACTGGATATAGGAGTAGTGAAGTAGCAGAATAATTTTCTTCTTTCTCTCTATAGTTTCTCTCTCTCTAGAGTTTCAGTGAATTCGTAAGAAATAATGAAGGAATGAGCTTCTATTTATAAGAGAATGGACTGAATAGTAACTAATTCATGAACGGTCCAGATTGATTTACTTTTTTAAACTGGACTTTATCCATATTGATTTACTATGCAGTATTAATAAAATATTATAATAAAACAAAATATTTTAAATAAAATATATTATATATATATTAAATATATATATATATATAGAGTCCTGATTCCTATCCCACGCTCGACGTATTTTAGTAATATTCCAGGACCTTCTTTTTTTTTTTTTGCTTTTTTTATACAACTAAAAAAATAATAATTTGAACTTGAATTTTTACATAATCTGATATTTTGGGTGTGATTTGAATACATATATCAAAACATATATCAGATAGTCCTGTGCAGATCGTATATATATTTTTTGTATAGGTATCCAAATCACGCCTAAAACATTATATTATGAAAAAATTTCAGTTCCATAATTTATTTTTTATTTTTTTAGTTGTTCTACAAAAAAAAAAATTGGGGTCCGGATTTTGGACCTGTCCAGGAGACCGGACAGGATCCATTCTGTATATATATATATATATATATATAGCATGTGTTAAAAATTTCACGGGATACACTCCTGTGATCCGTTTTTCTTTCCTGCCCCAATTGTCAACAAAGTTACATACATATATTATATATCATATAATATATACACACATATATATATATATATATATATATATATATATATATATAATACTAATAATGCTAACTCCCTCCTAACCTTTTTCTCCCACCCACCCACCCACCCCCCCTCCCCCTCCCCCTCCCCCTCCGTGACATCCCATTTGAAAAACAACCTCCCAAAGAATTCAATTTTTCACATATGGGCCCCACACGTGGGCCCACTTTTATAATATTTAAATAACTTTCTACCGATTATTTTGAAAAATTGGTAAATGGGGGTCCAAAAATACAACAAATACTTCATAAAAATTCCTCAATATTTTTTAACAACATTTATCATCATTATTATAATTCACAATATTAATCACCGGATCGCTCCTGGTGAAAGGGGCTTTCCAATAAGGATTTCTCCTATTAGCGTAATTAGGTGACCAAACCTCTCATTGGCGTAACTTCTGTATATCGTTAATATTGCAAATAATAATATTAATAACTCTCATCGTCTCAATTATTGATTTAATAATATAAAATATCGATAATAATTGAATCAAATAACGTGAGATACTATCTGACAATTCATTCAGTAGCAATAATTGAACAAAATCGAATGACTTCTCACGTAAGCATCAATAATCAATACCGTGTGTTACTATGCAACCACGCGTATTCTTGTACTTTTAACACCGGGTGTTACAACAGTTAACGATAAAACTTCTACTGTTATTTTCATAAAAATATTTTTGTCGTTTTCTCAATCCGATAATAATTTCGTTGTGGGGTCCACCAATGATTGTGCCGTCGTACGATTATTCCCTGTTAAAACGAATATTCCCCGATCAATCGAATATTATATAACAACTTGCGTACTTTGCAAAATTTATAAATATTACACACAACTATAACATTATATCAAATTCATTCCATAATATTTAAAAATGATATTTAAAGAAAAATCATCTTTATTAAAAAAAAATTGGGGTCTTACATATATATAGGGCTATATGTATATATATTAATCAGATATTACATGTTAGAATCACGACGATGGATTTTTTGAAATATCGCGACGGTCACGCGCTCATAAATTTCAGAATATAGTCCAAAAAACCAAACCGTCATATAATCGAATTAAAATATATCATAATCACGTATATATATATATCATAATCATATATATATATTTATATATATATATATATATATATATATATATATATATATTACTCCATTATCGAGAAAAAATATTTATCTTTTGAAAAATTGCTTACCAACTTTAGTACGTACGTACTGTGTGGTCCAACTGAGCTTGTTGATCCATTCAATCTCTAGTTTGGGCTTAGAGTCACGGTAATAATTGATTTTTAGGGCCATTTACGGGTTGTTTGTTTACCCATCATATAATTTGGGCCTATTAACTACGCCCCAACAATATTAATATTGTAAAGAAATATGTTAATATTTCATTTTTAATAAAATGATACAACTAAATATTATAGATAAAAAGATTGGTGTTGATTTAATTATAAAAAATGTATTATAAATATAAACTTTAGTATATTAAATGACATTGGAGGAAACACATTTGTTCACTAGGTGAAAGAGGGGGAAAATACTCACGCCTTTGTGTGTGTGTTATATGTCATCGATCAAAGTTTAAAGACAGACAAGCATGATATATTATTAATTAATTATTACATTAATGCTGCACTGGTCCGATTACAGTTTTAATGGTGGGACAAAGTCAACGTGAAAAATCTGTTTAGGTAGCTGAATATTTTAAAAAATTAAAGATTCTTAATTGTAATTAAGAAAAGTGTAGGTGGATCGATCAAGATACAACGAATTTTCTAATTTAGAGAGAGTAATGATTTAGGGTATTTTGTGACCCAAAATTAGAAGATGATGAATGAGTTAGGATTTTGGTTTGAAATTTCCAAATTTAATGAATGATTTGCAAGGGCATATTAAACATCAATTTGGGTGTTTTTTGAATTAATTTTAAAAATTTTGAGTTTCATGGTGGATAAAGAAGATGATATATGAAAATGGGGAAGATGATAAAGGAGATAAAAAATATATATTTTTGGGTATTTGAAGATGAAGGGTATATTTTATTTTATAAGGATGAAATTAAATTATTTTATATAAAGTCGATTTTATACGATCAAATATATAAAAATATAGTTAAACCGTATTTATACTCTCTTTACCGGTCCGGTCCGGTATAGTATGCAATTAACCCATAAATGAATGACAGGCAATTACTAGTATCCCTCTAAAATTAGCATAGGTATGCAAAGAGAATGTCATAACTCTTTTTTTTAGTGGTCACAAGAATGTTGTAACTTTATACTCCTTGGCTAGAGCGAGGATTTAAGAGCTCAATTTATAAAATACTCCTAGGGCACGCATTTTTATCACGTCAGACTAGTTAAGAAATGAACCTATTGGGAATTGAATGCTACTCCTATCATGCACCAGCTATAGGTTAGTTTTTTTATGAGTGCAATTAATATTACAGAAAAAAGAAAGAAACAAATTAATATATATATATATATATATATATATATATATATACACACACCAAATTTTGCATCCTCCACCAGTTATGAATTGGAGTAGTTCTCTTATTAATTAATGGGCAAGCTATTACCAAATTTAAAATATATAGTTCGACATATATAGGAGTATTCTTTAGGGTTTTGTTTTGTTCGGGACTTTCCACTTTAGGGTAAACCAGAAGTAAGTTTGTCACTTTGGGTAGCAACATGTTTTTGATAACATGACGTGCTTGGTAGGAAATTAAGCCTCCGTGCATGCAAACGTGTTAGAAATTAATTAACGGTTACTCGTTCAAAATTGTGGGTTTGATCATAAGAAATTTTGTACGTGGACAAATATTTTACCAAGGATTGGAGGAACAATTTCGTCCTAACTTGATACTTGATAGAATCGCAAAACGATCTTGGTTGAAATTCTTGTGAAAAAGTTGTACTTGGTATATATACAAGACTCCTGTAAATAACAAGTCTTAGAAGAATATTTTAGAAAATAGAACTAAAATATCTAATTAGATTATCATATTCATTTATGCTATAATTTCGTAGCATATATAAGAATTAAGAAGTCTGCATTAATTCCTTGATGCACACACGTACGCCAGATAAAAATGTATAAATAAGAATAAAAATGGTATATATGGTCACTCTATGAACAACAATAATACGGATCGACATGTTGCCCTGGATTGCTTACAAATATATTAAAGCGTTATATAGTACAACACTTTAATGCAGGTTCTCCGAAAGTTAGTCTTTTTAGGGTATTACTATTAATTATTAATGATTTTGTTATGACAAACTATGACAAATATAATAAATCAACACACAAAGATAAAGATAATAACACAAAATTCTACGTGAAACCTTAAATCGGAAAAAAACCAGTGAGAATGATAAAGAGAAACAACTATGAGAATTCTTAAAATATTTCTGTGAATGTCTCTTCTCCAAAATCCCAAAACTTATATTTATAAGTCATAGGAAAATTCATAACTAAATAAAATTAGAAATACTAAATTGAGTATAGTTAGAAAAGATATTTTTTCTAAACCAAAACAGATTTTATATAATACTTAAATCCAAATCCAATAAGTATTCATGTTATACCCAACATATTCTTTATTAGGAGGCAACTTTTAGCATTGGATTTGAAGCAATAAACCATTTTCACATTGAATGAAAATCTAGTGAGAATTTATAGATAAAAAGTTGATGTTAAAAATACTAAATAAATAAAAGTAGTCACTAGAAAATACAAGTAAATTGTAATGACTAATCTAGAATTACATGATGATCCGTTGAAAGCAATTAATGGTGGTAAATCCAAACACTTCCTTCCTCCACATGCATTAAATCTCTTTATTGATTGCAGCTTCAGCTTCAGCTCTGACGCAGAAGAGAGAGAAAGAGCGGGAGAGAGGCTGTTAGATTTTGGGACATGTAAATGAAGGCATGCATGCATCGATCCATTTTCTTTTCTTCTCAGTAATTAATTAAGCTTAGCAGAATGTTAGCTGGATTTGGTGAGCGAGTTCCTCCGCGCTAAGTTGGCATTCAATTCCAATCTATCAACAGTACAAGTATCCAACATTATTCATTAATTAATGCCCGATATATAAATCAACAAAACACACACACACACACACACACACACATATATATATATATATATATATATATATATATATATATATATATATGTGCAATGTTTCCTTGATGGAGTAATTATTAAGTTTCTGAAGAGTATATATACTGATGGCAGTAATTTTTTTTTAAGAAAAAACCTAGTTTTCAGTGAAAAGTGATGATAGTACTCCCTACAGTACCATGCATATATGTAGTATAGAAACTAATTAAAACATTCAGTACGAGTGCAGTAGCAGTACAAGTCTGTCTATTTTACAATAAGATAAATGAGTAGATGTGATTAATGATGGAATTTTCACTTTCAAAATTCAATTTCATTTTGGTAATAACTATGCCAATCTACCAACCTGCATGTCTCCACCTAACACTACTTCCTGATCAGTTTCTGTGTAATTTGATGTATAAAAAAACAAGACAACTTTATTAATTGGATATAGTCTAGGTCCTTCCTCTATATATCTAGGAGATTAACTATATACTATTATATAGTAAAAAAAGATTCTACACAAGAACATATAATAAAAATCGTAGTTAATTAATAAGGATAATTTGTTTTGATGTTACCTTGATGGTGAAAGAATTAAGCATGGTTAATTCGTCGATAGTTTTGAGGCTGACATTGAGGATCTCAAGGGAGAGATCTTCGAGTGCGGATATGATATTCAGGACTTGGCCAGGTATTTTAGGAGATATAGTCTTCAAAAGCACATTAGGACCACAGAATTTAACCTCAACATCAGCAACCGCGGATTTTGAATGTGCAACGAGCTCGTTAGCATGATCGATGGAATTAGATGTGGAACAAGAAGAAGATGAAGAAAGAGATGGTTCGAGTGAAGAATTAAGCATGGAATTAGTTGGAGAAAGGTATGGTAGTTGGTAGTGCAATAAGCTGGTTTGGTGCTGATTCATGTAAGGGCTAGTTGGTTGTGGAGTTGTTGGGCTAGTGGGTAAGCTGCTAATTGGTACTACTAGTCTAGGACTAATTGGTGGTTTTCTAGGGCTAATTGGTAAGCTAGTTAACCTTGGACTTGAAACAAGCTGCTGCTGCCTCCTTGGGCTAAGAACTTCATTGTAAATTAATTTTCTTTGCTTCTTTGCCTCTAGGGATTGTAGAACCTGCTGCAACTCAGTGATGTAGTCAACTACCCCTCCTACTATTGATGCTTGATCTCCCTATATATATATACATATGTATATAGATTAAGGAATTAATTATCCATACAAATCAAGTGTTAGACCAACATAATATATCTTTATACAAAATCCACTAGCTAGATAAAGGCATTTTTTAAAAAAATAAATCAAAAAAAGTATACTATAGTAGTATACAATATCTAGGTAACCTCAAACAATACAAGTATATAAGGTCATATTGATCGACTACATATAAAGTAATGCATGTGATGAACTTATACTTTACAATTCGGTTAGTACTCCAACACTAGGGACTTGGGGAAAACCTAGGATCGATGTAACATATTTGTTGATTTTGACTTTGTTGAGGGATATGTAGACTCGAATGCATGTGTGACTAATTTACACAGTAAAGGGAAAACTTTACTAATATATAATCACTTTTGATCTATATACTACTTGATTAACAAATGATAAATGAAAATTTGAAGTGCTGGCAAATTAAGATTAATTCACAAGTAGAGATCTAGTTAATTATTAATGATCAAGTACGTAATGCATATATATATATATATATATATGATAAACTCACTCTTTTGACATAGAAGGAAGGCATAAGGGAACGCAAGACTGATAAATTATCGTTCATCTGCTTCCTCCGGTTGCGCTCCACGGCTATGTGAGATATCTTCTGCTGCCCATCTAATTCTTCCTCCCCCTTGGCAGCAGCTTTACTAAGCTTCTGTCTCTTGGTCTTTGGTGAACAATTCTTAGCTGCTGCTTCTTCTTCTTCTTCGAGCTCCGTCTCCAATTCTTCTAGATCTACAAGAGCACTGGAGGTTGATTTTTGAGTAGCTAATTTTGTTGTTGTTGTTGCATGACTAGTACTCTCCTCCTGCTGCTGATTAACTCCAGCTGCTTCTAATTTTGGACCAAAAAAACTAGTAGTTTCGTCATGATGATCCAGTACTGGTGTTAATGAATTCAACTGATCAGACGAAACTCCCTCTAAAGCCTCAAGAATACTGAAGATATCCTCCGGTGAGGCTGCACTGCCGGCGGCAAAGTTGGTGTCGACAAATTCATGAGAGTCTTCCCGGAAGATCAATTCAGGTAGTAAATAAGTAGTCTGCATGTTGTTTTCAATATTTATTTTCGATTAACTCTCCCTTTATACGTATATTTGGTATGTTGTCAAGATCAAGAAAAGAAAGAATGATGAAACGCTGAAAACTAGAAGAGGCTGAGGCTGATCCAAATGAAAGTACTAAACTATCGCCATCAAATATTTAGATGTACCGTTCAAATAATTATATATAATACGTCTACAAGTACTGCTATATATTTGTTTACCGTTATATGTTGTCATGGGTGGGATGGGGGTTCACAGTAATAACGAAACTTATATAAGGATATGTAGCTGGTAGTAATATATATATATAGGATTGATTCATTGACAACATTGTCAATTTAAGATTATTCTTACAGCATCGTTACCGTTCATCTGTAGATCGAATAATTAATAGAATTCTCGTCCATAGTTTAATATTACGGACGAGACATATGTTTAAAATACCTTCATTGTAAAAGTCCTTTATCCACAGTATTAAACTGTGGACGCTAAGTATGGTTAACCAATTGGAAAATGACGTCATTTTTAAATAATTATCGTCTGCAATATTAAACTGCGGATGCTAAACCAATTAGGAAACGACGTCGTATTGGCAAAATTCATTTTTTTTAGTTTTCTAGACTCTAAAGTATTAAACTGCGGATACCAAATAATTAATTCTACTCTACAATTTTATTAATTCACTCTATAAAGGCAGATTGCTTATCCAATATTGTGAATGTATGACATCTGAAACAGGTAATTCAGTCGAAAGAACCGCTTTCTATTTTGCTAAGGACAATGATCTCAAGACCTATTAGCCTAGAAAATCTAACGAGAGTAATACAAAGACTCGGTCCAACAATTATATATGGTAGTCTCAGAAATAGAATCAAATCATAACTCAACTTCCTTCATAGAGACACTTTTCTACTACAGTTCATGATTCAATTTCTTGGATGATTGCATGGACCTAGAAAATAAATATAATATGAATATTGAAAAAATTCAGTTTGGCCAAGCGTTCCATAACATTGTTGTAACGGAGGGAGAGGAAATTAAAGATTACAAGAAGTGTAAAGACCAACATCTGGAGATCTGAATGAATGAATAATTAAGCTTTCGTAGAGTGGAGATTTGAATCGAGTGTGTTGGGCCATGATATTTCATTTATTGGGCCGGTCGATTTGGGCCCATTCATTTAATTAAATTTTTTGGGTCATTTTTATTGGGCTTGGCCATTTGGACCGAGTCATTAGATTCTCTTAATCGGATCTTGATATACTTGGACCTAATTATTGATCCGGCCCATTAGATATTAAATATCTCTATCTTTGACCGGTAATGATGAAACAGATATAGTTGTTGACCGAGAGACTGCAGATCATTAATGTGGATGAGATTACAATGATTGGCCGTAGAAAAACAAAGGCTTGGTGACATCCTCGCATTGATCGGCCAGAGATCACTGAGGAGTGGGGAGTTGTGTCTGACGGTGGTAGGAGGCACGGTTAACCGGGCATGATAGTATAACATAGCGAGGAGGTCGCCCAAGAAAAGGTAACTGATAATTTTATCTCTCTCAATACACTAGATATTTTATCCTCCATTGTTAACCCTTGTGATCGCCTGTACTGACTCTCACGCCTGAGCTATCCCCCGACGGTCGAAGTCGTCAAACTTTTGGTGTTGATCGTGTTTATTGTGCAGGATCAGAACGTCTTACGTGATTGGAACGTGGCAGAAGATCTTAGCGTTAACAGAGTGAAATCAATTATTTGTCATCCGCAATAAACTGCGGAGCTTAGAAAATTAAAAAAAAATAGAATTTGCCCAATACGATGTCATTTCTTAATTGGTCAGTCATACTTAGCGTTCGCAGTTTAATACTGCAGACAAGAGACTTTTATAAAGAGTGTATTTTGGTTGTCTGAAGTATTAAACTGCGTTATATTAGAAACTAAACTGCGGACGAGATCTCTATTAAACCGTTAGATCATCGGATGGACGGTCACGATGTGATATAAAACTATCCTTTAAGTTGTGAACGTTGATTATGAATCAGTTTATTTTGTTGTCTAATTTAATTGATTATAAAAGCATCAGTTTAATTGCAACAATGAATAATTATATACTATGCAATTCATGAAAAGGGTTAATATGAGTCTAATTTGTTGTCTCATTTATCTACTACTTTCTCTCAGATATTGCTGCTATTTAATCCTTATTATAATTAATTTATGTACAACAACTTTGTTAATTAAAAATGATTACGCGAAGATTAATACATGCATGCATAAAGCCGACTCTGCAATAATAGCACGTATATGTAAATGCACCCCTGTTGAGTTGCTTCAGGAATAAGTAAATAACTGATCGAAAACAGTATCTTTATACTACCAATTAATTAAGGTGGTCATTTTCATGTATTGTTGCATGTTTTTAGCAACAAAATTAATTAAAGATACCTGATGATCATGATGAGTATATAATTAAATACTTACAAGTTACAAGCAGTAGATGTATATCATGTTCTTTGAAGATTTGAAGTTCAGTACTGCATGGTCTAGTAATGGACGTGGAGTACTATATTATATAGTGATGATGAATCAATGTTTCGAGATGCATGGCGCTCCTGTTTGAATGATCAGTCTGCATGCATGCATGCAGGTGTATTAGTAATTCACTATACGTACTTCCGGGATCCAATTTATATATTATAATTTATATAGCATGCATGTAATATCATTCGATCTACCTGTAAATTAATGTCTTAGTTTGAAGTTTGCACAAAAGCCTGTTATATATTTGGAATTTGGAAATACAAATTAATGTAACTGATCATCGAATAGTTTTTTTTTTGTATTAAAGATTGCTATTAGAACACAACAACTCAACTTAACTTTCTATTTTTTTATTATTATTGTTATTACTACTTCCATTCCATAATATATGTAGTTTTAACTTCATGGACATGAATTAAGAATTAAAGTCATTTAATAATTAAAATTTGTATAAAATTTAATCACTATCCTTTTATTGAGAAGTTGAAAACTACTAATACAAAGAAGAAAAATTCTTGGAACAATAAGAGAACTTAGAGGTGATATAGGAAAACTAAATAATTTATTCTTCTAGAAAGTTGTAAACACAAATAAATTAGAACAATTTTTTTCTTTTAAAATTAAAAGTCAATTATTATGGAATGGAGATAGTATTATTATTGTTGTTGTTGTTGTTGTTGTTGTTGTTGTTGTTGTTGTTTTTTATTAGTAGTATTCTTAATTATATTTATAATATATACATGTGAGATCAAGAGGGAGAGAGCTAGAGCAGTAGTAGTAAATGGGGATGGTGGAGAAGAGAGGGGGGTACTGAGCAAAATCTGCAAGTTGTCTGTCAGGAGGGAGAGGGAGAGGGAGAGGGAGAGGGAGAGGGAGATTCTCATATCATATGAAATGAATTGAATTAAATTGAATTGGAGGCCTTCAAATTAAATGCGCAGACACGGCATCTCCGTGCCTCCCTTTCTCCTTAATTCCCCCCACCCGACCCCCACTCTATGATTAATTTTTATGGAGTATTCAATTTTGAATCAACTTCTTCTTCATTAATTTGCAGATAGATGCTTGCTGCATGCATGCCCAGCCACCATATGATCAACTCCAAAGAGTTTAAAGATTCTCTATATATTACTACTCCTATTTTACTACTAATTTATCTTTATTTCATTCTAGATAGACACACACAGGAGTGGCGTGCATGGCGGCATGCAGATACAAGACGACAAGTAGTATTTAATATATACATTTCCATTTATTTTATTATGTATATATATAATTTTTTTTATTTTAAAAATCAAAATAATTTTATACTTGATGATAATAATTCAAATTAAACTCTTTACCATAATAATATAATACTAATAGAAGTTATTGCAAAGTACGTGGTCGGGAAAAATAGGGTTGGGCCGGTTTCATTAATTTTACACTTAAAAGTAGGAGTACGACTTTGGATTTTTCTCATTTACTACGTACTACTACTCTATTTCCGTCAGTTTTTATACTGCTGAAGTATTTATATACTACGTCTACGTACTCTGCCTTCTTCCTAACGAATCCATTTTTTTCCCATCATCTATCACCTTTCACATTTACCTTCCTCAACCACCTCTCACGGCCCTCACACACACACACACACGCACACACACATAAAAGTTATGAACACAATGTCTCCATCTTAATCACGAAACAAAGGTACGGTTTTATTCCTAATTAATTAACAATTCAATATTTTAAAAATTAAATATATATCTATATAAATCAGATAATATTTATTATTAGTCTTAAAAATAATTTTAAATTTCAAATATATTAATTATTTCGGAGAAATTTATGGCACAATCTGTAATTTAATCTCATGTTGTTATCATTTCTAAAGGTAGTTGATATCTCAAAAGGTGTACTATATAATACCATTTGCTAAGTTAGGAATTAGGGGAGACAATTGACATAACAAACAAGATAATACGATATGAACACGACTCATAAACGAGTTGGTATCATAAACACATGTCATAAACGAGTTCGTATCATAAATATTATTTTAAACACGTTTTAATTTTTGATACGAACGCGATTTATAAACGGGTTCGTGTTATAAATACTTGTATACACTAATTTTGACACAACACAATTGTCACTCCTACCTAGTTAGGATCATTAATTAATATATGGTCAGCAAATTGCCTTAAAGATTAAAAAACATAGTCTATTTGACTAGATAAAATTATTCGTAAATTAAATGGAAGACTAAATAAAGGAATAAATAATGCTTAACGACACTAAATTAACATTAATATAATCATCTTCCATACAATAAAATAAAATAAAAACAAATATAGCCTTAAGAGTAGGGTTTCCTTTCCTACTACCATACAAGTATTTTTCTTTGAAGTGTTAATTTAGTGTGAACAGAACATATTGAACTGTTTAATTGCCTCGGCTCCACTCCACTGAGAACAGAAGAACATATTGAACTGTTTAGTTGCCTCGGTTCCACTCCACTACTAAAACAACAAAACATTTCGACCATATATTTTAATTATTAATTACTTATATTGTTTTTTTTTTGTTTCTTTCTTAGTATCTAGCTGCCGGAACACTGGGCATATGATAAGGTAGGTAGCCAGGCAGGCTAATAAATCATACTCCCTCAGTTAATTTAATTTATAAAATTAACTTTAATTTTTTCGAGTTAATTTAGAATTAACAATATCAATTTTTTATTTTAAATAATATAATAATAAATATTATAAATTGTTTAAAAGATGTTATTTTTAAAAATTTTAATATTGAGTTTAAAAAAATATTTAAAATTAATTTTTTTAAATCAACAATAATTTTATAATTTAGAATAGCCACAACGTACTTAAGTTGTTGGTATATAATTATATAAAATGTAAATTATATATAGTCTGTACATTACAGTAACAGTGCTGTAGACAAAATAAATATAGAGGGTGAAGATGATGTTGGTCATGGGAATGTGGGACAAATTTTAAAAACAAGTTTGGATCGCCTTTAATTCAATACGCGCGCGGGTCCATGCATCCAAACTTCTTTCAACATTAACTATCTGAAACATCTTTTAATACGTACCTCCGCCAAATGTTAATTCAGCATCACATTACTCATTCCTAAAATATAATAAGAAATTGATATTTTTATATAATTTTTTAATATTTTTATTAAAAAATCGTCATTGACTCATTGTAGATTATATAACGACGGTATTTCTTTGTATATATATATACATATGACGTTTTTATTTAGAAATATGAAAAAATTGAATGAAAATATCAATTTTCAATATTTTAAGGTGATGTTATCTTTATAATCTTAAACTATTTAACTGAAATATTAATTATTGTTCTCTTCATTTCATAAAAAAAGAATTTATAGACTTAATTTATAAATATTAAAGATGTTTTATTATTTCACATTTTTACCTAAAAATAAAGTTGTTAGTTTAATAGCAGTGACATGTATTAAAATTATACTACATATACTATATGACAGCAAGAACAATGTTTTGTACGTAAAAAAATGGAAAATCTGAACTCTTTTTCTAAAACATAGAGAGTATGACCTAACTAGCTAATACAAGGTTTATTATTTTAATTTTATTTTTACATAAATTCAAATTTTAGAACTCAAAAAATAAAAATCAGACTCCTAGATCTAATTGTAAAAAATAGAGAATACTAGTTATGTGTTATATATCCATCTAACTAACTAATCTAACCCCCATGAAGTCATGCATGCATGCATGCATCTAGTTCAAACCCCGGTTTACATGCCGGTAACTGAGTCTGTTTGAAGGCTAAATCTCCGGGAGGTGGCGCTTAGATCAGATGGACGTGGATGTTTTATTAATAAACAAATCTATCCCAATCCATTTTTATTCTGGAGGTCTTGTCCCAATCCTTTAGCTCCCCTTGCTCCCTCTATTTATTTTCCCTCTTTAAATTTATATATTACTACTAAATGATAGTAGTACTAGTATATACTACATCAGTATTTATCATATCATATTCTATACATGTAACTAATACATCCATATATCTCCCCAAATCAACAAAAATAAATGTTCCCTTGGTTTTTATCACATTCCATCATCAAGTCCTGCATGAAAGTGTTAAATTTTGGGGCCCACACCTGAAACATGCATGCATATGTATGTACTAGTATCTCCGTTTCTTTTTTAATATAGGTCGTTTTAGAGTTTTGTACAAGTATTAAGGAAAATATTGTATAGCATTAATTGTAATATCAATTATTTATATTGCCCTTGTATTGAAAGAAAAGATTATTATTTATTGGACAGAAAATAGTGATAGAACCAAAGTTACATTTAATAATTGGGGTAATATTGGAAACAAAACAATTAATGTGTACTTGAAATTCTCAAACGACTTATACTACTACATCCGTTCCTAAAAGATTGTCGTTTAAGGTTTTGGCACATGAATTAAGAAAATATCATTTACCAAGTAAAATTTGTTTGAAATTTCATCACTACCCCTTTATGGGAAGTTAAAAACTATTAATACAAGGGAGAGAATTTCTTGGGACAATGAGAGAAGGTATGGTTAATATAGGAAAGTAAATAATTTATTCTCCTTGAAAGTTGTAAACGAAAAACTTTTTGAAACAAATTTTTTTTCTAAATGACAATCTTTTAGGCACGAATGGAGTATTAAGGAACAAAAACATTTATCTAAAATGACTAATATTAAGGAACAAAGGGAGTATGTATATTGTATATTCTATTTAAAAGACACAAGAAAATTCTCATATTTTATTAAGATTTTTTAAAATAAAGAATAAGTTTTTTTGTTGCTAAATTTATAAAGAATAAGTTATAGCGGACTATCTTACTCGATTTGCACTATTACTACAATTTATTTATTTTTAATAAAAACGTAAACAGGTGATTTTTTTAAATACCTATTTTTGTAATAATAAATCTAAAGAGAAACTATATCAATGTAATAATTATGAATCAGTGTGTTCTAAAGTCTTATTATTATTATTATTATTATTATTATTATTATTATTATTATTATTACATATATTTTATTTTTTTACTTTTGAATTTTAAATTTTAAAATTTGACTTTTAGGAGTATTAATTAATTGTGAATAATTAAGGCGGATGGGCTATAATCTATATATTAATTTCATATGGTTTTTGGAGAAGACAGTGGAGGGTGTCGTCAGCTTCTTCTTCATTTTTGGCAAAGTACAGTTACATGTTATGTTTTCAGTAACGTCGTTGTATATAAACAGTGGCGAAGCCACGTCACTTTTTAAATAATTGACCCCACTCAAAAAAAAAAAATTATTTTATAATGTAAGGTAAATTTTAAAAATTTTAAATAATATATATAAATTAATTCACTAAAATTTTATAAATTTTCTATTATACGGGATCAAATTAAAAATTTATAACTTTGTCGATCAAATTTTAATCATATATATATTACTCATATCTTTTAATATATATATATATATATATATATATATATATATATATCTATAATATTTTAAACTAAATAATAATCTAATTTATATTATTTTTAAAAATAAATAATAAATTACTTACTTATGAACAGTTGTGATTAAAAAAGTTTATTATGAGTCAATATAGTATATATATACCATATATTATTACTCATTATATTTTCATTGTAATATAATATATATATATATATATATATATATATATATATATACCGAAAGTATAAAATATTAAAAAAAAATTATGCAAAAGTATTTACTAACACCCGCAATTTTTTTTATAATTTATAAATAATTTTAATTCATTTAAAAAAATCTCTGGCACTATATATAAAGAATTAAATATTTCAGGAATAGGACAAAAAACGGTCGGCCATTTTTTTTGTATTTCTTCTTTCATAATTATTAGTATAATAAAAGAGATACATGTAGACTTTTAAAATTAATTTACAAAATTCTAATTAAAGCTCGAAATTACACGAATTTAGTTAGCTTTAGTGTAAATAAATGTATATGGTGGCTATATATTACTAGAAAAGTAGTATTAGTTAAAATATTAATATTAATCAACAAACTGCAATTAATTCATATAATTTTTTAGAAAAATATGTCTAGTTTTATTTTTTTTAAAAAATTGTTTTAATTTATAAGATCGTTTTTAATATTTAAAATTAATTTAAAATATTTTTAAACTCAAAATTAAAAATAATTTATTAAAAATTATGAAATAACAAATCTTACGAAAGTGATGGTGAGCAATGAGAAAAGATGGGTTAGTGGCAAAATGAATTACTACTAGTGTACTAGCAGGCATTTGTTAATATTGGCCCACATGATTTGTTAGAATGTCCGCAGTAGCTGGGTCCCTCTATGTTCATCAATTTTCAGCTTGATTTGTTTCGAGCTTTTCTTTGGGCTCTTACGTAGCCTGTTAAATTTTATAAGGGTCCTTTACATAATTATCTGAAGATAGAAAGATATTACAAGAATAGTCATGGCAATTTTAAAAATTATAGTAATAGTGCGATAATATATAATAATATCAATAGTAGTGCAAATCCACATCACAAAAACCAAAACAATGAAATACAACCACCTTAAATCTGGAAAAACTACTTTCCATTATATCGTCGATTCTGCAACTAGAAAAACATTCCAAAATCACAAAAAAATCGAATGATCCATATGAGAACAAATCAAAGCTTCTACGATATTTATCATCTTCAACTAATTGATCATCTTCAAGAAAGTATCGATCGAGAAGAAGCGAGAAGCATTCATACTAGAGGCCTAATTCAAAAGCACATAAAATCTAAAACAGTATCGAAATCGATATACATAAGCCGATCATAGGTTTCCAAAGCTGAAAGAAAAGATATAAATGAGAGATTGCAAACCTAATCTGGAAAGTGAATACAAAGGTACGAATCGGTTAATATATGTGTTGAAATAATTTTTGTTACCTACTTAATTCAAGCTGCAGTTGAGATATTTGTAACAGTAAATATTTGTTGTTCAAAACAATTTTGATACGCATACAATGTTTTGGGCAAATGCGTATAAAGATTTGTTTACCTTGTTTTAAGTGTTCAACATTTGGAAAATCACCTTTACGACATTATAATTTTTGTTTTGCATATGGAAACAATAAAAACATTAATTCACAGTAACAGAGGTACCAATAACGAATATTTTTGTTACTGTATAATGTTATTTTGGTAACCAATTAAATAGTTTTTGTAATTTCATCAACCAAATACTATTGGTTACTAATGCCAAAGTTTGGAGCATTTATATAAAAAGTTGGCAACATTCATATATAAAAATAGTTGGATTCCTTGTTTTAGTTTTTAATATTTAGTATTTCATTTTCAAGGACATTATAATTTGTGTTTTGTTTATGGCAGGAATGAAAACATTACTTTATAAAACAGATATACCAATAACGTATATTTTGGTTACTGAATAGTGTTAATTTGGTAACCAAATAAATAGCTTTTGAAATCTCAGTAACCAAATACTATTGGTTACTAATGCCAATTTTGGAAGCATTTATATAAAAATTAGGCAACATTTATATAATAATATTTGGATTCCTTGTTTTAAGTGTTTAATATTTAGTATTTCATTTTCGGTGCATTTATAATATATGTTTTGGATATGGAAAGAATGAAAACATCACTTTCCAATGAATGAGATACCAATAACGTATATTTTGGTTACTGAATTGTTTTAATTTGGTAACCAATTAAATTGATTTTGTAATTTCAGTAACCAACTACTATTTGTTACAAATGCATATTTTTGAAGCATTTATATCAAAATTTGGCAAAATTCATTTAATTATATTTGGATTCCTTGTTTTTAGTGTTTAATATATAGTATTTCATCTTGGTCATTTTAATTTGTGATTTGTTTATAAACAAACCTGAAAGCACTTTGATGCATAATAATTGATACTAAATACGTCTCTACTTTAGTTACTTAATAAAGTTGTTTTAGTATCTAAACAAAGACATTTAAATTATATCGATTTACAAATTAGTTTGTGAAACAAGAATAATCATATTTTCTTACGCGTCATGAAGAATTGGAAACATTCATGTAAAGATTTGGATACTAATTACATTATTGTGTGAATATTACGAGTTTGATATTCGGACCATGGATATGCTTCCAATTGTAATTTACTTCAACGGGCGTGGACCGATGAGCTGATATACAAATTTGAAATTCTTAAGCTAAAGCACCTTATTCTGTTCATTCACGAAAATGCACAACATGATATGTCTTGCATTAAATCTGGACTACAACACAACAATGAATTGGCAATCAAATTTGATTAAAAGCAATATTCCTCCAATCAAGGTGACAAATGAAGCAACCTTAAGATTCTATATGGAAGTCGATAGAAGATCGGATGACCATGTCAAATTTCCACTAATTACGATTATGAACAAATCATTGGAGGGACTACAAGCTTCCGTAACGTGATAAATGAAGAAGAATATATAGTCTGTGAAAACGCCAATGAGATTGACACGTTGAAATTATGAATTTGGTTCGTTGGCAACCTGAAAGACCAAAATGAATCACAATATGTTGAAAGCGGTTGCAATTGAAGTAATTGACAAAGAAACGGTCGAAAAGCGTAACATATCAAACAACTGCGATCTGATGTGATGAGGTCATTTCAGATCCAAATAAGTTTGAAGTCAAAATACATCAAACTTACATAAACAAGAAAATCCTTTCACAAGCAATAAGGTTACATTCCATAAGTGAAAACAGAATGACCTGAAGGTTGAAAGAACAAGTGGTCGAGATTTTGTTCGGTATGCCTGAGACAATGGAAATTGCGGTGGAAACTAAGAGCATCAAAGTTTGGGAAAACAACTATGTTCAAGGTAAGAGAATTTAATGATGTACACACTTTTCTTCAAACATATTGCTTGGAGATCACGAATGAAGCAAGCAAAGTGAGATGGTTAGTGAGTGCATTAAGCATAAACTAACTAACTTAAAGAAAGTTTACACACCAACGGACATTGTGGAAGACATGATGACGGAGTATAACGTGTCCATCTCCTACCAAAAAGCATGGAGATCAAAGGAAAAGCAATGCAAAAAGTAAGAGGAAATCCACACGACTACACTCCATCCTTCTTGGTTGCACATGTTGCAAAAAACTAATCCGGTGTGAATCATGAAACTATTTATTAAATGTTTCACTATTTTGGTTACTCAAACTATTTATTAAATGTTTTGACTATTTTGGTTACTCAAAGTAAGAAGTTTGAGACACTTACAAATACATATACGGCTACTACCTATTTTAAATTGAATAAAACTAAATCGATTTTTACTGAAAAACAAATATATAAATGAATTGAAACTATTAAACATCATTTTAGATACCATCTAAACACTATAAAGACATAAAAATATAAGTTATTATAAAGCAAAAGTAATACACATAGTAATCATATCTCTAATCTGGACAATAATTATTGTATATAATTACATTAACCTTACTTTAAAATTCATTTCAGGATCCATCACATCATTGGAGTTGGAAAAAAATGGTCGATTCAAATATCTCTTCTTCGCAATAGGAGCATCCATCGAAGCTTGGCAACATTGTTTCCCAATCATTGTAGTTGATGGGACATTCATACAATCAAACTACGGGGGTACACTGCTCATAGCAAGCACACAAGATGCAAACAGGAACATCATACCGATTGCTTTTGCAGTTGTTGACAGTGAAAATGAATCATCATGGAGATGGTTTTTCATCAATTTGAGAAATGCTTGTGGTGTTAGAGAAGGACAGTGCATCGTTTCAGACAGACATGAAGCAATTATCAAGGGACTTAACTGTGTGTTCCCTGATGTCATGCACGGTTCATGCACCTACCATATTCTGAAAAATATTAAAAACAGATTCAAAAAGAAAGGAGAAGAGATAAAAAAAGCATACAACGCAGTTTGTAGGGCTTACACTATAGAAGAATTCAACATACATATGGCTGAACTTGATGCAATTGATACTAGAATAAGAACATATCTGGAGGAAGAAGTTAAGCTAGAAAAGTGCACGAGGCTGCATGGAACTGTAAGCAGGTATTCAACAATGACTTCAAACACCGCTGAGTCTATTAACCATGCAATCAAGGGAATTAGAGATCTTCCAATTGCATCGATGATTGAATGCTGCGTTGTATGGTTCAAAGGTGGTATTTCACAAACAAACGATCAACAATATCAACATTCACAAATCTATCCACGACGGTTTGAGAGAAGATTGCAAGATAATATCAACGAGTCAAAGAAACTTAAGGTCGACCATAAAGCCCATAAATTGTTCTTGCACATTTTTGGAAAAAATATCATTAACATTTATATGAAACCACGATATGAATTATTGGTTACCAAGATAAACCGTAAACGTTACTAACAATACATATAACTTTAAATATTCTATTTATTTTTTTAAAAAATTAATTATTATCACATACTAACTAAACTATTAAAATTTGTTGTAGGTTGAGACATCGACTAGTGATTTTTACTGTTTATGATGTCACCAAGCAATTTATCGTGGATATGGGAAAAAAGACATGCACATGCCTTAGTAAATTTCAATACCATGAAATGCCTTGCTCACACGCTGCTGCTGTTATTAGCAAACGGAATATGAGCTGTTATGATTTTTGCTCAAAATACTATTCAAAAAAAACTTTGATGGACACGTATTAAACACATGCCGTTGCCGTTTGGACGACAAAGAGAATTGGAATGTTCCAGATGAGATTAAAAACATATGTGTCAAACCACCAAATACAAGAAGACAAGCTAGACGACCAAAGATTGGAAGGTACAAGCATGTGTCTGAAAATACCATTCAGAATAAATGCAGACGATGCAAACAAAAAGGACCTGACAAAAAAAAACATACGATAATCCACAAATTTTGGAGTAAAAACGTTGTAATATATTTCATTTTTAACCAAAAAAATTTGTAACAGACTAATTGATGATTCTTGAGGTTGCTAAATATACATTCATATTGTAATCATTTTATTGATTAAATAAATAAAATTTATATTGCCTGATATTGAAATATGTTTATTTTTCATTAATTTCTTTTTGACAATAAGATATTATATCTTCAAATCAACAAATGTATAATATATTTATTGATATATATTTTTTTATAACCAAAAACTACAATTGTTACACAAAAATGCAATTTTGTATACCAAGTGTAAAATGAAAAAAAATTGCAAGTACCAACAATTAAATTAATATATTAATTTTAAATAATATAACTATTTGGTAAACCACGGAAAAATGTTTATTATAATAGATACACATAAATTAAATTATGGCTACTATCTCATACAATGTTAAAAAACTATAAAAGTAATATTTGGTTACTATCTAAAACTAAAATAAATACACAAAATGAAATTTTGGATCTAACCCTACCATGTTAAAAAAAACTATAAAATTACTAAAATGAATTAAAAGAGTATTTTTAAATCAATATAAATGTTTTATAAACCTCAAATAATGTTTATTATAAATAATATATGTTGTTATTGAACCATCACTACCATAAAAATGAAAAAAAAATATAAAATAATGTGTAAAATGTGATATAGTTTCATGTTATGATTGATTACCCTTTTTAAAATGCTTTTATTCTAATTAATATCTTTAAAAAAACAAGTAGTTCTAATTACAAATAAAATAAAATGTTACTGACATATTTATGTATATTTTGGTTATTATTTAAAACTAAAATAGTTACCTGTAAATGAAATGTTGACTACCAACCTGTATTATGTTAAATAAAATAAAATTACATAAAATAATTATCCATACTAATTCCCTAAACATTTTCGGTTGACCATTATTCAATTCTACTCATTTTCGGTTGTTGGGGAAGTATAGCAGCTTAGGTCTCTGTTTTACTATTCAAGTCTGTAAGTGAAACATTAATTAAGTTTCTGTTTAGCTTTTTCCTCCACTTCCACATTGTTGTCATTTACTTGTTTGGTTTTGAACCCACCTAACCTTTGTAAACATTATTACGATAAATGGAAACTCTCTTTACACAGTTTAGAACCACTGCAACAGTTAAATGTTATTTTTTTGCAAACATAAAATCACTTTAAATAACATTAGAAATGTTAACAAAAAAATAAATTTAAATGGGTCAACATCTATATCTCATTGTCATTGGTTTGAATACACATTACATGTACAACATTATTAATGTTTTTAATGTTTTTTTACAATATATTATCCATACTAATTGGATACCAAAACCAATTCAAATAGATAACATCATATCAACATTTAGAAACCAACTGTATGCGATGAATAAAAATGTTAACTTGATAATAAGAACAAAAATTAAATAAAAAACAAATAACAACAATGTGAACCAACAAAACATACTCATACTTCCACTAGTAAACATAAATACATCATTCAACCATCATAATAATTACATAATATTCCACAACAAATAACCACGTCAAATCAGAATATTTACAACGAATTTCCACAACCAGTAACCATATCAAGATTCATAATCATACTAGTCTTCAGTAGCTAATCTGCCTGGATATTCTGAGTCAGATTCATATCCAACTAAATGTTTGTTCCTTGCATGATTAAACAAGTTGACACATAGCCTCCTGCGGTATTGAAGTATCGGAAATGGTTTTGGCATTTCAGATATCATCTGATGAATGAAATGTGCCGCAAAACAAATGGTAAACATTCATGATCATTTGAAAAAAAACAATAAATATATAACACAAATCAAAAGCAGACTTCATTATATATACAAAACTGAACAAATATAAGTAATTGGAAACTTACCCTTCAATTTGTTCCGGAATACCCTCTGCAAATTCTAACTCAATGATATCATGTTCTCCTTTGTTGCGGTATGGAATACTATTGAAATCAATATCTGTTCTATTCTTCCAAAACCCGCAACTAGACAAAATTATGGAGAGAATAAAGATGTACGGCTCGCACACATCCATAATATTTGTGCGCATAACATTCCTATCCTGTTGAAGAGAATTATAAACCACAAATACTCTGCGATGCACGTCAAGCACAAGCAGGAACCAATGACCAGGAGCTGACATATGAATTGGAAACATAACAAAATCGACGTTAACCCAAGGTGTGTTGATTTCCATAAGATACCCGTGAATGTACTCAGCTATATCACCATTGTGACGCCCCCAAAATAGGTATACATCACCCATTCTGAGTTGTCAATACATGGTACAGAAACAACTACAACTTTATTATTACAACAGTAAAACTGTGAGTTTAAATACAAATATTATCTTCTAGACAATATTTATACTCACATAAATCCTCATCACATTTATTGATACATTATTTTACAAAAATGGTGAGGACTACTAAACAATCCTTTCTAAAACCTTCATTCCATACCCCAGGCTCGTACTCGCTATATTCTCGCCTCACAGAAGAATGGAACAAAAAGGAAAAGGGTGAGCTCAACTAGCTCGATAAAGAATATTATGACTAAGATAATACACAACAAATTATCGTTAGTCTTCAATAGGAAAAAATTTAATAGAATCTGATAGACAACAAATTTTCAATCAATATTCGCAATGAAATAATAATTCATTAGAAGAGTTAAGTAGAGAATGCAAACTACTATCTTCTATGTATGAATTTAAAAGTTCATCGTCTATCTTTTATCCTGTAACAACAATCGATATACATCTGGAATCAAATATTCATCTTTGCACTTTCTGAGGCCAAAGATATTCATCGATTAGTCATGTTCATTTAAACACACATTTCATCTTTGCACTTTCTGAGCCAAAGATATTAATCGATCGGTCGTGTTCATCTCAACACTGCTCATCTTTGCACTCTGAGCCAAAGATATTCTTGAAAAATCATTCATCTTTTTACTTTCTGGGCCAAAGATATTCAATAATATCATCATTTAAGATGAGGATGATGAAAAATATTTTTAAAGAACGAATCCGGTGAAACAAAATGACAAGGATTAAGGATTAAGGATTAAGTACTTTGTTTTATCCATGTCCAACAATACCCCAAAAATAATCACGGTGGTGTAAAAAATTCAAGAATGATCAAAACATGGATCTGATCAAAGCTAGTATCCAAAATAGATGTTTTGGACAAAAAGAAGAAATTTTATTTTTTGGTGAATAGTCTCGTATATCGTGAATGAATAGTCAGTATCATGAATAATCCAAATATCATGAATAAATAAATCAGACACCAAAAGATAGAAATTCCACAAAAAACATCTTCACGCTTCATGAATAGTACTCGTGAATAGTAACTCGTGAATAGTAACTCATGAATAGTAACTCGTGAATAGTAACTCATGAATAGTAACTCGTGAATAAATAGTAACTCATGAATAAGTAACCCGACATGAAAAAAGTTCCAAATTTGATAAAACATCGGATCAACATTTCAAAGATAATGATATTGAAGAAATAATATCATTACGAAAAAAAATAATATCCCTTACCTCAAAGAATCAGTACTTCGGAAGGAAAGGTCGGAAGTGATGCTGAATGAAACTTGTACTGAACAGCAACTCTCAAAGTATCTAAATACTCACAAAATACGCTCAATAATATAGAGAGAAGAGAAAACTTTGTTTACGTGTGATTTTCAATTCTAACTTAGCCCTCTATTTATAGGAAAATGTTAGCCATAGAAGCAGACTTGACTTTCTTCTACGATGGCTTTACCTCTTTACTATTGCCACCCACCACATTTGAAATAAAATTCAGCACATTTCTTCACCAACCACAAGTGGGGCCCACTCAATTCTAGAATTTTCCACCAAAATCAATTATAACCCTAATTTCCTAATCGACACCTCTTAAAATTCATAACAAATCATTCGTACATTTTAACGGTTCAAAATTTGTGGACATATACTCAACTTATATATGTATAACATATCCAAAAATTACCACAATCCAATCTGTGGGATTAAAAATTATAATCCCATGATATATATCTCAAAACCCACGATTTAATTTTTAATACCTCCAATCTGGTAAAATCTTGATAAAACACCTCAACAATAATTTCTTCATTTATAACCACATAAATAAATCCATCATTTATATCCACATAAAATAAATATTTCTTTATCATATGAATCAATAATTAATTATTCACAAATAATATTACGAGAATCACAATTATGACAACCAGTAGTTCCTGGGAAGAGGGGCTTTCAGAGATAAGGATTTCTCCTTCTTGGCGCAATTAGGTGACCAAACCTCTCCTTGACAGAACTTTCTAGACATTGCCAATAATGCTATCTAATAATATTATTCAAATAATATGAATTATTGATCGATAATGGAGATAATGTGCGTTGACAATTATTGAACAATGATAATATAAAATATCAACGCAATGAATTATTGAATCAATAAAATAAAATATTGAGCAATAACTCTTGTGAAAATTATTGAGTAGTGCCTTCTTACGTAAGGATCAATAATTCAACAATCTCATGTAATACCGGTGCTATCTTCTTGTGCGACCACGCTTATTCTTGTATTTTAACCACCGGGTATTCCAATGATCTTAACTTGATAACAACTACGCCAGTTATTTTTAACCAACTTATATTTATCGTTTTCTTCATCCAATCGCTTTTCGTTATGGGGCCCACACGGTGGTTTGCGCCGTCGCATTTAATATTCACAAATGATCATTTAATATTCCACGACCAAACGAATATTCCCGACAAAAATGAATATTTTATAACCACTTGCTTATTTTGAAATATTTGCGTATTTAACCCTTAACTATCCACATTAATCAAATCAACCCTTACTATTTCAAAATAATAAATAAAGGAAATTCCTTTTATTTAAAAAAAATTTGAGGTCTTACAACCTCCCTCCTTATGAAATTTCGTCCTCGAAATTGACGTCGCGTACTGTGTGTTTGAAAAGGTGAGGATACCTCGCTTTCATTTCGTTTCAATTCCCGGTCATTTCCTCTATAGCATGATTCCTCCACAAAACTTTAACTTGTGGTATGACCTTTCTTAGCGTAGGGACATGCTCCTTCCTATCCAAGATCTTGACAGTACCTCCTCATACGTTAAGTCTTGGCTATCTCGTCCTGGTTCTAACTTTCGATAACGTGGTTGGTCTTTCACATATTCTGAAATACGGATATGTGAAACACATTATGAACACGAGACATACTTTTGAGGTAACGCAAGTCTATAGGCTACATTTCCTACTTTCGGTCAAGAATTTGAAATGGACCAATAAATCGTGGATTGAACTTTCCTCTCTTCCCAAATCTTGTAACTCCTTCCATGGAGCAACTCGCAACAATACATGATCCCCTACATTAAATTCCACGTCCTTTCGATGAAGATCCGCATAACTCTTTTGTCGATCTTGTGCTTGCTTTGTATCGTTGTCGAATCATTTGGATCTTTTCGGTGAGTAAATACGTCTTAACTTCGGGTCCCAACAATGTTGCTTCACCCACCTCATCCCAACATATTGGAAACGACACATTTTCGTCCATATAATGCTTGAATGGAGCCACACCTATACTTGCACGATAAGCGTTGTTGTAGGAGAATTCCACCAATGGTAAATACTTATCCCAACTACCCTTGAAGTCTAGGACACACGAGTCTTAATAGATCTTCAAGAGTTTGAATAGTCTCTCTCGATTGTCCGTCTGTTTGGGGATGGTATCTTTGAACTAAATCGCAAAATCCGTGCCCATAGCTTTTTGCAAGCTAACCCAAAATCTTGAAGTGAATCTTGGGTCACGATCCGAAACTATGGATACAGGGCATGCCATGCAACCTCACGATCTCATTTACGTACATACTAGCAAGGCGTTCAAGGAATAAGTCTCCGTGTCGGCAAGAAATGAAAGCGGAGACTTGGTTAATCTATCAACAATAACCCAAATAGCATTGATGCCTTGAAAGCCGTAGGAAGACCCGTAATTGAAATCCATGGTAATGTGTTCCCACTTCCATTCCTAATCTCAAGTGGTTGCAACGGACCCTTAGGTACTAGATGCTCGCCTTTACACGTTAGGTAAGTTAAACACATCGAGATAAACTTTGCAATCTCTCTCTTCATATTATTCCACCAAAATGTATGTCGAGATCACGATACATTTTAGTACTTCCGGGATGGATTGCAAATGGTGTATTGTGTGCCTCCATCATAATCTTGTACTTCAAATCGAAGTCGTTAGGAACCTGAAGCCTAGAGTGGACTCAAGTATTCCTTCTTCATCAATTCTCGCTTAGGAATAGCTCCTTCTTGTACTTTCTTCTTCATACGCATCGACTCAAGATTGGGTGGCTTGAAGCGACCTTAACTTTTTCTATTAAAGTTGGCTCTGTCATATACTTGACATCATCGCTTTTCGTTCCGCATATGATCTTCTACTCAATGCGTCGGCTACCACGTTAAACTTTACCGGGATGGTATTGAATAGTGTGGTCGTAGTCTTTCAATAGCTCGAGCCAACGTCATTGCCGCGTGTTGTTGAGTTCTTTTTGAGTGAAGAAATATTTAAGGCTTTTATGATCTGAATATATCTCCACTTTCTCCCCATATAGATAGTGCCTCCATATCTTTAAGCAGCAAAGCATTTACTGCCAACTCTAGATCATGAGTAGGATAATTCCTCTCATACTCTTTAAGTTGTCATGAGGCATAGGCTATGACTTTCCCACGTTGCATGAGAACACATCCTAACCCTTTGCACGAAGCATCATCAGAGATAACAAATCCATCCGAACCGGATGGTATTGTTAGAAACAGTCTTAAAATAAGTCTCCTCTTAAGCTCTTGGAAACTTTTCTCGCGTTCTTCATTCCAAACGAATTTTGTATCCTTCCGAGTTAGTTTGAGTTAATGGAGTAGCGATTAGAAAAACCTTCCACGAATCTCCGATAATAACCAATTAAGCCCAAAAAACTACGTGACTTGATCACCGAACTTGGTTGCTCCCTGACTTTGTATTGCTTCAATCTTGGCGGATCATCAGATACTCCATGTTTTGACACCACATGCCCAAGAAATGCTACTTCCTCAAGCCGAACTCGCATTTCTTCAATTTGGCATATAGTTGGTTTTCACGAAGCCTTTGGAGTACCGACTTCAAATGGTGCTCATGATCTTCACGACTTTTGGAATATATAAGGATGTCATCAATAAAAACAACAACGAAATGATCCAAATATTCCTTGAATACTCGGTTCATCATATCCATGAAAGCCGCGGGAGCATTAGTTAGTCCGAAAGACATGACTAAGAATTCATAATGCCCATACAGAAGTTACGAAGGGTCTTTGGAATATCCTCGATTCTAATTTTCGGTGATGATATCCGAGCGAAGATCGATTTTGAAAAGAATTGTGCCTTGCCTTAATCGGTCAAACAAGTCATCAATACGAGGTGAGGATACCTATTCTTGATGGTGACATGGTTCAATTCCGATAGTCGATACAAAGTCGCATACTCCGTCTTTCTTTTTACAAATAAAACAGGAGCACCCCGAGGAGATGTCTTGGGGCGAATGAAACCGATGTCCAACAATTCACATAGTTGGACCTTTAACTCTGAAGTTCAATAGGAGCCATTCGATATGGGGTTTTAGAAATGGGCTTTGTGCGTGTTCAAGATCAATAAAGAATTCAACTTCACGTTACGGGGTGGCAAGAAGTTCTTGAGAAATCGTCGGGAAAAGTCGATAACAACGGGAATATTATTCAAATTTGGCGTGTCTTTATTCAAATCCATAACATGGGCTAAGAAAGCTTGACATCCGTTTTTCAATAAGCGAATAGCTTTATGATTAGATATGATGGTGATTGATTTTAATGGTTTAGTTGCTTGAATTAAATATAACAACGGGTTGGTTAGAATATGAAAACTAACAACCTTACGAAAACAATCAATTTTGGCATGATGAGTAGTTAACCAATCAATCCCTAAAATCACATCAAAAGCAAGTATCTTTAAAGAGATAAAATCAACGGGTAAGGTGATGGTGCCAACTTGAATCAAACAAGATTTATAAGCGATGGATGTGATGAAAGTTTCTCTAACGGAGTTTCCACAGATAGATCAAAGTCTAATTTCTCGAGAGTCAAGTTTAAACGTTGAGCACATGCGGGAGAGATAAATGAATGGTAACCACCGGTAGATCAAGTAAGGTATAAACTTAGCAAGAATTTATAAATAGCTTACCGTGATCACCTCGTTTGGGTTCTCGCATTATGACCGATCACAACAAACGCTCTTCCGGAATCGTTGACTTTGACTTTTACGGGACGATCTTTTTGAGTCACCGTCCTCATTGAACTAGGTTTTCGCTACTGTCTGATCTCGAAAGCGATATGTCCTTCCTTTCCACAACTATAGCATACCTTGAATCTGTTGTGGGCGGTTTGGGCCGATATGTCCCTCTTTTCGCATTTGTAGCATATAATGGGTGGTGGTTCTCCTCCCCTAGAACCGATTCTTTGTTGCGCAGACTTTGTGTCTTCACATAGTCGTTGTTAAATCTCCTCTTTTAAAAATCTCCTCTGACTTCGCTTCTTACATTTTTCATGACCATGATTACCACCAGAGTGGTTACCATTTCATCCGTCTGTTTCTTTCTCCGCAGTTATCATTATTACATTGATTGCTATCTCCGATACGATCCTGGTTATGGTCCCTCGGTTGGTAGTACTCGTTATCTCGCTCTAATAATTGAGCCACATTTACAACATCTGAATAAAGAGAAAGTTTATGAGAAATGAGATCTTGGCGTATCTTGGGTTTCAAACCTCTAAGAAACATCCGCGTCATCGTTCCTCATTCTCCACCAAATGAGGTCTGAAACTCGATAACTCTGCAAACTTTGCCTCGTCTTTGAGACACCGTCATGTTATTTTGCTCTAATCGATGAACTCCACTTCCTTCATATAGCCGAACACTTTCGGAAAGTATTTGTCATTAAATAGTCTCTGAAACGTCTCCCAAGACATCTTTGAAAGTCGCGTCTGGATGGAGTGCGCTTCACGAGACTCCACCGATGATCTGCTTTCGCCACGGAACATAAAGGTGGCGAATGGAACCTTCTGTTCTCCGTGTGCATCCCAAGACATCGAATATCTTGGTAATTTGTTTGACCCATGTTTCCGCCATGATCGGATCGCTTTCCCTTAAATTCAGTGGTCCCAACTCTTTGAAGCTGCTTGGTTGTGACAACCCGTGAATTACTATCATTTCCTCCTGTATTTTGAACACGAGTCTCCTCGTGCGATTTTGCATGAATCGCAAAAACTTCTAAACATCCCTCGTTCATCATCTCGCTTTCGGTGGTGTTGTTCACGGAGGAACATTGCCACTGTTGCTGCGTTCTCCTCGTTGGTAAAATACGAGGCATCTCCACGGTCTCATTTACTCCATTTGTTAATATTCTCGATCGACATTCTCAAATCTTTGTCATAAAACAAGTGTTAATTAAGAAATCAATATATCACATAATATCCCTATATATCTTGACACTAACTAAAAATAAGCTTAGGTAGGACACACTTAGCGAAGGATTTACTCGTCTCTCCCTCCTAGTTCTATTCCCCGATCTCCGCGAGAGATCATATCCTAAGCTCGATACCAACCGTGGCGCCCCCAAAATAGGTATACATCACCCATTCCGAGTTGTCGATACGTAGATGCGAAACAACTACAACTTTATTATTACAACAATAAAGCGTGAGTTTAAATACAAATATTATCTTCTAGACAATATTTATACTCACATAAATCCTCATCACATTTATTGATACATTATTTTACAAAAATGGTGAGGACTACTAAACAATCCTTTCTAAAACCTTCATTCCATACCCAGGCTAAATACTCATTATATTCTCGCCTCCACGAGAAGAATGGAACAAAAAGAAAAGGGTGAGCTCAACTAGCTCGATAAAGAATATTATGACTAAGATAATACACAACAAATTATCGTTAGTCTTCAACAGGAAAAATTTAATAGAATCTGATATAGACAACAAATTTTCAATCAATATTACATGACGGAAATAATAATTCATTAGAAGAGTTAAGTAGAGAATGCAAACTACTATCTTACATGTATGAATTTAAAAGTTCATCGTCTATCTTTTATCCTGTAACAACAATCAATATACATCCGAATCAAATATTCATCTTTTTTTGCACTGGCCAAAGATATTCATCGATTAATCATGTTCATTTAAACACTGCTCATCTTTGCACTACAGGCCAAAGATATTAATCGATCATTCGTATTCATCTCAACACTGCTCATCTTTTTTACTACTGAGCCAAAGATATTCTTGAAAATCATTCATCTTTGCTTTTCTAGGCCAAAGATATTCAATAATATCATCATTTAAGACCGAGGGATGATGAAAAATATTTTTAAAGAATCGAATCCGATGAAACAAAATGACAAGGATTAAGGATTAAGGATTAAGTACTTTGTTTTATCCATGTCCAACAATACCCCAAAAATAATCACAATGGTGTAAAATTCAAGAATGATCAAAACATGGATCTGATCAAAGCTAGTATCCAAAATAGATGTTTTGACAAAAAAGAAGAAATTTTATTTTTTTGGTGAATAGTCAGTATCGTGAATAGTCTTGATATCGTGAATAATCAGTATCATGAAATAATAAATCAAACACCAAAAGATAGAAATTCCACAAAAAACATCTTCACGCTTACATGAATAGTACTTTTGAATAAGAATCGTGAATAGTACTCATGAATAGTAACTTCGTGAATAAGAACTCATGAATAGTAACTCGTGAATAGTAACTCATGAATAAGAACCCCAGAGCATGAAAAAAGTTCCAAATTTGATAAAACATCGGATCAACATTTCAACGATAATGATATTGAAGAAATAATATCATTACGAAAAAAAAAATAATATCCCTTACCTCGAAGAATCGATTGCTTGGAAGGAAGGTCGGAAGTGATCTTTGAATGAAACTTATCTTTGAACAACAACTCTCAAAGTATCTAAATACTCACAAAATACGCTCAATAATATAGAGAGAGAGAAAAAACTTTGTTTACGGTGTGATTTTCAATTCTAACTTAGCCCTCTATTTATAGGAAAATGTTAGCCCGCAAGCAAGCGGACTTGACTGACACTTTACGATGGCTTTACACTCTACTATTATTGCCCACCACATTTGAAATAAAATTCAGCACATTTCTTCACCAACCACAAGTGGGGCCCACTCAATTCTAGAATTTTCCACCAAAATCAATTATAACCCTAATTTAGAATCGAGACACCTCTTAAAATTCATAACAAATCATTCGTACATTTTAACGGTTCAAAATTTGTGGACATATACTCAACTTATATATGTATAACATATCCAAAAATTACCACAATCCAACGGTCGGATTAAAATTATAATCCCCATGATATATCTCAAAAACCCGATTTAATTTTAATACCTCGATCGGTAAAATCTTGATAAAACACCTCAACAATAATTTCTTCATTTATAACCACATAAATAAATCCATCATTTATATCCACATAAAATAAATATTTCTTTATCATATGAATCAAT
Organism: Panax quinquefolius; assembly: GCA_020205615.1. NCBI lineage: Eukaryota > Viridiplantae > Streptophyta > Magnoliopsida > Apiales > Araliaceae > Panax > Panax quinquefolius. The sequence goes on along the minus strand of CM035161.1, from coordinate 141,575,975 downwards.
AATTAATTATTCACAAATAATATTACGAAATCACAATTATGACAACCACCGGTAGTTCCAGGAAAGGGGGCTTTCAGATAAGGATTTCTCCTTCTTGGCGCCGCAATTAGGTGACCAAACCTCTCCTTGATGAAACTTTCTAGACATTGCCAATAATGCTATCTAATAATATTATTCAAATAATATGAATTATTGATCGATAATGGAGATAATAATGCGGTGACAATTATTGAACAATGATAATATAAAATATCAACGCAAAGAATTATTGAATCAATAAAATAAAATATTGAGCGATAACTCTTTGTGAAAATTATTGAGTAGTGCCTTCTTACGTAAGGATCAATAATTCAACAATCTTCATGCAATCTGGTAATCTTCTTTATGCGACCACGCTTATTACGTATTTTAACCACCGGGTATTCCAACGATCTTAACGGTAACAACTACTGCTAGTTATTTTTAACCAACTTATATTTGTCGTTTTCTTCATCCAATCGCTTTCTCATTATGGGCCCACACATGGTCGCTTGTGAGTCGTGCGAATATTCCCACAAGCGATCGAATATTCCACGACCAAACGAATATTCCCCGAACAAAATGAATATTTTATAACCACTTGTTTATTTTGAAATATTTATGTATTTAACCCTTAACTATCCACATTAATCAAATCAACCCTTACTATTTCAAAATAATAAATAAAGGAAATTCCTTTTTATTTAAAAAAAATTTCGGGGTCTTACAACCAGAGTCCAACAATAGATTCTTATCACAATTTCTATTACAATATTTCTCAAATAAATTTGTCAATTTGATATGGAACCAACAATCGATTGTTGTAACCCTTATTTGAATTTGGTTCGAGTGCTTAGCCACTTTACGAAATGTAATACAAGCATATGTTGATGTCTTAGAACAAAAATTAAAAAGAAAATAACAATCGAGTTAAACAGAAAAAATAAAAACAATAATGTGACATAATAGTTTCCAATAAATATTCAAATAGTTACCAATATAATTCAATAAGGTTACCAAACTAACAAACATGTAGTCAAAGGTAAAAAAAACTCACATCATCATCAAGCCAACGGCACAGGGTCTTAAGCTTGTAAAACCACATTTTTGAAGCTATTGACACGCACCCCAAATCAATGAAGGCTCAATTTTGTCATTGTTACCCGAAAACTTTTCAATCCTTCAAAACAGTAACACAATGCAAAAATCAAGGAAATTATTTTATATCCTACTAAAAAACATAATGAAAATATATTATACTCCAATATACATACCTTTTCCGGTTATTTAATCCAATCTTAAACCACTGCTCAAAAAGAACATCTTCAACTTTTGAAGGAATACACATACAGATATCTGGAAATGCTGATAGATCTGGGGGTAATTGACGAACATCCACATCTGAAGAGGTAGAACCAGCAGAACCAAACTTTGAAGTAAAAGGACTCTTCAAAATAAACTCTTCTTCGCAATAAAGTCTGACAGGCCCGCTTAATTGGTCTTCAGTTGATTTTTTCAACTTCAAAACATTGAATTAAATCTGAGAGTTGTAAACACCATCTCATCAAGTATAAAAGTATACGATCCTTGAATTTATTACCCTGTAATGTTTTACAATACATGACACAAACAAAAATTTTGATCAATACAAACATAAACACTATAGCAAACTAACTAATACAACAAATTAATTAAATTGCTGATAAAAAAATAATAACAAACCTCAATGGGGGTAAAAACAACAATTTTCTTTCCACTAGATTGACTTAAAATATCAAAGCTAGGAACATCATCCATCTTCTCACTTATTATTAAAAAAAAACAGTTTATAAATATAACAGGTTAAAAAAAATAACATTTTAAAAAAAATGATTAACCTTTTCATCGTCAACATGAATTTTAACCCCTCTAGGAGTATAAACAACTATCTCTTTCCCAGAATAATTTAAACCAACATTCTTGCTTTGAATCTGTTAATAAAAAAACAAAAAGAAGTAAGCATTTACTTAATAATCATGAAAAATAAAATGAAAAACTTAAATAAATGTAAACCTGTGCATCCTCTTCCTCATACTGATTTCCAACAACAACTCTAACAGGAGGATCAACACTCCCTTTAATATTACCAACATCATCATCAGCAGCAGAACCATCAGCATCATCAACATCATCATTATTAGCAACACCATCATCATCACCACCATCACCATCACCATCACCAACATCATCATCATCATCATCATCATCATCATCACCATCACCATCACCATCACCATCACCATCACCATCACCATCATCATCATCATCATCATCATCATCATCATCATCATCATCATCTTTAACAAAAGAAACATTTTATATGTTTCTTTATAACTAGGCCAATCGACCATCGACCAACTTTCTAATCATCTTTTTATATCCATGCAAATCAGCATTTGAAACACTTGCGATTGGTCTTTTAACTCAACACCCAAATTCTCAATATCTTTTTCATCTCCATCATTTTACCTTCTAAAGGTTTTACCCGTTTATCAATAACTTCTTCCACATCAGAAATAGAAAACCCAATATCATTAAACTTCCTTGATGAGTCAACTTTAACATAAGAAATTTTGCCTGCAATATCATTTCCATTAAAAAAATGGAAATCCCTAACCCCAACCGAACCTTTTCATCAACCGTAGGAACAATATTCTGAACGATCAACTGAAAAATAATAATAACAACAAATATACCATGTCAAAAAAAAGAAATATAAAACATAAGCAAAACAAAGACAAAAAAAAATCGATAACTAATATAAATATAAAAAGAAACCAAATATAAAGCAAATGGAAACCAACATACGACTGCATCCAAAAACAAGGTCATTCAATTTCTCATTTTGGGAGGCTTTCCTAACTCCTCCATCTAAATAATCTCAACTCTGCAAAGATGGTCATCAACACAAAAATCCTCGACTTTCAAAAGTAGGTATTGTTTCAAACAAAAAAACTTGAAACACATAAGGCAATCCATTAAGTTTGTAAGATTTACAATGACCATCCCTATAAAAATTGTAAATCACCCCACCGTGCTTACCCTTCCTTACATGACCCTTGACTGCAATGGATAAAGAATTCTTTGTCTGTTGAAATGCAAATTTACCCCATGGATAACTTTCAATATCCCCATAAGACAAAAAGTTGAACAAAGTTTGATCAAGATAATTGTCGGAAACGGAAGCTAGAATGAAATTAAAAACCAAAAAAATAATGGACATCCTAACTGCCTCATCATCATCATCATCAAAAATAACGCTCCTATATATCTTGCCAATAGTAGAACGGGTGACAAACTCATCACCAAAAAACTTCTCCACCAACAAGTTTTGAATCCCCTTAAAACCATCAATATTTTCATTTCCTAGCCAATTCAATCCAGAAATCAAAGAAAATTCGGGCAATCCAAACCTTACCCGTCTCTCACCAAATAGAAACCACAACTCCCCATCATCCCTTTGATAAACTTCCCTAATCAAAGCCTGATGAATAATCTGTGAAAACATTTGTGGCTGCCCAAACTCTAAAAATTTTCCAAAACATGTCAACCTAAACTTTTTCAATTGTACCTCGACAATTTGTTCTTGATAATATTAGAACATCCATATCACACCAATAAATTACTTTTGCGAGAAAAATTTGGTTATTCTTCTCATGAATAGATCCCAAATCCGAAAATGCAAAAACTTACATTAAAAACACATTAACCAAATTAAAAACTACATTAAAACTTTAAACCAAAAACTTTTAAATGAACAATATCAATGATAACCAAAACAATTTCAAAGATTGATCATAACTAAAATTAATTATAATTTTAAATAAAAATCATCAACAATCATCGATCTCCTGATCTATTGAATAAAATACATGTTAACAAGAATGATATCAAGAATTTCCAATCATTTGCATGTTGGTAACAACAAATAAAATAACAAGTTACATGCGTAATATAAATCTAAATAATAACAATAATCTAAAGTATTTAACAAAAATAAATATAATAATAAATCGATACTCAAATATAATGAAAACAATGATTTAAACAATAACATTTTGAAAATTCCTTAAAACAACACAAACTCTAATGAAATATTATACATTTTAAAAACTATTACAAAAAATCGGTTTCGAACATATAAAGGAAGGTAACCAAATAACAATTAGCGGAGTTACTTCTCATCAAACAAAATACATATTAACAATTATAGTATCGCTAGCTTTCAAATCATTTCAATATTGGTAACAAAAAATAAAATATCAAGTTACCAGCATATTATAAATCTAAATAATAACAAAAATGTAATCTAGTAACCAAAAAAAAATCTAATAGTATCTGAGACTCAAATAGAATGAAAACAGTGATTTAAACAAGAACAATTTGAACAATCCTTAAAATAACACAAACTCTAATGAAATATTATACAATTTAACAACTATTACAAATCGGGTTTCCAAACAAACTAAGAAAGGTAACCGAGATAACACTTATTATGTTACTTCTATTGCAACAAAATGCATGTTAACAAGTATAGTATCATCAGTTTCCAATCATTTCAATATTGGTAACAATAAATAAAATAGCAAGTTACCAGCATATTATAAATCTAAATAATAACAAAAATGTAATGTAGTAACCAAAAATAAATCTAATAGTATCTGATACTAAAATAAAATGAAAACAGTGATTTAAACAATAACAATTTGAACAATCCTTAAAACAACACAAACTCTAATAAAATATGATACATTTTCACAACTATTACAAAAATCAGTTTCCAAACATATAAAGGAAGGTAACCAACTAACAATTAACAGGTAACTACAACAAATAACAACCTGTATTATCACAAAAAAGAAACTTTAAGGACCAACCGAAAATATACTTGTATCAGACACTAAAATATGAATGTAAACAAAAATTTTAACAACAACAAATTGAACAAAACTTAAAACATAATATAATGTGTTTCAGAAAATACACTCGAATGGAAACAATGATTTTATCAAACAACAAATTCAACATCAATAATACTACTGAACAACAAAAAAAACAACAATACAAACCAAAACACCAACATGCATAAAATAAAAACACAAAAAACCAAAAACAACTAAAAAATATAATTCTTAAAAAAATTTTACAAACCTTGAAATGTTTACATTGTGGAACCATTTTCCGGCTATGAGCCTCAACTTTATCCTCTTTGACAACTTTTTCAGCAGAACCTTCAAAATCGGAATCAATATAAACCATTGATTTAGCCTTTTTCCTCGAATGTCTCCCAATATTCTTATCATCAACAACTGATTTCAACAATAACCTCTTCCCCTGTTTAGAAGACTTTGGACTACTATCCTTCACCATTACAGATAACTTCGAATCCTCCAAATAATTATCTTCTGAAACTCTTTTCCTCTTCCTATCAGCTTTCTTAACCCCTATTCCCTCCATGCTCTTCCTCGTGGAGACCATCACGGAAAAAAGAGAGAAAGAAGTCACAAAATGTGGTACCGATAAATAGGAACAAACCAAAAAACTTGATAATAATTAGATCTGAAGCAAAATACGACAATCACGAAGAAAAAATCAAACGTCGACAACATAAATCTACCCCGAAAAATCGACAGAAACACAGAGAAGAAGAAGAATAAGATTTTGTTTAGAAAGTAAACAAAACAACAAATAAGGGTTTCCAAATAGAAAAAGAAGACATACGGAAGAAAAAAAAATTTAAAATGAACACAATCCCCAAAAAACGCGAAATCAGTTTTTTTTTTTAAAAAAAACTGAATTGCCATGTCATCAAGAAATTAAAACACATCCCATAATTAAAGGAAGCATAAATATGTACTAATAGTGAAAATAAAATTTTAAAAATATTAATTATGTAAATATTTAATGAGTGCACTTTTCTTGTAATTATGTTTTCAAATGTACTATAAAATGTAATTGTTCCATTTTATAATGGGCTCAATTAATAAACCACTATACATGGGCCCTACCATAAGTTTTCAAGTTCGGCCACTTCAGAAGGCTCTTTTACATTAAAACTGTGGATGTTTTAGGCCTACAATTTTGGGCCGTCATAAGCACACACTAATTCCTGCGTGGGAAATATGGGTCAAGATTTGAGATGGTTGTTAAATGCTAACAATTTTATTCTCCCTCCCTGGTTTTCTTTCTCCCTTTTATCCCGAAAAAATTAGGACGGTCAATTAAATGGAGAGAGAATGTGAGATGAAATATTTTTTAATTTATAGTTTGTGATAAAAATACAAATTTAATAATGTGTAAATAGTCTTTAGTAACTTGAAAGTGCTTTTTAATCACTTTTCATGTTTAATTTAATCTATCATATTTTTTTATACACATTATATGTTACGTTCGTTATGTCATGTCACGTTATCATTAGTGAATCATAATTTATCTCTAATTAATTTAAATGTATTTTTTGCACAATTATTAGAGTTAAAAAGGATTTTTATGAAAAAAATTATGCTCGTGAATTAAATTGATAACAACTATAAACTTCAATAATTTTTTGAGTCATTAAGTCTTGTTCTAAACCAACTTTAAGTGGATTAAGTCCGAAACGTTATAGTTTGACTTGCTCCTTGCAAATTTAAAACTTATTATTATATATTTTTTAAATATAAGTGATATAATTCATTAACAAATTACAAACTAACAAAAAAATTTATTAATGGTATTTTTAAAAAATTTATAATAATTATTAAAATTAAATGAATTTGTGTTTATTTAATAATTTAATTGAAAATGCAGCATGATGCTTTTGTTTTTTGTAAGTACTAGTTTTACTCATATCAAAAACGGACCGGATATTAAGCCGACCAAGGCATCAGACTCAGTCCAATGATTTACTAGTTCAACCAGTTGAACCGTTGATTGGACCGAATAAGTCAAATTTTTATTTTAAAAAAAATATTTATATGATTTAAAGTAGTAATAACTAATAACATTACATTTTACCAAGAAAACATAATTTATAATAATAAAATCAAAAAACACTTTTTCCCTTTCAAATTATAAAATTATTGTTAACTATTGAAAGACATTTTTTTAACATTCTCAAACTCTTGATTAATTGAGATGATTTACTGAAAATAATAAATTTATAATGAATATTATTTTTTAGACAATTTATATTATTTATTATAATATTGACTAAAATAATGTTACTAAAAAAATATCTTTAAGTTAATTTTAAAAATCAATACTGATATCGTACTTTGGAATAGATAGAGTATAAAACTAGAGACTGATTATTATAAAACTTATTAATAATAACTATTATATAAAATAATTGTTATAATAAGGTGACACGTATATAGCAGAGAAAAAAGAGAGTATGAAGTATTATTATTTTGGAATACTTGCTTTTCATATACTAAATTTCGTTATTAAAAAATAAATAAAGTGAAAAAGTAGAAAGTAGAAAGTACATAAAATTGGGAACTTGGAAGGCTTTAAGCGTCTGTTCGGCAATTAATTAATTTAAAATAATTTATAAATTAAAATTTAAAATAATTTATAAATTATTTTAAGTTATAATTATAAATAAAAGTGTTTGATATCATTTTATTTATAATTTAAAATAAGTTGTGAAAGTATTTGACTAAAATAATTTATAAGTTAAAATAAGTTGTAACGATAACTAAAATGAAGAAAAAATATTTTTTACATTTGCTCAAACTTATTTATTTAAAATGACTTATAAATCATTTTAAAATAAGTAAGAAATTGTTACTTCTCAAAATATATTTTATAAGTCATTTATAAGTTAAAAATAAATCACAAATAAACACGTGAACGATAAAAAATTACTTACAAATTAATTTGACCTAAGGCTGTCCTAGGCCTTCAATTAGGAGAACCCATTTTTTTATTTTATATATATATATATATATATATATATATATATGTGTGTGTGTGTGTGTGTGTGTGTGTGTGTGACTTTGCTAAGAGAAATAGAGTGAGTCATTGAAATTTTCTGGAGTTAGTAAAAGTTTTGGATTGTTTTCTTAATGTTTCAATTGCTTACATTGTATTACTAACTACTTATGTGACATGGTTTGCAACCATGTGCATCAAGAAGGATATGCTGGACAAACTTGTTTTTGAACATTTAATTGAAGATTTTGCTTCTAGAAATACTAGAAGAAGTATCTTTTAATAAATGTATTCATATATATTTTGTTGTAGTCGAATTATTTAATCAAACTTCTCATATATTTTGTTGTAGTCGTCAAAAAATGACCTTTTTTAAATATATTTTGTAATTTTTATTTATTTATTCTTACTTTTTTTTTTTATTTTGATGAAGATAATATTTTGAAAATGATCTCATTTTTATTTTTCATTTTAAATTATTAAAATTTCAAGAACGGTCCTCATTTGACCAATTTATAAGTAAGTAGTAGTTAGCCACATATTCTTGATAGGGCTGTATAACATATTCGGTTTTCAAGGCAAATCGGATCGATCCGAACTAACCAGTTCGGTACAAATTAATATTCGATATCAGTTCTGGTTATCAATTTCATATGTCTATATATATCGGACCAAATCGATTGTATCGGTTCAATCCCTTTCTAAATAATTTTTTTACTTAGCTTTATAAAATTAACTTAAAGTCTCCTCTATTTATAAAATAAAACTGTAGAAGTAACACAAAAAAAGACATTATAGAATATTCAGGACTTAAATAAAATTTAAATTGGTGGTCTCCCCTATTTATAAAATAGAGGTAACACAAGAGAACACAAATTAGACAATGCGGGATATTGGTAAGACAAGAGTTGTTTGTAAGTCCCACATTGATTAATAAAAATTTAAACAAACTTTCTACCAAGTGAAGGCCAAGTCCTATTGGTTAATTGTTAAAAATCTAAGAAAGTTTTCCTTATAAGTATCAAGAAAAACATTAATAGTTGGTGGTTTATAAGTCCTACATTGTTAATTGATAAAAATCTAAGGAAGTTCTTGCCAATAAATCTTGTCTTGCCAATAATGTATTTCTTGCACCAAGTCTAAAGTCATGATTTTACATACATATTAACATAAAAAGTGATTCCAAGCAAAATTCCTAAGATAGAACAGTGAATTTGCTAAAATTCATCTTATTTCCTTAACCAAGTATCAGTAATTCACACCACACCTTTTTAAATAAAAAGAAAGTAAATCTCGAATTAGTTAATTACCTAGATGAATGAATAATGAATTATAAAGAAGTTGGATAACCTTAAACTATTTATCAATAAGTTGACACTCTTGCAATTTTAATAAGAAGTCTAGAATAATTATCTTTGTTGAAATTTGGTATATATACTAAAAATGAAAATCAATTAAGGCCAAGAGAATTAAATAGTTAATTAATTAATTGAGATATTTGGTGGTCTCCAAGTCTCACATTAGTTAATTTATAAAAGTCTTAAGGAAGTGTTTCTTATAAAGACTACCAAGTGAGAACTTAATAGTCAAGTCTTATATTGATTAATTGGTAAAAGTCAAAAAAAAAAAAAAAATCTTATAAAAAGACTTCTGGCTTAAAGAAGGTTAGTATGTTTGGGCCGAAATTTAAGGCTGATATTGGGTTGCTTTACCTTTCTTGGGCCAAATTTGGCTTAAAAGCAGGTCATATCAACAACAAATTCATATAGTATGTGAATATTATGTTATGTGATAGTAGTATTATTTTTTAAATTATTTCCCTCGTTCCTTCCGCAAGCTTCTTGAATAAGAAAGAGAGATAGCCGACTTTCGGCGTAGTTATATCATCTTGTCTTCTTATAAAATTCAATCTCTCTCAACCAACATATCTAAACCCTCTTTTTTTTTATAAACTGATTTAAAGAAAAAAATAATTTTCTTTTTTTAAAAAAGGGAGCAGCGCAAGACCGGTCCGGTTTTGTGAAGTTGGCCAGTTCAACGGTTTTTAAAAAAATCCAGTTAGGGCGATTCTTCACGGTCCAACCGGGTGAACCAAGCGGTCCGGTTCTTACGACTATGGTTTTACCCTTGTAACTTGCAAGTAAGAGTAGAAAAGTAGTAGTATTCATCAAATAACGTGATTCCAAACGGTCTTTTATTCATCATAGTTCGTAATCTGTACGACTATTCCCAAATTCGTTCGTTATGTAAACCCTAGAAAGAGATTCGTTCGCAATTCTATCGCTGAAACGCACTTCACTACTCTTCCTGTGAGTTTATTTACAGTTTCGAACAATGTTATGTTATTATTTTGTGGTTGTTTTTTTGTTTGGGCTTGGAATGTTTGGTTCCTTTCTATAAAACACCCCCAAAAATAATTAACCAGAAAAGAAATTACTGTTTTAGTATATTTCGTTCCTCCTTGTAACTAAAAGGGTTAGGTTTTACTAATTCGGACATCTTTTTCAATGTTATTCTTAAAATTATGGAGCAAGGGTTTATGTTATGGATCGTTTGCTTGCTTGTTTGTTTGTTTCTTTCGTCTTACTGTGTATCAACATCTGTTAATTTCCCCTTTTTAGTTGAATAATTCATGATCTGAGCCTGAAACCCCATTGTTTTGAGAAACTGAATGCGAACTTTAATTTATTGTTTATGCATGTTATCTTATTAGTGTAAATTATTGAGGGGTGACGGAGATTTGAAAGTTGACACTGGGGTGATTGTGGACAGAGTGGAAAGTAAAGAGATTTTTTTATTACGGAACTGGTATGGAGAGAGAATTGAATGATTGCAAAAAATGTGTTGTATTGGAGTTGGAGATTCAAAAGAAGAATAGTGAATTTGAATTGCTTGAGGGCAAGTTTGGAGCTCTGGCAGTCGAAAAGATTGCAATTGACGATGAGCTTGGGGTTTTGAAGAAAAAGTATGATGAACTCAAAAAGAAGATGACTTGTGCTGAAAATGGTAATAAGGTTGTCACAACTGGAGAGAATGGAAGGGAAAGAGAAGTTGACGTGACAGATGAGAAGGATGAGGTAGAAAAGATTTTTAACTTGATGATTGAGAATAAAGTTTTGGACTGTGAGAAGAAAAAGGCTGAAAGTGAGGTTGAGTTTTGGAAGGCAAAGTTTAAAGTGCCGGAGGCACGAGAGCTGGAATTTGAGGGTAGAGATGGTGAACATCTCTTGGCAGGAAAGTTGAACAGAGAGCCAATACTATCAGAAATGGGTATGGAGGTGATGAGTGAAGTTAGTGGTTTGAAAGATCAATCGTCCATTGCAAACAGCTCTGGTCATCTGCAAGCACCGAAGAAAGTGGTGGACAGCAAAGAAACAGTACAAGCTGCTGTTGGCGTGATTACAACTCGCCATCACTCTGTTCAAGGAATTGGAGATCTTCAAGCATCAGGTATTTTGCAACTGAACATAGTAGAACCCTTTCAACTTATGCAAGCCTTGAGAGTTGAGGAGGTTTTTTTTTATATTCCCTCCATTGCACAAAAAGAGTCCTGTTTGATATTTTTCCTAGTCAATTTCCTAAATTTTTATTGTAAACTACTTAAAAATTATTACTAATTACAAAATTGTTATTTTGAAAGTTAAAATAAATTCACATCACAATTTAAATTTTAGGATTTCGCAAATTAATTAAGCCACTCAAATGAGACTTTTTTTGCGGTATAGAGGGAGTAATTAATTTCATAGTTTGGCTTATCTTACTTACAATGTTGTAAAAGGCGCTAGGCGGGTGGCCGGGGGGCTAGCGCCTAAGAGGCCTATGCGGGATTTTTTATTTTAAACCAATTTTTATATTTTATCTTACATTTATCCAAACAAAACAATAATATAAAGCAAAATAATCTATAATAAAGATAATAAAGACATTTGCTTAAAGTTTAAATACATATATCTATATTGCTAATGTCAAAGTTCAAACACAAACTTGCAATTGTTTAAAGTTCAAACATATTTTTAACGTATTAGTTTTATTCATAAATAAGATTGCTATTAAATAATAAAATTTAAAATTTCAAGAATTTAATTCAATATTAAAACTTAAGAAACTAAACATAAATTTAAGAATTATATTGAATTAAACTAAATATTACAAATGTATCATCATTTATATAATTTGAAGTTGGTACAAGTTTAAAAAATTACAACTATAATAAAATTATCCGTTTTGACTTGATATTGTTCACTTCTTGTTGTGATTTGGTATGCTACAACTTGTATTATGAATATGGTAAATCATTAGAAAAATAAATATATCAAGATCTGGTTTGGGTAGTTACTAAAATAAAAAAAACTCTCCACCTAGACCCCGTCTAATTTTCTGGAGGGATTTTTTTGACGCCTTGGGCCTAGGTGAGGTGCCAGTGGGCCTAGAGCCTAGGCGAGGCACCATAGGGGGACTAGCGCCTAGGCGGGGTGCTAAGGAGGGCCTAGCGCCTAGGCGGGAATTTTTAGAGCACTGCTTACTTAAACCATTGTACACAATTTAATGTACCTGTAAGTGATCTATGTATTATATATACTAAATATAGTTGGTGCTTTTGATGGAAATCTTGAACCATATTGAAGTTTGCATTGCATAATTGATTGGCTTTCACTACATAACTCTGGTAACTAATAAGGGTCAATGTTGTCGATCATGACTTATTGCACGACACTTTTGCTCCTTTTCCTACTGGCTGCTGCACAAATCATTCAAACTGTAAATTATATAGCTTTTACCTTTAATAAAAACTTATTTCTTTTAACGAGAAACCGTTTTGAAAATACTAGGTAGAACAACTATTTAAGGAAAAAGAAGAAAGAAGGAAAGGCGCTAGATAGAAGAATGAAATATTTCTTATTAGGTAGTCAATTTTTCTTTTCAAGATTTGATATTGGTGGGAGAGGAATGGGATGTACTGTGGTTTTATTCAGTTGTCAAACTTTATATTGCTAAAATAACATGATCAAGTATTCAATTTTATTAATTGAGAGTAAGGTGTCAATATATGATAAATTTTCTTATTATGTTGCTGTTCAGGGGACACACCTTCAACTGGTGCACCTTGTAAGCATTCCACACATATTGAGGGTGGAATGCGAGGTAGCCTTTCTAGAACTGAACTGGAACATGGCAGCCAAGTTAGAAAACAGTTGGCATTTGGAGAAGGAAGCCCCAGTAAGAAGATGGCGCCACCTACGCCGGGTGGTTTAAGACGTGCTTCTGTTGGTGTTATTGATATTAGTGACAGCGATGGTGAACCAGATTCAACTATGCACCATATGTCTACTCTTGAGAATCAAGAAAATAAAATCGTTTCTGTTTCAACTGATTCTGTAGCAGGAGGTAGTAGGAATATAAAAGAATCCAATTCTGAGACTGAGAATACGATTAAGAAGGATTTTCTAGATCAGAGCGATGAGGAGGAGATGGGTGGTTACAAAGGGGGTTATCCATTTATTTCAACTCCTAAAAGAAAAAGAGCTTTCAATATTGTCACTAGTGATACTGAGAATGAGGATGATGACAATGTTCCAATTTGCAAGCTCAAGACTGATCTTCTGCCCATGTTACACATGGACTTTCAACCGAATAGTGCTCCACTCCCCGCTACTGTTTCTGGGGGCAAAGTCCAAGAATCTGCATCAAGACGGCGTCTAGTGAGTTTGAGAAATCTTGTTTCAACTCCTAAAAGAAAAAGAGCTTCCGATATTGTTACCAGTGATTCTGAGAGTGAACATGATGATAATGTTCCAATATGCATGCTCAAGACTAATTATCTGCCAGAATCAAACACAGATTTTCAATTGAATATCTGTTCAGTACCTGCTACTGTTTCACGGGACAAAGTACTAGAATCTGTAACAAGACGGCGCCTAGCGAGTTTGAAAAAATTTGAAGAAAATTTGCTACAGAAAAGCTCTCCTACTTTGAATACCTTGGAAATTGATTGCTATTCTAGAATTTCGACGAAGGATGACGGTGAAGACGCTGATATGGAGGAGAATAGGTCAGAGAGTGAGGGTGAAAGTTTGGGAGGATTTATTGTCGACGGCTCTGATGTTTCTGAGAATTCTGAAAGTACTGATGATTTATCTAGAAACTCTGACAGTGTTGATGCTTCTGGCGAGTCAGAAAATACTTCAGATGTTAAAATAAACTATGGCAAAATTATGTCAAAACTTCGAAGGAATAGAGACCGCAATTTAAAGTGGGAGTTCGAGGCAGACATGCTTGCTGATTTCGGCAAGGACCCTGAACTGTGTATGAAGGCTGTATGTGTTCTCTATCGGCAGCAAACATCCGAGGAAAAATGCTGTAAAGGAACAATATACTCCAACCAACGAGGATTTAGCCAGTGTGATGCACACAGGTTAGGAATCTAAAACTTGTTACTATACATGAATATGTAGTTGCATATATATATATATATATATATATGTGTGTGTGTGTGTGTGTGTGTGTGTGTGTGTGTTTATATAGAATTGGAACTGTTATTAGTATATTTCCTTGGTACAAAAGTGCATTGAATGATCTTTCTACCACATACCTGGTTAGAATTATGGATACAGACTGCTTGTTATCTATTTTGCAATTGATTTTTTACTTCTTACTTCTTAGTGATATGTTGGAGTCCTGTACCAATTCAGCAAAGTAGGAATAGCGGTTAACATTTTTGTCATTTTGTATTAAAAAATGCTTAGTACCTCCCCACCCATAATCTTATTTACTTTTTTCTTTTTAGAGTTGGGGTGGGAGGAGTTGGGGGCTCATGGGATTGGAGTGAGTATTGTGTTTGTGTTTGTATTATCTATTTTGTGGTTGGTTTTTTGAGGAAAGAATTGCTAGTATATATGGGGTCCAACTTTAGAAACAAAATTTTGTTGGAAATGATTTTCTTTGTCACTCTCTTATTACCCAAGGTTGAAGGAATATTGAAGGATGTTTCATCTCTATTTTGTAATCTTTTTGTTTATAATGAAGTTTCTCTCTTTGGCAAACAAAACTGAACAATGGTTAGTTGGTTCTATTTGTTTTGTGAACTGTGTCTTAATTAATAATTATTTATACTTTTCTTAGGGGTACATCTTTGGCTGAGTTTCTTACTGATGGAGACCCAGGAGGAGATTTACAGAAGTCTGTGAAGGAGTTGGAAGAGTATGATCGCAAGGGCATTGAATTGTGCAGAAAACTGGCAACTCACTACTCTAAACAATTGTTTGCAATCTACCAAAGCAAAGAGGATCCGTTTTTCCTTCCTTCCTGACATGTTGCTGTTTGATGCCAAAGTGAAAATGTATGAAATCGTGTATCTGGAGTAAGTTCCAGATCATTGTATGCTTTATGTATTTCATCCATGCCTGCAAGGTATCTGGTCATTACCTTTTAGTTTACACTAATCTTGTTTAGATAATACTAATGTTGCTAGAGTCATGGTTATCATCTGCTTGTAATATTTGTAGCAGCTAAAATGTAGGGTCATAGAGATAGAGTACATGAGATATTATATTACCATGTATAATAAGCCAATCTTCTGTCATGCCACTTCTGGTGGTTGTTGCCTCTTCTGCTTTATGCAGCATTGGAATATGTTGTTCTGCTGCTTTACTGGTCACATTCTAATTCAAATATGCCCATGTTTTAAATTTACCAGCAGTATCCTATTTTTATTGTTCATAGGAAGTATGATTGGTGATAACAGAATCAGTATAAGCTGACACATTCAGCGTGTCAGAGGCGGAACTAGGGGGGGGGGGGATCTGCCCCCGGTAGCAGCGGCGGTCCAGGCATAACTAGGGGGGGGGGCAACCAGCCACTGCTGCGCAAATCCACCAAGCCTGAGCTCAAGCTATGGGGCAGGGCATGTGGAAGAGCTTGGAGGCCTTAAGTCATACGCCCGTTTCCCTCTCAATTCTCCCAATTTGCTTTCTAATTATTCTCAAATTTGTTCAATTGAAGACGTAATATGCTCAATTGATTTCACCCATTTAGCCCATTTTGCTCCATTATCCATTAATTTCCCTCATCCCCACTGCATTATCAGTTCACCCTTTCCCTCCCTCTTCCTTGCGTTACTTCTCCCTCTTCCATGCGTTACTGTGTTATTTATCCCTCTTCCTCGCCACTGTTCTGTTCTTCTTTCTCTTCACCGGTGGCCACACGCTCAGCTAACAACGTTAGCAGCTCCCTTTTCATTTGGAAGCTCTCTGTGCACCGAGTAAGATTTCTCATTCTCTCTTTTATTCTCTGTTGAAATTAATTGTGGTGATATATTTGGTAGACTTGATCTAAATTATGTGGCTATTTAGTTGTTGTACTGTTGAGTTCTGAAGTTTTTCAATTTACTCCATATACATTTGTATATAAAATATCAAATTGGCTTGGCGGATGCGTTTGGTAGGGGTTTCTTTCTCAGACGCTCCACAAAAGGCCACTTAAAAATAGAAGTGAATGGTATTTCAAAAGGCTATATACAAATAAAAGTGAATGATATTTGAAGTCTTAGGGGGTTTTCTTCAGTGATGACTGCAATGATAGCTGATTCATCTCTCAAAACCATATATATTTTGTGCTCCTTAAAAGCCATTACCAAAATTGGACAATGATTGAATAAAAGAGGCTGCTCTTGTCAGGAATGTTCTGTATGACTTGGTATTTAGAGTTCATTTTTTTGGTTGTGGGAGTTTTAATTATGGAACCATGAAGGGTTTAGATGATATAAGGATGAAATATTGTATGGAGGTTATATGTTTATATGTTTGGATTTCATGAAACTAGGATTTTTAAAGTTTGCATACCATGTGTTTGTATAAATGTCATAAGAGGTTAATTTTGTTAAAACATGAAAATTAACGGGTTCTCTCTGTAAATTGATGTACATACATGAGTTATAAGTTAACTCAAGTTGTTTACAAGTATCGCCGTATCGTGATTTTGCAAGTATATTTTGACCTTCCTCTCAAAAGTTTCTGGTTCCGTCACTGCAGCGTGTGCGACTTGTCTTACAAAAATGTTGCTACTGGTGCCAAATGTGCGGTGTCAGATCATCAAGAGCTCAACACTGCAGAAGCTAGATTGTGGCTCTTTTCTCTCTGTTTTATCTTTTAATTTCAGTTTTTTTCAACACTAAGACTACTGTGCTATATAGATACTACATAGATTTCTGGGCATCTGGCCTTATTTTTGTGATGGTTTTAGGGAATACCCACGTACCCAGTTGGTATATTAATTTGTTTAGACTTAAATTTACCCCTTTGGAATGGTCGTACCTTCCTTAAATCTCATTGACTTGTTTATGTCCGCCATTCTGCTTAATTTGGAAACAGTCCTTAATACTTACTAACAGAAGCAGGTCGTGCCAACCATTGACCAATCCAAAATAATCTGAAAATTTCCACTGTCTGTCACTCGCACCTTATCTAATTTTTAATTCTCTTCTGTTGGCAGTGCTAATTTAATTTATATATTTTTATCCATCAGAAAAGATTGGTTAAATCTCATTGACTTGTTTATTTTATAAGAGGATGCTAATAAAAAAAAAATAGCCTTCACTTTTAAATAGAGAAACCATTCACTAAGAATTGCTCAGTTAAATTTTAAAAGATAGCTTTTACTCTAAATTTATAATATCAAATTAATGTATGTATCAGTAAGAAGAAATAAGGTCGAAAAAATTATAAAAAGTTTTATTACTTTTTAATTATTATCATCAAAATAATAATTTTAAAAGAAATTATAAATTTTATTAAATATAAATATTCCCTCCATGTGAAAATATAATATCAAAATAAGAGAGCAGATTTAAAGCATACATCTCTTAAATATTATATTTTTATTAAAACTAATTCGTTTTGGAGATTTTTGTAAAAAACAAATAATATTAAAAGAGTGCGGTTGCATTTGTTTTCTTTTTATTTACAAAAATGTCAACCGCGGTCTCACTTATTTTTAAAAAAATCTTCAAAACGACGTAATTTTAGATCTGTTCTGATCAAGATAATATTTAATTTTATTATATATATAGGTATTATTATATAAAGAAAAAAAATAGTAATATTTAATTTGTTTGATAATATACATTGCAGTTGCACAGAAAATTTTATATGTAACCGTAGTCTTAAATAAATTAATATAAATATATTTAATATATTAGGTTTTCAATAACAAACCAGCTGAAATCTAGTAAACATAACAAACCGATTAAAAAGCCCAAGCCCTACAATGGCTGCAATTGAATAACCGACTATGTTTACCATGAGATTCGGGATGTGTATGTTAAATTAAAAACAGAAAAGAATAACCGACATTAAAATAAAAGAAGCGTGATGGGCAAGTAATACTAAAAATATAAGAATATCTAATAGTAGACGATTACTCGCATTCATTAAGCCTTTTATCTCTCTTGAGTCTTGATCATCTAATTCTCAATTAGTCAAAATCTCCTTTCTCCTCCGTCCGTAACTGACACCACCATGTATCCATTATCTTCTGCTCTCGTTGGCCCGCTGGGAATATACTCACCCAAACCCCAATCATCCTCCTCCCCCGCCACCGGTAAAACCGGTAACCCGTTCGTCGATCTCATGGAAGCCAACTTCAACTCCACCGCTCAAGCCCCAAACCCACCAATGGGTTACACCGAAAATCTCTCTGCAACTTATCTCTCCACCGGAAACCCATGCTTAGACTTCTTCTTCCACGTCGTCCCCAACACCCCCGCCGAAACCCTAAACGATCGCCTGCATCTTTCATGGACCCACAATCCCCTCACCACCCTCAAACTCATCTGTAACCTCCGTGGCGTCCGTGGCACGGGCAAGTCCGACAAGGAGGGCTACTACACCGCCGCACTCTGGCTCCACGGCCACCACCCCAAAACCCTAGCCTGCAATGTGGTCCCTATGGCCGAATTCGGATACTTCAAGGACTTGCCCGAGATTCTCTACCGTCTTCTGGAAGGGTCGGATGTCAGGAAAAAAGCCAAGAAAGAATGGTTGGCAAGAAAAGGAGGAATAAGAGGGGGACGAGGTAGAGGAGGAGGAGGTAGAAGAGGGAGATACCATACCGGAAGAGTGGGACCCTTTTCGGTTGCCGGTAAGCATAAGAAGAAACATGGAAATAAGAAGTTGACAGAGGCTAGGGTTTTGGAGTCGTTGAGGAGGGATCAGATTGAAAAGCAGAATGCAAGCAAACTGAAGGAAGAGAAGAAGATGGCCATGGCTATGAAAGCTGTTGCAAGGTACGGGCGTGACCCGGATTATAAGTTCTTACACGATCAGATTTCTGATTTATTTGCAGATCGTCTCAAAGCCGATCTCCAATCGTTGAATTCCGGGAGATTGAAGGAGATTAGCTTGGCTGCCAAATGGTGTCCTTCTCTAGACTCTACCTTCGATAAATCAACGCTGTTGTGCGAGAGTATAGCCAGGAGGGTTTTTGAGAGGGAGGCTTATCCTGAGTACGAAGGAGTTGAGGACGCTCACTATGCTTATCGCGTTCGTGATCGCCTAAGGAAGCAAGTTCTGGTTCCCCTGCGTAAAGCGCTGGAGTTGCCTGAGGTTTATATTGGGGCAAATCAGTGGGAATCCATTCCTTACACCCGGGTGGCCTCCGTCGCAATGAAGATTTACAAGGAGAAGTTCTTGAAGCATGATAAGGATAGATTTGAAGATTATTTGGAGAAAGTGAAATCCGGGAAGGCTACAATTGCGGCTGGCGCATTGCTTCCCCACGAGATAATTGGCTCTTTAAATGATGGGGATGGGGGAGAAGTGGCCGAGCTTCAATGGAAAAGAATGGTGAATGATATGTCTAAGAAAGGCAAATTGAAGAATTGTCTTGCTGTGTGTGATGTATCGGGGAGTATGATGGGTACTCCGATGGAGGTATCAGTGGCACTCGGCGTGTTAGTATCCGAGTTGAGTGAGGAGCCTTGGAGTGGGAAGGTCATTACATTCAGCGCCAAACCGAAGCTTCAGAAGGTGGAAGGGAATGACTTGAGATCGAAAACTAAATTTGTGAGGAACATGCAGTGGGGAGCGAACACTGATTTTCAGAAGGTGTTTGATTTAATATTGGAAGTGGCTGTGAATGGGAATTTGAAGGAAGAGCAGATGATTAAGAGGATATTTGTTTTTAGTGACATGGAATTTGACGAGGCCTCCTTGAATCGTGATTGGGAGACGGATTATCAAGCTATAACCAGAAAGTTTACAGAGAAAGGTTATGGTTCTTGTGTGCCAGAGATTGTGTTCTGGAATTTGAGGGACTCGAAGGCCACGCCTGTCCCAGGGAACCAGCGGGGTGTAGCTCTGGTCAGTGGCTTTTCCAAGAACTTGATGACTCTATTCTTGGAGGATAATGGAAGTCTGAATCCGGAGAGTGTTATGGAAGCGGCCATTG
Organism: Panax quinquefolius; assembly: GCA_020205615.1. Classification (NCBI taxonomy): domain Eukaryota; kingdom Viridiplantae; phylum Streptophyta; class Magnoliopsida; order Apiales; family Araliaceae; genus Panax; species Panax quinquefolius. The sequence goes on along the minus strand of CM035161.1, from coordinate 141,555,560 downwards.
CTGGCGAGGAGTACAAGAAACTTGTGGTACTGGATTGATTAATTTAATTTCATTCTGTCAACTTCTTTTAGAGTGCTCTTTTTAGTTTTCTTTTTTCTTTACCCTCCTAGTGGATGAATTAGGTTCTCTTTAGTTTTCCTTTTATATTCTCCTCGTAGATTAGGTGAGTGATGTATATGGCTATGAGTTAGAAAGACTGAATCTGAGTAATGGTTATTTTATCTCTCAGTTTTTATTTTGCTTTCATATGTTATTTCCCCCCTTGGCCCTTGCCTTTAATTTTAACTTAAATTGGGTTTACAGACATGAAGAGAGAGTCTTTTGAATGAATTAATAATGCTTGTTTTTATCAACCATGTTGGTTTGTTCTTATTGTGTGGCTTGAATAAATTTGTTAGCACAGACAGTGCTGCTGCTATTTGTAATTGTAATAATGCTTTACAATTTTCATTATTTAGTACCTACTTTCCTTGCAGTCATGGTACTTTCTTTTGCTTTGTTTAGTGTTCTGAATTTTATGTAATTTGTATTAGTCCATCTTGCTTGCAATATAAGTTAGTTTCTGGATCCAATTCATATCCTCCAAGTTGTATACCTTGTTTGGACTGTATATATTAGTGCACTTTTGTATCATCAGCTGGTGATTCGCTTCTTAGCTTTTGTTGTTTAATGATGAAAATCATAATTTGTTTTGTAATTTTGTAGCCTAAAATGTAGTCTCATATAGCTGTTTGTACCTGAGATACTCCATTATATCCAATCTTGTGCCAGGCAGCTTCTGGTGATTGTTGCCTCTCTGCTCTGCTGCTGTATGCACAGCTATAACTATGCATGGGAATTTTTTAAAAGTTAAATTGTATATCTAATTATAAGGACAAATTGTATCTGTAATTATATAGAAGTATTTTATTAGGAACATTGAAATCATGCATGGAATTGTGTACTTTTTATATTAAACTTCAAAATTATTATAACTTGTAAATGAAATAAATTTTATGACTAATAATTTTTGTTATATACTAAACAATTATAATAATTATATCAACTAAAATTAAATAAATTCACCCTGCACCGACAAGGAGGACTACTACACCGCCGCCCTCTGGCTTCACAACCAGTCTGGCCCCTATGGCCGAATTCGTTTTTTTCAAGGACTTCACCGAGATTCTCTACCGTCTTCTTGAAGGTTCAGATGTCAGGCAAAAGGCCAAGCAATTACGGTTGGCAAGAGGAGGATATAGGGACGGAATAGGAGATAGAGGCGGAAGACTCGGATTAAAGGGCAGAAGAGGTGGATATAAAAGCCGAAGAGGAGGATTTAGAGTCCATGATATTGAGCCAATTCCCATTCGGAGGCCATTTTCCTCTTCTGGTAAGAACAAGCAGAAGAAGGATACTTATATTACTAGGAAGTCGAGGGAGTCAAGGGCTTTGGTCTTGTTGAAGAGGGCCCAGATGGAAAAGAAGAATGCTAGCAAACTAAGGGAGGAGAAGAAGGTTGCAATGGCTAAGAAAGCTGTTGCTAGATATGGGCGTGACCCAGATTATAGGTTTTTATTCGAAAGGATTTCTGATTTCTTCGCTGATTGTCTCAAATTCGATCTCCAATCCTTGAATTCTGGGAAATTGAAGGACATTAGCTTGGCTGCCAAGTGGTGTCCTTCCTTAAACTCAAGTGCTGGTTCCCCTACGCAAGGTGCTGGAATTGCCAGAGGTTTATATTGGGGCGAATCAGTGGGGCACCATTCCATACAACAGGGTGGAAGGAGAAGTTCATGAAGCATGACACGGAGAGATTTGAAGATTATTTGGAGAAGGTGAAATTCCGGAAAGGCTACCATTGCGGCTGACACATTGCTTTCCCATCAGATAATTGGGTCTCTTGATGATGGGGATGCAGGCCAAGTAGCCGAGCTTCAATGGAAAAAATTGGTAAATGATTTCTCCAAAAAGGGCAAATTGAAGAATTGTCTTGAGGTGTGTGACATATCAAGTAGTATGGAGGGTACTCCAATGGAGGTAGCAGTAGCACTCGGTGTGTTGGTATCCGAATTGAGTGAGGAGCCTTGGAATGGGAAGCTCATTACATTTAGCGCTGACCCGAAACTTCAGAAGGTGGATGCGGAGGATTTGAGATCCAAGATTGATTTTGTAATAGACATGAAGTATGGAAAGAACACTGATTTTCAGAAGGTGGTTGATTTGATATTGCAAGTGGCTGTGAATGCTAATTTGGAGGAGGACCAAATGATTAAGAGGATATTTGTGTTTAGTGGCAAAAGGCTATAGTTCTTGTGTGCCAGAGATTGTATTCTGGAATTTGAGGGACTCAAAGGCCACATCTGTCCCAGGGAACCAGCCGGGGGTGGCACTAGTCAGTGGCTATTCAAAGAACTTGATGACCGTCTTCTTAAAGGATAATGGAGATATGACTGGAGACTGTTATGGAAGCGTCCATTGCTGGCGATGAGTACAAGAAGCTTGAAGTGGTTGATTGATAAATTTTCTGTTATTTCTGTCTACTCTAGGAGTGTCTTTAGATTACCTTTTTTTCCGCTTCCCTAATAGATTAGGTAGATTATAGCAGTGAGTTTGTGACTAAGAGCTAAAATAATAAAATTTCATAATAGGTATCAATAAAGGATTTATAAGAGTTATGGTTCTATCTTTCAATTCTGGTTTGCTTTCGTCTGATATTCGCCTATTTCCTTTAAACATGTCATTGTGCTGCTCGATAATTTTGGTAATGCTGATTTCTATAACCATGTGATTGGTTTGATAACTTGGAGCACATAATTTGATATTTGTTACCTACTTGGCCCTGCAGTGATGCATAGTATTTATACTAGTAGACAAATTTGTTGAAAGATAATGCAATTGTTTAATATCTTGACAAGGGCTTGAAGTCATTGTCGTGGCAACTTGTAGAATAAGGTGCACTAGCTACCTATTGTCATTAAATTGTTAGTGTTATGTTGGAGGCCTAAACCAAATCAACAAAGTAAGAATTCCACAGCATTTCACAGTTTTGTTATTTCAAATTTTCATTTTGTAAATCAAAATTAAATAACGGTAAATTGGTTTAGTTTGGTTTGAAAAATACTATTTACTTTTCTTAGGGGGTACTTCTTCACCTGTGTTTCTTACTGATGGAGACCCAGAAGGAGATTAGCCGAAGTCTCTGAAGGAGTTGGAAGAGTATGATCCTTTGTTTTTCCTTTCCTTCCTGACATGGTTGTGTGTTTGATGCCAACGAAAAACTGTATTAAATCATGTCGGGACTCGGGTACAACTTTCAGACCTGGTATGTTTTACGTATTCCATGCATGCAAGGTAGATTGTACTAACTACTAACTTATATACTGCTAATATTGAATTTTGCAAGTGTCCTGGTTTTTGCTAATCTGGAGGGAAATGCTTTTGCCCCTTGTTTGGCACCATATAATATTAGTATAATTTTATAGCAGTTGTAGCTTTGCTTCTTAGATCTGTTGTTTAGTGAAGAAAATCATGACTTGTTTGGCATCTTAGTGGCAAATGTTATTTTATATACAACATATCATGAGCTTTTATAAGATACTATATTAGCTTTTATAAGCTAATCTTCTGCCAGGCCACTTTTGGAGATTGTTGCGTCCCTGCTGTGTGTGCTGTATGCAGTCCGAAAATTGCGTACAGAAGTGGAATATGTTGTTGAGTTGCTTTAGTCGTCACATCTGTAATTTGAATATGATTATCTCGGATTTAAAGTTACCAACATTATCCTATTTTGATGTTTTTAGGAAGTATGATTGATGATAACCAACAAATCGACAGAGCGTCTCTGACTGATATATCATAAACTTTTTATTGGTGCCAAATGTGGGTTTGGGTATTTGTTCATCAATAGCTCAAATAGTGCAGAATCTACAGGACAAAGGCTACCATACGTACTGTATATGATACATGTAAGCTTGGTACCCTTCCGGTGTTTGTTTTAGTGGATCTCCGTTGATATAGATGTGTTTAGCCTGAATCTAGTTACATTCAGTGAGTGTAAAACCTTTCCAATCCTAGTAATTATGTGTTATTATATTCCATTGTTTCGTTAGAGTAGTCTACAATTGGATTATGTGGTCATATTTGTTTCTTTTTCTGCCTAGTCTATCCCTGTCATTGCTGTTTGTTAGTATAATTGTTGAGAGGGTCCTCGTGTACAAGGGCAAAGGCAAAGGCAAAGTGTTGGTTCTTATGACATATTGCATGCATATGAATGGATTAGGAATTGTGAAGGATATACTAATCATGCCATCAGGAATGCTACCCCTCTGCTTGCCTTTGTCGTCATATACTGCACTAATCCTTCTTTTTTTTTTTTCTAGCTAAAATTATGTAATTGTAAAGAAGCTTGAACACTTGGTTGCATTATTCTTTTAAAGAATTGAGCATTGTTGTTGGTAGAACTTGAAACAAGGTCTCAGTCTACTACTATAAGCAGCTGCACTTTGTTACTTAAAGGGTTAGCATGATGAAGATGATAAGGTTTGTTTCTGAAGCTAGATTAAGGCTCTTTTCTCTTTGTTTTATTTCCTAGCTTGTTTTTGTTTTTAGATTTTTCCCACCGTGTTGTGAAGATAGTAAGTAGAAGAAAAAACCAAGAGAAAAATATACTATTAGGTAGTTTGTTTTCAGTGTTAGTTCTTGAGAATCAACTCTCCAAATAAAATACCAAGTCGCACATGACATGACATGGCCCATTAATTTTCTAAATTCATTTTTTATACAGATAATGTTGAATTTTCTTTGTTGATTAGGGACTGTGGTTAAGATATTATTTAACATTTAAATACTCTTCATCGCTCATGTATGGTCAACACCAGAAAGCCTCGCCCAGATCTAAGCCAAAACCCATATCCGATTGCCAGAATTTATCAGTCCCATCCGATTGCCCCTTGGGAGAAGAATGGCTCCATCAAAAGCTCTCCTTGGGCCGCCGGAAATCTACAACCCAAAACCCGCTGATGCCGTCCAATTCTCGGGCAATACCAGGAACCGGTTCGTTGATATAGGGAGAAAAATTTCAACTCCACCACTCTACCCCCAAACCCACAGCCTAACCCATGTCTAGATTTGTTCTTCAGTGTAGCCCCCAATACGCCCGCCGGATCCCTAACCCACAGCCTGGAACTTGCTTGGGCCCACAATCCCCTCACCACCCTCAAACTCATCTGTAACCTACGTGGCATCCGTGGCACCGGCAAGTCTGACAAGGAGGGTTACTACACCGCCGCCCTCTGGCTTCACAACCACCACCCAAAACCATAGCTTGCAATGCCGAATTTGGCTATTTCAAGGTCTTGCCGGAGATTCTCTACCGTCTTCTTGAAGGTTCAGATGTTAGGAAAAAAGCCAAGGAATTATGGTTGGCAAGAAAAAGAGGAAATACAGGCGGATATAGGGGCGGAAGGGGCGGATATAGAGGAAGAGGAGGTCACCATATTGAAATCGCCAATCCCATTCGGAGGCCATTTTCCTCTTTTAGTAAGAAGAAGAAGCTGAAGAATAATACTTATATCAGTAGGAAGTCAAAAGAGGCCAGGGCTTTGGTCTTGTTGAGGAGGGCCCAGTTTGAAAAGAAGAATACCAGCAAACTGAGGGAGGAGAAGAAGGTTACCATGGCTAAGAAAGCTGTTGCTAGATATGGGCGTGACCCAGATTATAGGTTTTTATTCGAAAGGATTTCTGATTTCTTTGCTGATCGTCTCAAAACCGACCTAGAATTATTGAATACTGGGAAGTTGAAGGAGATTAGCTTGGCTGCCAAATGGTGTCCGTCCTTAAACTCATCATTCGATAAATCAACGTTGATTTGCGAGAGTATAGCAAGGAAGGTTTTCCCAAGAGAGTCATATCCTGAATATGAAGGAGTTGAGGACGCTCACTATGCTTATCGGGTGCGTGACCGCTTACGAAAGCAAGTGCTGGTTCCCCTGCGCAAGGCACTGGAATTGCCGGAGGTTTATATTGGGGCGAATCAGTGGGGCGCCATTCCTTACAACAGGGTGGCCTCTATTGCCATGAACTATTACAAGGAGAAGTTCATGAAGCATGACATTGAGAGATTTGAAGATTACTTGGAGAAGGTGAAATCCGGAAAGGCTAGCATTGCAGCTGGCGCATTGCTTCCCCACCAGATAATTGGGTCTTTAGATGATGGGGATGCAGGTCAAGTAGCCGAGCTTCAATGGAAAAGATTGGTGAATGATTTCTCCAAAAAGGGAAAATTGAAGAATTGTCTTGCGATGTGTGATGTATCAAGTAGTATGGAGGGTATTGCAATGGAGGTAGCGGTGGCACTCGGTGTGTTAGTTTCTGAATTGAGTGAGGAGCCTTGGAGTGGGAAACTCATAACATTTAGCGCTGACCCAAAGCTTTAGAAGGTGGCTGGGGAGGATTTGCGATTAAAGATTGATTTTGTAATGGACATGGAGTTTGGAAAGAACACTGATTTTCAGAAGGTGTTTGATCTAATATTGCAAGTGGCTGTGAATGTGAATTTGGAGGAGGACCAGATGATTAAGAGGATATTTGTGTTTAGTGGCATGGAATTTGATCAGGCCTCCAAGAATCACTGGGAGACGGATTATCAAGCTATAACCAGAAAGTTTACAGCTAAAGGTTATGGTTCTTGTGTGCCAGAGATTGTATTCTGGAATTTGAAGGACTCAAGGGCCACGCCTGTCCCAGGGAACCAGCCAGGGGTGGCACTTGTCAGTGGCTATTCTAAGAACTTGATGACTATCTTCTTAGAGGATAATGGAGATCTGACTCCGGAGACTGTTATGGAAGCAGCCATTGCTGGTGACGAGTACAAAAACCTTGAAGTGCTCGATTGATAAATTTATGGGGATGAGATTCTTTGGTTTCCCCCTCCCCTAGTAGATTAGGTCAGTGAGTCTGTGATTAAGAGTGAAAAAAATAAAATTTTATAATAGGTATCAAGAAAGGATTTTTAAGAGTTATGGTTCTCAAATTTACCCAAAAAAGAACAAAAGAAAAAAAAGATTTGTGGTTCTCATATTTTTCAATTCTGGTTCTGCGTTCATCTGTTATTTCCCTATTTCCTTTGAACTTATTATTGAGATGACAGACATTATTATGTGCTTGGATTGGTTCTGTTGCAACTAATTGTTAATGCAATCTAGGATACTAGCCACACTCTATTGTATGCTACTTGATGCTTTTTTAAATGCTGGTTTCTTTAACCATGTGAGTGGTTTGATAACTTTGTAGCGCAGAGTTTGATATTTGTTACCTACTTGGCCCTGCAGTGATGCTAAGTGCTTATACTAGTGATGCAAGGTGTCTGTTTTTTTTTTGCTAATCTGGAGGGTAATGATTTTATCCCTTGTTTTGACTCCATTCATGTTAGTACAATTTTGTATTAGTTGGTGCTTTTCGTAGCTCTGTTGTTTAATGAAGAAAATCATGACTTGTTTTCATCTTAGTGGCTAATGTTATTTTATATACACATCGTGTGCTTGTTGTATTTTTAGCAGCTTAAATGTGGAGTCATATATTATAGAATATGAGATACTATATTAGCTTGTATAAGCTAATTTTCCGCCAGGCATCTTTTGGTGGTTGTTGCCTCTATGTTGTATGCAGTCCTAGACCTCCGTGGCACCGGAAAAACCGACAAAGAGGGCTACTACGCCGGCGCACTCTGGCTTCACAATCACCACCCCAAAACCCTAGCCTGCAATGTGGGCCCTATGGCCGAATTTGGCTACTTCAAGGACTTGCCCGAGATTCTATACCGTCTCCTGGAAGGTTTAGACGTTAGGCGGAAAGCCAAACAAGAATTTTTGGCAAGAAAGGGAGGATACAGAGGCATCAGAGACGATAATGGATATAGAGTTGGACGTGGAGGCAGAAGAATTGGACTTGGAGGCAGAGGCCGTGGAGTTAGACGCAGGGGTGGATTTAGAGGCAGACGACGCGGAGGATATAGCCATATGCACCGGACACCCTCTAGCGGAACCCCCATTAATTAGGATGCCTTTTTCACTGCCAGCCAGAAGAAGCAGAAGAAGAACAAGAAGGCGAAAGAAGCCGAGATGAGGAGGGCAGAAGCTGAAAGGCAGGCAGAGATTGAAAGGAGAGCGGAGGCTGAAAGGCAGGCAGCGATTGAAAAGGCAGAGGCTGAAAGGATTGAAAGGAGGGCAGACATTGAAGGGATTTCGGTCGCGATGAAGTGGATAGTGATTGAAAAGAGGGCAGGGACTTTACAGAAGAAGTCGAGCAAACTTAAGGAAAAAAAGAAGATTGAGATGGCTAAGAAGGCCGTTGAAAGATATAGGGTTGACCCTGATTACAAGTTTTTATATGAAAGGATTTCTTATTTGTTTGACGATTGTCTCAAAGCCGATCTCCAATTGTTGAATTCCAGAAAATGGAAGGAAATAAGTTTGGCTGCCAAGTGGTGCCCTTCCTTAGACTCTTCATTTGATAAATCAACGTTGTTGTGCGAGAGTATAGCAAGGTTGGTTTTCCCAAAAGAGTCATATCCCGAGTATGAAGGGATTGAGGACTTTCACTATGCTTATTGTGTGCGTGACTGCCTAAGAAAGCAAGTGCTGGTTCCTCTGCGCAAGGCGCTGAAGTTGCCAGAGGTTTATATTGGGGCAAATCAGTGGGGCGAAATTCCTTACAACCGGGTGCCCTCAGTTGCCATGAATTTTTATCGAGAGAAGTTCTTGAAGCATGACAAGGAAAGATTTGAAGATTATTTGGAGAAAGTAAAATATATGCTTATTAGGGTTTTCATACAAGCGTGACTTCAATGGAAAAGAATGGTGGATGACGTCTAGAAGAGGCGCGTAGAAGAATTGTCTTGCGATTGTGTGATGTATCGGGGAGTATGTGTTGGGAAAAATCACCACCCAAATCCATTGTCTTTGATAAATTAGGCGGATAAAATATCGTTATATGCGAAACTGCATTAAATTTGCAGTTTCACCAAAAATAATAACCCTTTCGAGAAAAATAATGAGTAGAAAATATCCAACCACGAGACACAGAGATTTTCGTGGAAAACCCTCACAGAACTAAGAGGTTAAAACCACAGGACAAACTACGAAGAATTCACTAAAAATAATATGAGAGAATCTGAAAGATATCTTAATTTGAGTACAAACTCGAATTACTTCATCCAAATAACTATGTGATGGAATCCAAATAAAACTTCATATTTATTTGAACTACCTTTCTCTCTATTTTCTAAAGCTTCACAAAAGCTTTTCTTTCTCTCTTATTTCTTACTCTCGGATGGAGTATGTATTGTTGGAATTAATGTTTTTCCCTCGTATATAAATGGCTCCTTTTTATAGCCAAGTAAATGGGAGAAGAGGGAGTAAATGAGGGGACAATTATCAAAGGTTGGTAAAAGTAGGTGAGGAACTTTTGACTAATTGTGCGTTTTGCAACTTGAATTGCCAATCTTTGCAAATACCGAAGTAGACTGGTTCCTCGTACTACCAAAAAACCAAACATAAAGCGGAAGTAGCTTTCAAGTATCTGAGCTTCCCATGTTCTCTGCCGAGGATTTGACAAATACCTACTCACTAGCATGTTTGCATGAAAGCGATATCGTGCGCACATGCACTTGTCGACTTAATATGACTAGCCGGTGGTGTCTTAAGCGTTTAGCATCACTTCGTGTTGAATCTTAAACACACACGGCATTCTTACATCTTCTCTTGTGACAACCCTGACCTCTTGGCTTTCACATCACGAACAATCTTCATACCAAAATACATTTACTGCCTAAGTCCTTCGTATCGAAAAGGACTTGAACAACTCACTCTTGAGCACCGCGAATCATATCGACATCTGCCCGCCTGACTATCGACATATCATCTATAGCTGCTTGACGGCGAGAATAGCGGAAGTTACCATCAGGGAACCTTTTAACATATACACAATGATACTGCACATTGTTGTTGTGTAACCTTGATCCACCGTAAATGAATCAAATTTCATGTACCCTTTGCTTGGGGGCTTGTTTCGGTAAAATGCAAACTTTTCTTCAACTTACGAACCAAGTGTTCTTTCCTTTAACTTCAAATCCTGCACAGGCTATTCCATGTATGATTTCTTCCTTGAAATCACCGCTGAAGAAGCAGGTCTTCATTTTCATCAATTTTCAAGCTCAAGAATCCATACTAGCGACTAAATGGAGAAAAAAATCTCATGAAGTCGATACTTTCGCAAAACCCTTAATAGAAGTTTTCACATCTTCTTAAACTTGGAGAAAAATCTCATGGGTGTGGAAATTGTCTTCTGCTAGCACCTTGCTTTGAGCAAAACACCTTGACTAAAAATAGGTCGGGCAATATGCTCTACATCGACCCATCCTGTCGTCTCGTATCGCTAAATCCGCATTTAGAAAGCAAGTGTTGGTTCCTCTCCAGCGCAAAGCGCTTGCCAGAGGTTTATATTGGGGCAAATCAGTGGGGCGAAATTCCTTACAACCGGGTGCCCTCAGTTGCCATGAATTTTTATCGAGAGAAGTTCTTGAAGCATGACAAGGAAAGATTTGAAGATTATTTGGAGAAAGTAAAATATGGAAAGGCTATTATTGCTGCTGGGGCATTGCTTCCTCACGAGATAATAGGGTCTTCGTACAAGTATGGAGGCTAAGTAGCCGAGCTTCAATGGAAAAGAATGGTGGATGATATGTCTAAGAAGGGCAAATTGAAGAATTGTCTTGCAGTGTGTGATGTATCGGGTAGTATGATGGGTACTCCTATGGAGGTATCAGTGGCACTCGGCGTGTTAATATTTGAATTGAGTGAGGAGCCTTGGAGTGGGAAGCTCATTACATTCAGTGCCAACCCCAAGCTTCAGAAGGTGGAAGGGAATGACTTGAGATCCAAGACTAAATTTTTGAAGAGCATGGAGATGGGAATGAACACTGATTTTCAGAATGTGTTTGATTTAATGTTGGAAGTGGCTGTGAATGGGAATTTGAATGAGTACCAGATGATTAAAAGGATATTTGTGTTTAGTGACATGGAATTTGATCTGGCCTCTAAACGTGATTGGGAGACCGATTATCAAGCTATAACCAGAAAGTTTACCGAGAGAGGATATGGTTCTTGTATACCAGAGGTTGTGTTCTGGAATTTGAGGGACTCAAGGTCCACACCTGTTCCAAGGAATCAGCCAGGAGTGGCACTGGTCAGTGGCTTTTCAAAGAACTTGATGATTATCTTCTTAAAGGAGAATGGAACTATGAATCCGGAGATCATTATGGAAGCAGCCATTGCTGGTGAGGAGTACAAGAGGCTTGTGGTGCTGGATTGATTAATTTCTGTTAATTTCTTCTGCTACTCACTGGAGTCCTCTCTTTTAGTTTGACCCATGAGTATTAGTTTGGATGTTTGTTTAATGGATGGTTTGTAGAAAATTGTAGCACATAATTAATTATAATAAAGCTATTATATATTTTCACGACTAATTCTTACTTACTTTTGCTGTCATGCATGGTGCCTTATGCTTTCTTCAGTGATTTGAATTATTGCATATGTTTGCTTCACACTTGCACTGTTATAAAAATCAAACCGGAGATTGAAAAAAGAAGAATAGGAACATCATTTGGGTTGTAGTTGAAAAGAGAGCCAGCCAGCCAGCCAATACGGAGGTAAGTGATGAGGTTAGGGGTTTGAAAGATGGATCATCCATTGCTACAGCAAAGAACTCGCCATCACCTGGTATATGGAATTGGAGATATTCAAGCACCCCCTGGTAGTACTTGTGTAGTAAAACTCTTTCAACCAAGTAGTAGTAATACTAGTAGTGCAATTGTCCTTGTTTATGCTTTTATTCGATGGGTAATGATTGTTCTTTACTTCTTACCTTCTGTTGTTTAGTGATGAAAATCATTGATTTGTTTTGCAACTTGGTGGCTAATGTAATTGCAAAAGTTTTATCTTCGGCAAAAGAGCTACAACAGGATACTAAGTAACAGCTTCTGCAATCAAGCACCAAAAACTATATATTTAAAAATGAAAAAGAATAATTAACAATACTTGCAGATAGCATTGAGATCAACCCAGGAAAATATTTTCTACTATATATAACCAAATTAAAATACTACAAAAACTTTTCTCAACCAAAATGTTGAATTACATCTAAACATCCAAAATTGGATGCAAAAGGAGAATAAAATTATCCGGGGATAGCAGGAGTTGAGAATAGCATCTATTCTACGGCAGTCAAAATTTCTTTTCATCTGTATCCTATTCATATCCACAACTGGCTTTCACAAAGGTGAAAAGTAAGGCGTTTATCAAGATTCTTTCAGGTAAACAAACTTCCCTGTGCATCTTATCAAGAAGTTGAATACTGATGACGTAGAACATACTTCACAACTTCATAAAAGGAAATCACAATTCCAACAGATGGGCCAGCCCGGCCAACACGAGGACCAACGCCAGTGAAGAGCCCCCTCATTCCTCCATCCCTGATTCAATCACAAAAAGAATAGGTTTAGCATGTTATACAAGTATTATGGTTGTAAAAGGTACATTATAATGGCATACTGGAATCACACACAAGATGTGCTGTGAGATGAAAAATCAACCATTTGATTTCTAACTTGAAAAAAGAAATAGAAAAACGCAAAAAACAGAAGAGAAAGCTTTAGAGGTTTCATCTGTTTGAACAAGAAACAAGGATAAAAAAAGAGAAGGGAAGTACAAAGAGGGACAGACACACAGAGAGAGAGAGAGAGAGGTCATAGTAGGAACCAAAATGGGGATAGCTACATGATTAAAAATCTACTCGCCGCCTCTCTAACCAAAAGGTGTGAAAGGCTAAATTCATTGAAATATTGGTGCCCTTTGATCAGGTAGTATTGTAGCGTACCAAGTCCGCAATAAAGAGACAGTGGTTCATCAAAGAGTACTAGTAAGATCACGCAAGAATCCCATGTTCAAATTCTTTCACCCTCTAATCACCCTTATAACATATTAATTTGTTTCATATGTAGCACACAGTTTGATAGTAAGAGTAGAAACATACCTCCAAACCTCCATTAGAGTTTGTCTTGTTGTCATTCTCAAAGCTCTAGCAGGGTCCTTCTGAAATTTAGAAATAAACAGCATATAGGGAAGATAATAAACGTGAAACAAAGTTGGCTGATGTGCATTATTAAAATTTAGATTTTCCACGGAACTTAAGATGCCAAGCTAGTACCAATCCCCTCTCCAACTCCCTCCCTCGTGTCAACACATGCTCACATCACTCAATCTAGAAAGTTACAGCATGCATATGATTGTCCAAGATGAGGATACAAAATCTTGATACAAAATGACACATTCATGGGCCATATTCCTGGACCTAAAAATTGAAATCTGTGTTGCCATTCAACTAGTCAGTTAATACAAACATTAGCTGAACAAGGACAAGAATTCCAAAGCTAAAATAAATGATGAGTCCCAATAAATGAAGGAGTAGTCTAATGACTCTCATTAAACCTGACAAAAAATAGGTTTGGGTTGGTTTTGGAATCAAAATCATATTACCTATATTTAATATGGGTTATGTGGTTTGGATTTAAATGGTTATGGGTCGAATCCAGGTCAACCTATTTTTTAAATTATAGTTTCACTAAAATCTTAATTTCTGTTATACTGAGAAAGTCTTATTTTAAATTTTTAGACCCAAGTTTGAAACTAAAAATTTTAATTGATACTAATTTGAGTATTAAAAACATTAATTTTGTAAAATTTACATTAATAATTATATTAATTAAAATTAATAAAATTATTGAGAATTTTATTAGAATAATAAGTAAATATTATTTTTTTTAGAGTTATATAAAATCAAGAAATATTTTTTTTATTTATTTTTTTTATTTTTTTTTTTGGGGGGGGGGGGGTGTGGGGATGTATACATAATCAATAAATAATATTTTTTTTTGGTTGGGGGAGGGAGGGAGGAGGTGGTGGTGGTGGAGGGCGCTTGAGGTGGGGTGTATACATAATTAATAAATATTCTTTTTTGAATGGGTTGGGAGTGGATGTGTATACATAATTAATCAATATTACTAAAAGTGTTAACTTTATTATGGATTAATTCCAGAATTAGTGAAATAATTTTTATACATAATTACAAATGTATAAATTACAAAAGTATGTAATATGTATATAATGTAATATGTATAATGTATGTGTTATATAAGAATGTAGTGTAATAATGCATACATGTCGATGTATTAGCTCTACAAAGTGTAAAAAACTACTCCCTCCGTCCCAGTCCCAGGATAAAAGTCCTGGTTGACTTTTTGCGCATATTAAGAAAAAGGATAAAATGACAAAATTGTCCATAGAGAATAGAAACATAACAATTAATAATAAGGGTATTATAAGCAAATTATTGTAAAAAATAGATCATTTAAGACAAGTAGACATTTAACTTGGGACTACCTAAAATAGTAATAAAGACTTTTATCCTGGGACGGAGGGAGTATTATAGACTAATATGGGTCAAAACTAGTTAAACCAATCCATCACCTAAAATATAGTTAACCAACCCAATAGATCCAAGTGATTTTGGTTAACTATATGATTTTCAACTTAAATTGTTAAAACTAGTTAAACCAATTCATCACCTAAAATATAGTTAACCAACCCAATAGATCCAAGTGATTTTGGTTAACTATATGATTTTCAACTTAAATTGTTAGGTCTAACACTCATCACTTTCCCTTCATATTGAAGGCACCTCCTCCTAAATATTAGAGGGCAAAGCAAACACTATAGGCATTCCAAAATGAAATAAACTTCTCATATCTAGAGTGAGGCCTCACAGAAAGCTGGAAAATGTCTCTTAGAGTTGGACATATGTACTATTCTAATAGCAGCAGATACACATTGCAAAGTAATCTTACAATGGATTTAAGTCCCACTCTCATATTATAAATTGAGTTCTGAGATAAACCTCTATTTGCCTTCTGGTTTTCGCAACATCAAGTGGACACGTAGCTGCAGCAGCAAGACTTCCTGCAGCAAAACCGGCAGAAAAGTTTGCCCCAAGGATACTGGCCAGATTGGATTCCTCACCCACCACACTCAGAAGTCTTCTTCTGGTCTGTACAGATTATTTTTGAAAACTATGATTAAAACATATTAAATATGCATACCAGATTAACAGAACTGTTTTAAAAAAATTAAAAGGCTCACCGGCTCAAGGGTCCCCCAGCAGATTGCAGAGAAAGGTACATCACGAGCAAGCTGAGCCCCAAGGCCTGTCCAGAGGGCACGGCAGTTTTGCACTGTGAAAAGAAAAAGTGGGTCGTTTATTATCAAGATGACAAACTGATAACAAAGTAAAAATGTTAATTACAACAATCACAATAATAGGCAATTTATCTTCCTAGCTATATGAATAACCTAGATTCGATAGAAACAGAAAATTGATTATATCATTTATATTATACAGAGATAACTTGATAAGAGATGATGTGCCAGCAGTATAAATTTTTACATGGAACAGAATCACCAAAGATGATTTTTATGGTCCTAAGTTTTTCGAAAAATCGTAGTTACCTATCCTGTGAAACCGTAATATTCACCAGTTGCCAAGGTTATGTTTAAGACATATTCACCAGCTGCCAAAGCTATTTTTAAGATATAACACAAACTTGACTTGAAAAGCTAATAGATTCTTTTGCATATACACAAATTAGATCTACTTTTAAACTATTGACATCATCCCACTGTAAGGCAAACATCTAAAAGAGACATACATTGGACAAGCAAGAATGAAGCATCAACAACTAGCAGAGTAATAAATGACTGCCTATATCAATATGTAAGTATCTACCTTATCAATCTGGTAATGGGAAAAAGGGTTGAAGGTAAACTATGCTCAATAGTTAGGCAGACCTATAAGACACACACATGCACATTTTAAAGTGTTGATGAGTAACAATCTTGCATAATCATATTTACCATGTCCTTACCAATTGCTTGAAAATAATATATGAAGAAAATAGTAAAGCTATCAAGCAGTAAAATATCAAATAAAGAAGTCTCTTACAGTTGCTCTGAAGATTATTTGTGCTCTTGACATGGGAGATAACCTCAATCAAAGTCTTCCAAACTCCAGGAGGCTTCTTACCCAGGTGGATCTCCTTAAATGCCTATACACATGAAAAAAGACGCACGAACAAAAGAAAGGGTTAATTAATAGGGAAAAGAAAAATTAGAAGGTTCCACCAAAACGAATGTAAGAAAAATAAGTGAATTGATCCGGGCATTGCAATGTGGCATAGAGAAGCTAAATAATTCTTCAAAAGCTATTGGACAAATAAGCTAACTAAAAAGCCATTATGACGGCAAAAACAATTTTAAAAAACTAACTACAGTTTTTTGGTGTAATTATATATGGATATATATGGATTCAAGAATGACCTATAGTCTAATAAGTTTCTATGAGGCGATGTATGTTATATAATATTCAAAAACTCTTAACATCAAGTGTTCCAGAAAAAAAGATATACTAACTAAATTTAGCAAACATAAAAATTACTGAGTAATACTTAACTTGAGAAAAATAAGATAAATACAAGTAGGGCAAAAAGAAAAGCAGCAACATGAACATGTACCTGCATGCGGGTTTTAGCAAGCTCGATAGGGTAGCAACTAGTGCACGCTAATGAGCGCGCCAATGAGCCGGCCAATAAAGGTGCATATGGTGTCGTGCTTGGAGAATTTTTGGCTGTGAAATCCTCTAGGTAGTTGCGGAAGATGTCATAACAAGGCAAGTAGATTCCAACCTATTGAGAAAATATGATTGACCATTACCATAAGATTCTAGAGTAAATAAACGACCACCAACAATAACAACACAATTATCCCCGAGTTACCAAAGAACTTACAGTTGGTACAGCCAGTGCTAGACCTGCATTTGTGCCTCTCCATAGCCTTGCAAATCCCTCCTGCAAAAAATTTCCTAGTTAGACATCTGAAGACAATATTAGTCATAACAAACATTGAGACAAGATGCATCATGCATCCCTATATGCTTAAACATATACAATAACGCCCTAAGGATGAAAACTAAAAATGCTAGAAGGTTTCACCATGCCCCATGCTAGATGAACCAAGCCAGCACCTGAAGTAAACATATTCCACCAACAGTGTTCTAAAAATCTCCGCCTATGTCCGATTAATCCCTACCTAGGCGCTAGGCGGTCCTCTACCGCTTAGATTTAGTTGAGCACCTAGGCAGAATTAGACCTCTACTTTGAAACTCTACAATACTTCAAATGATTTTTAAGTTTTAAAATATTAATTTTTTTTGATAATTTTCATGTAAAATTTTAGAAAATTACATCTATTTTATGTTTTGTACAGTATAACAAGTATGTATAATAGAAAAATAAATAAATGAGACTGCCTAAGAAAACGCTTTGCCCGCCTAGGAAAACGCCTAAGCACCACCTAAACGGCCTAGGCTAGGCACCCCCTTCACCGCCTAGGGACTTTTAGAACACTGTCCACCAACAGATGAATGCACCATTATGCCCCAATGTAACTGCACAAAACAAAACACACTAACCTGTCGAATAATCTTGTAGAAGACATCTAGTGTTCCTTTGTACTGGAAACAATCGGGAGGACATATTGATACAGTACCATGAACACCAGCACGGGTGCATGATGGAGAACATCTCAGATCTGCGAACATCTGAAGGAACAAATTGCGAATGCATCAAAAATTGCATATTGAGTACTAGTAAAACCCAATAAATGATCCATGTCCAACAGAATCCCTTAAACAAAATGCACACTCAAAAGTGGATTTGAAAAACATTTAACATGAAAAGAACTACAATATTTTACATAGTATCAGTGATCTTTGTTTGTCTAAAGGTTTTACAACCATATGGTTAATAATTGATGTTTACTAGTAACTAGTAAGTTCCCTTTAACTTCCTCCCAGCTACAAACAATTTTTCAGACTGAACTGTTTTAGCTTAAGTTGGGACTTTACATAGTCTGGAAAATAAAAATTCAAGAGTATTAATTGTTATGGCCTTTCCAAGTTGAAACATTATAAGGTTTTACTACACATAATGGTACATTTTTGAGGTTCATGTATTCAAATGCATGAGAACTGCGCAAACTACCACTGAAATTTAAAAGAAAGTAATAAGACTTGTAAGTAATACATTATGAATACCACCTAACTGTGAAGACTGACGAGAATTTTAGGAAAAAAAAATTAGAAATTAAATAACTAAATATTGCATAATAGGATATAAAGTGCATTTCCCATTTCAGCGGCCAGAAACTGCATATTCTGGTGTAGACATCAATGACTAACCAATAGAAATGCCAACTTGCTGATGATAAAGTCATTAAACAAAGGGCAAGAACAGCACTTTACATACCATGTTTGGCCCAAAAAAAGCCATACGGCTTGTAACATTACTCAGTGGATGTGAGTATGGAACTCCAGCAGCTTGTGCTTGCAATCTCGTCTGAAAACGACAATAGAAAACTCAGCAATACTCCAGATTGAAGTCCATCAACAATACAAAAAGGAAACTATAAGAATTGAGATAGGAGATATGAGCAAACTATAAAAGTTTGATTAAATAACAAGTGAAAGACCAAACTAATATCATCATAATGTTTTAAAAAATAAACGCTGAAAAGAGTTTTTCCCCCGATATTATATAAAATGAAGGAACCCAAATAAGCAGACCAAAAACATTAACCATCAAACTATTAGTTTAGATAAATTTTAGAAACTAAAGGGACAAAAGACACTAAACCGCAAGGACTCCTGAAAAAATGCATAATCAGTAAAATAATAAATAAAACAAGAATGTAGAACACAAAAACAATGAAATTAAAAATGGGAATGTAATGTCTAACCCTAAAAAAGAAGTTACCTTGGCTACGTCGAGGGGATTAACCAGAATGGCAGAAAGAAAAGCGGCACCAGCAGCAGAAAAAGCTCTCTCTGGGAACCCCAATTTTCTACCAGAGGTTTTATTGCTGTGAGGCTGAGACTCAGAAAGAGAATTAGAAGCTTCAATTCCCTGTGTCACCACCATTGATTCTGATATCAGGGAGACGCAACGGCCATCAAATTTAACTCCTGAGGATTGCTCTATCCATGGATTTTGCATTTGCTTTGATTCTTCGTCCACCATATTCTTTTGCTAAAACTTGATCAGCCTAAAATGGGACATTTTTAACTGTTTAGATTGTTTTTTTTTTTCTCAAGTAAATAGAACAATTTAATATTTACTCCTTTCCCTGTCTGCAAAATACTTATTTCCCCTCAAAAACTATGAGAAAGTTGATGAAATAAAATATGGGGTAGTATTTTATAATGAAATGGGTGTCTCTCTTAAACTAAAAAATCTTCCTAATAAAGAAGAAAAATCAAATCTTTTATTACCCAAAAAACGTAAATAAGAAAACAACGCAGAGAATTAAACACGTTACACCCAACAGAACGAAATACAGAAAAAGAAAACCCTTGTGATTGCAGCTTAAATTATTTTTCTTTGCTTATGTATTGGAATTAAATGGAAGTCTGTGAACCAAGTCGAATATAGTTCTCTCTAAATTTAGGGCTGGAGCCTCAGAAAACGAGCCATTGCCGTTTTTTCCTTAATATTTTTATTTAATCAATAATAATGGGCAAATGTTCAAAAATATCCATAATATTTATTCTGAAATTTTATTTACACCTTGAACTTTTTCTTTTTTTTTAAAAAATGTCCTTAATGTTATAAATTTTAGATCAACTATACCCCTTCTAATAACCGACATGTCACCTAGAATAACATGACTAACGCGTGAACATATTTTGATGACGACACTAGACTCGAACCCAACAACCCAATAGCTTTTTAAAAGGGCAAAAACGTAATAACATGTTTTATATCAGGGGCATCTCCCCCTTCCTTCTCATCCCGTCATCACAAATTCGAAATACCCGATTAAATTCATTACAAAATCAAATCCCTCACTAATTTTATTGAAAATCAACAAAATTCAGAACCAAAATAGGCAAAGGTCCAAAAGTTAATGCATCTTTAATTCCCAAAATGTTTGGATGATCATGATCCAGCTGCAGATTCTTGTTAACTAGTTCGATTAGGCTCAAATAATCTTGTTGAGGCTCCAGATTGATCATTTTCATGGCGAGATAAAGCTTGTGGGGCTCCAATTTCTTCAATTCTTCTAAGTCATATGGACAGTAGAGGACCTTGTAGACGACGACGAAGGCGTCGTCAACGGTGGTGCCGATTATTTGGAAGGTTTTACAGCGGTTGAGGGTGTTGGGATCTTCGATGGTTTTGTGTTGGTGATGGGTGGTGGTGTCTAATTAAGTTTTGAGAACTTGAGGGGTTGGTTCTTCTGATTGATTGGCGGCACCGGCTTCTTTAGCTTTAGCGGGAAGTTTTTGAATTTCCGGTGACGATGGTGGAATATTCTGTAGGGTAGGTTTAATTTGAGTGGAGTGTTCTTGCATTGATGGTGATATGTAGATGCCTTTTTCTTGAATAAACAGAGCGAGAATGAAACAGAGGAGAGACAAAGAGAATGATTATTATGAATCAATTAGGTCGTGATTTAGGTTCGAGTTTGGTACTAGGTTCAAGTATTGTGTTTGGATTTTAATATTAGCAAAGGTGTAAAATTCAGTCTCGTCAGCAAAATATATCTATCTGTCAGTTATGTTAGTCTAGTGGTATGTCGGCCAGAATTAATCTAAAATTTATAATTTATAACGTTAAGGGCATTTTTAAAAGAAAAAAAAAATCAGGATATAAATGGAATTTTGAGAAACATCAAGGCTATTTTTAAACTTTTGCCCCAATAATAAATAAAGGAATTAAAAAACGACTCTGCTTCGGAATTCCTTTACGTGTCTCTCCCTATGTGCCACATAAATAAATATTTGAAGGAAAAATAAATGGATAGAGTAATCTAGTTATCATTTATTAATTAGCAACCAGGTCAGACTTGTAGGATAACATCTAGATTGGATTATTAATTCTATTTTTTAAAAAAAATTAGACTTACAACTATTAATTATAAAATAAAAATAATAGTTTAGAATTGACACTATTTAAAATCATGTTGAACGAGATATTATAGTTTATAATTTTTAGAATTAAAATTTTATGAATAAAATTAACCTTTGCATTTTTTAAAATAATCAATATATCATCTATATTCATAATGTTGAAAATACAATCTATTTGTTATTATCAGTCTTTAGTTAGTAAGTAGTCGTGATCATGGCCAGGTTTAAATAACTGATTGCACCTTTGTCTAAAATCAAGACATTATAATGACAGCTAAATATAAAATATTTCTGCACTATAACTCACTCACATGGTCATTCAACATGCAAACATCTGTATCAATCTTAATCAAATTTTTGAACTGTGTTAACAATAACTTTGATCAAAAATAAAACAATTGAAGATATTATTCTGATAAAAAAATTAAAGTTTAAAACCTTTGTATTACTATTTTTGCTAACTTTATAATACATGTTTATTTTCTAAGATGCGGAGTACACAGTTTACTCGGAAATAGGCATGAGGTGGATAATTAAACCAAATGTGTGTCTCACATTATCTGAACTCAAGGACTGATCTGAATCAAGATGAAGGCTTTGAGAATTCCCAACATTATTGTCTACATTTTTAAAACACACTTGTTCAAACAGGTCATCCTCCACAAAAGTTGAACTCAAGGGCAGGGTTGAACTGATGAGATAAAAATCACACATCACTGGTTTAGCTTTGTAACTATGAATTCATGAAGTTGAATTTAAGATTTACACAAATATGCATAAGTAACACATTTTAATAACAATCCACAAAAATATTAAATACCCATATAACTAAACTTGAAAATACTGTAAAAAAAATTGAAAAGTAGTATAAAAACGAAGAACACAGTCATACCATGTAGATGTGCTTCAGATTGAGATCTCTACCAAAATTTTATATCCAAATCAACATATGCGCCTCCGTCACATAATGAGAGTCCCCATTCAAAAGCCAAAGGGGAAAGAATTTATGAATGTAAACTCAAAGCTAAATTTTTAAGTTAAACTATAACATCAATATTTAGAAGTACCAAGGCAACATTGTGAATAACTGGAGACTGATTGAAGAATTCTAGCAACATGAAACCATAATAATATAGTGAACGATTTCCTTTTTGAACAAACTGATGAAAATAAAATCCCATATCACAAACCCAATTTGTCATTTAGAACAAATTCATGAAGAAAGAACCCAAATCACATACCCAATTTTCTTGAAGAAAAATCCCCAAAAACACAATACCCATTCATTTTTGAACAAATTCATGAAAAAAAAACTCCAAATCAAATACCCAATTCATTTCTGAATAAATTCATGAAGAAAATAGTAAATCTCGGAGTGTGTGTAAAGTAGACTGCAATGCACCCGCTATCAATTTCCAGGACTTCTCGGCATTTATTACATAAGCAGGATGATAGAATTCCAGTTCAGCTACTGCCAAACCTGAGAGATGTATATCATACTAATTAGGTAAAATTTACAGGTTGGGCAGCCAAAATTATTTGTTCGGCAAAACCCCAAGATCCGGAATAAAGAATGAATTCAGATGCATGTTGATATCAGTAAATAATAACACAGCTAAATAATTACTGTAATTTATTTTTGGGAACAATCAAATAGAACATTTTGCCAGCATTTATGCAAAACACTAAAATGATTAATCATTTGTAACTCTATATGTTTGACCCCTTCTAAAATTTGCTATCAAGTTTTATTTACAAAATTACGATGAAAACATAAACAAATAGACAGCAGACGAAATCCATTAATCAACTGCAAATGACTCAAACAAATTCAAGGGACTCTACTACAGGTGAATTTCTGAACTCAATAGTCCTTATTGTATATAGATTAGAAAGCAATTAACAACCACTAAGCAACCCAAGAATATAAGCTGACTGAACTCAATAATTTTAAAACTCCCAAACATGGGGAGGGGACTCAAAAATCTAACAAAAGCATTGATGTTCAAACAAATGTAAACATTCATATTCAGGGCATTAGCCCTCCATATCCAAAGGTTGCTCCAACCCTGCATATATAAACAGTGGATCTGTGTGGGGACAGTTTCCCAGCTGAAATTAAAAGAACGGTTCTTTATATTATTATATTGTTTTAAATTTCTCCTTTTTTCATAATTCCATCAAAAGAACATCCTGACCAAAGCATCACTTTACTGTATCCAGTGGTTCAATAGTCAATAAATTTTTTCAAAAGTTTCCTATGTTATTATATAATTTTCGCTCCATTTGTATACATTTCACACCAAAAATGTAAAGGCAAGATCCAAAATAAAGAATGAATCCAGATGCATGTTGATATCAGTAAATAACAACACAACTAAATAATTACTGTAATTTTTTTTCGGGAATGTTTCTCATTTTCCCTTCATAATGCTACACAAAAATTTGTAGCTAGGAAGGAGAGTAGGAGACACACTATAGTTCAATTTGATATCATGTTTCTCATGGTAACTATTCAGAGCAAATTATAAATATACCAAATGAATCAAAAGCATAAATAATTGCTTACCATGTAGATGTGCTTACCAAGAGACAGAGTTCTTCACAGGCATGAAATCAAACAATTCCCTAGCCAATTTCATCTCCCCCCACTTGGCATATCCTGAAACCAAGGTGGTCCAAGCCAAAACATCCCTATTGGGAGATTCGTCAAACAATTTCCTGGCATCCTCTAATTTCCCACAGGTTGCATATGCATCAACAATGGAACTTGAAATGACCATGTTCAACAAAAACCCAGCAACCAATACCTGACAATGAACCTGCTTGGTAACTCCCAATTCCTTCAATTTCACACAAACAGTCAAAACCCCAGCAAAGCTAAACTCATTAAACCCCAGAGAAGATCTCCTCAACTCTTTTTAAAACCTCAAGGCCTAATTACAACACCCACTTTTTGCATAGGCAATTACCATGTTATTCCATGAAACGACGTCCTTTTCAGGCATTTTATCAAATAACCTCCTTGCTGGCTTCACCATTCCTAACTTAACATACCCAGAGAGCATATTATTCCAAGAATACAAATTTCTTTCGGACATTTTATCAAACAGTTCACGTGCTTCCTGATGATTACCACATTTGCAGTACATATTGATCAAATGATTTGATAAAAACGTATTCGGATGTTTGAGACCTGTAAACTTCAAGTGAATATGAACCCATCTGCCTTCTTTTAAGGACTTAGATTTTGCGCATTCTTGTAAGAGAAATGCTAGAGTTTCTGAGTCTAAGCGTGTGCCTCTGCGTGCTATAAGGTTTAAAAACCTAAGGGCTTGTTTGAATTGACCTTCAGAGCAGAGATTGAAGACAGATTGTACAATACATGGGCGCTTGGGCTTATTGGTATGGGATTTGGGTCCGAATGGTACTCTCAGATTGCGAGTTGTATAGGAGAGTGAGTGGTACACGGACACCATGTGAAAAGGGTTTATTTTCCCTCATCTATGTGTTGGTGTTGTAATCAACGGTAGAGAACTTAGCTCCAGCAACCATCGCCGGCGGTGATGAACTAGTGTGGACCTACTGTTAATTAGTAGACCCAAGATGCTGAACTCTTTTTTTTAGTTATGATCAGAAAGATTACAAAAATAAAAAAGAAAATTGATAATCCCGTACGACTTATCTCTCGTAAATAATAAATATAACTTAAATACGCTGAATAATAACATCATAAAGTATGAAATTATGAATGTAAACTCAAAGCTAAATTTTTAAGTTAAACTATAACATCAATATCTAGAAGTACCAAAGCAACATTGTGAATAACCGGAGACCGATTGAAGAATTCTAGCAACATGAAACCATAATAATAGTGAACAATTTCCTTTTTGAACAAACTGATGAAAATAAAATCCCATATCACAAACCCAATTTGTCATTTAGAACAAATTCATGAAGAAAGAACCCAAATCACATACCCAATTTTCATGAAGAAAAATCCCCAAAACACAATACCCATTCATTTTTGAACAAATTCATGGAAAAAAAACCCCAAATCAAATACCCAATTCATTTCTGAATAAATTCATGAAGAAAATAGTATATCTCGGAGTGTGTGTGTAATGTGTGTACATACAGATAGAGAAACATGAAAAAAGGACTCACCTCGATTCTATTGTTGATTTCGATTTCTAAATTACTGGGCACATGAAGTTTTCAAAAATCAAGTTGTAGAGGTGTAAGAAAAATCCCCAAAACACAATACCCATTCATTTTTGAACAAATTCATGAAAAAAAACTCCAAATCAAATACCCAATTCATTTCTGAATAAATTCATGAAGAAAATAGTAAATCTCGGAGTGTGTGTGTATATATATGTGTGTACTTACAGATAGAGAAGCATGAAAAAAAGGACTCACCTCCATTCTATTGCTGATTTCGATTTCTAAATTACTGGGCACATGAAGTTTTCAAAAAATCAAGTTGTAGAGGTGTATCTGCAGATTATAGAAGTAGAGATTTTTGATTGTAAATAAAAGGGTTTAAAATCCCCATATCGACTTAGAAGATTAATCAGGAATAAAAAAATTCATAAAATCCCATATCAAAAACTCAATTTGTTATTTAGAACAAATTCATGAAGAAAGAACCCAAATCACATACCCAATTTCCATGAAGAAAAAAACTCTCGTCTACAGGTTAATCGATCAAATCAGCCAAAAAAAAAATAAAAAAAAAATAACAAATGATAACACATACATGTTTTTAGATAACATCGCAACAACTTAGAGATCAAATTGAATTTATGGTTTGAATTTTACCTGTGCGTCAGCAGATAGAGAGAGATTATATACATGATGAAAACTTGGCACCAAAACCGTCTCTTGCTGCCCTTCCTTCCTGCAACTTGATAGGCTGCAAATCGTTTTTTAGAGAGAAAATGTTTAGGTATATATTTAAGAGAGAAAAAGTAGTGCAAATTTAATTGGATGGATTGGATGGCCCGTTTCTGCATTCACAACCATAACGTTCAATGCTAGACCCCTACACTAACGCCGGCGGCGCGTCCTTCAAACGCTCAAATCCTTCAACCCCGCCTCTTTATGTGCCCACCGGTCACGTAGCCTTCCGCCTCCTCTGTCACGCGTCACGAATCGGTGGCGTGATTGGAAAGTCCAGCGCAATTATCAAACAGCTACAGCAGGACACCTCAGCCAGAATCCGAGTCGAGGAATCGCCGCCAAGTTCAGGCGATTATTACCGCCTCTGTAACACCCCTTCTCCCAAAAACGGAAAGTAATGTCACGCACATGCATAAAAATAAATCTCAAAATATCTCCAATGAAAATAAACACTAATTGTCATATACTCTAATTTAAATAAAAGGAACTCCACACTTACATAATCTCTACTAATAAAAAATAAATATCAAAATGGCCCAAACAACCATATACAAAATATTAGGAAAATCAAATCTAATAATAAGTCTCAAAAACTAATCTACTCATTTGGATCAAAGGTAGTTCTTATCCCACAAATCCTGATTACCTGCCAAAAAAAGAACACAGTGTGAGCCAATTGCCTAGTACGGATATGAAGATGAATAAATATATCACAATAAGTAATGAATTTAAAAGAGTTGAATGAATGAACACATGTGAATTACAAACGAATTACGAATAGATCAAAATTTGAGAGTCCATTTACAAATGACTAACACTGTCAATCGAATAATTATAGCCAAAAGAATCCCAAACAAATAAGGCTAAATCAAATGGTTATAAGATAACAATTTCATACTGAGCTCAAATACAAATAGCCAAAGGCTAACAAAATACATCGGTACCATGATGTATACAAATCAAATCGGATAGTACGTACGACACATACGTCACTAATCCGCCAAACAAATCAAATACTGGGTCGACCCATACGTATCCTGAATAAATATATATCAAATGACCAAAGCTCATACCCAGAGCATACAAAAGGATGCGCCGTAGACTAATCACACCGCCACGGAAGGTGTCAAGTCCTTGTGTCAAGAGGACATGCCTGTGGTACCCCCACAGGTGGTTAGCTCAAGTATACCCTAAGGATCAAACTACAAAATGTAAGCCAAAAAGAGTTTCAAATCACAAGGCTTACATGACCATATTCAAATGAGATCGAATTATCAAATACAAACATTATTAATTATCACAATATATCAATGATCAAAATAACTCCCGAATGTGAACGAAAATATACGAACAATGGTACAAACGAATAAAGTCTCCAAAATATATTGACATGATTAACTAGTTTAAAGAATACAAATACGAATTCAAATATCAACGTCAAAACGAAACTCTCTCAATAATTTTGACAACAAGGAATAATCCTGAGAGGCAATACCAAATTTCTAAATGAGTGCAAAACGAACGAATTAAATTTAAAGTAGTATCGCTGAAAAAGTACAGAATCCGTACCTTAATATAGTACCAAAATAATTCGTCGAATCCAAATATCACTCGCTACACTCCCTCAATCCGATCTAATTAAAAAAAATAATAATACAGTTATAAATTACTTATTAATAACTATAATTTCTAATAACAGGAAATTATTTCTCAATTTACATCAGTTTTACAAGATAAATCTAAACTAAATTACTATTGATTTTATTTTATCACTTTCCTTTTGATTTTGACTATTCAGCCTCCTTAAGCTTATATATATAATATGTATCATTTAGTAATAATGCAGAACCTATGATCCTGATCATGATAACGAATTCTTTATTAATATATCTCTCTCTCTTTTTAAAACTAATCAGAACATTGCCTTCATATTATTCATTCACAATTTGCGACAGTGATTATACATATACATACACCCTATGCTCAGACTCTCATTCAATTGAAAGGAATAATAATAACTTACCAGTTGATCCAATTTCCCTTCCCTTTGTTTAGCGGCGGCTGAGATCCTCTTCTTCTTTTTTTCTTTTCCTTCCGTCTATTTGTATTAGAAATAATGAAGCAGTTAGGTTTTTTTTTTTATCTATTTATTAATTAATATGTTTTATCAATACCCCTAATTTTATTAGGATTTAAAATTACACAATTATAAATTAGACCCAATTAATTTTAATGGCTCAAATAAATTAACTACAGTTTGACCCAAATATAAGAAAAGTTCAATTAAATATTTTAAAGCTTATTTAATTATTTTATTATTATTTTATTGGGTATTACATCACCTTCCCCTTAAAAAGGATTCCGTCCCCGGAATCAAAAGAACAGAACATACCTAATTTTCAAAAAGATGTGGATATTCCGCTCGAATAGACTCCTCCATCTCCCAAGTAGCTTCCCACTCCGAATGGTTTTTCCACAAGACTTTAACAAAAGGAATTGTCTTCCTCCTCATAATCCGTTCTTGACGATCTAGAATCGTCTCGGCTTCTTCCTTACAAGTAAGATCTTCTTGAATCTTATGTAACGGGTATTGCACAACATGAAGCGGATGATAGTTATATTTCCTTAACACCGAATCATGAAAGATATTATGCACATGAGATAATTGTGGAGGCAAAGCCACCCGATATGCCACTTCTCCAACTCTTTCAAGGACTTCAAAAGGGCCAATGAAACGCGGACTAAGCTTCCTTTTCAAACCAAACCTTCGAACACCTTTCCATGGAGAAACTTTCAAAAACACGCGTTCACCAGGTGTGAATTCAAGAACCTTCCTATGAATATCAGCATAACTCTTTTGCCGCGATCGAGCTTCTTTCAATTTTTCTTTAGCCACCACTACCTTTTTCGTAGTAATCCTAACCAAATCGGGTCCTTCTATTACCCTTTCTCCAACCTTATCCCAACAAGTCGGAGCTCGACACTTCTTACTATACAAGGCTTCAAAAGGAGCCATACCAATACTAGTTTGCCAACTGTTATTATATGCGAACTCCACCAAACTCAAATAATCATCCCAGTTTCCTGTCCACTTTAAAGCACAAGATCGCAACATGTCTTCTAATGTCTGAATAGTTCTCTCTGATTGTCCATCTGTCTGCGGGTGAAAAGATGTACTATAGTTGAGTCGTGTTCCCCAAGCTCGTTGAAATCATTTCCAAAATTGAGAAGTAAATCGCGGATCCCGATCCAAAATAATAGAAACTGGTGTCCCATGAAGCCTAACAATCTCACGTTAAAAAATATCTGCTAACTTATTCACCGAAAAATCCTCACGAATAGCCAGAAAATGCGCCGATTTGGTCAAACGATTCATTACCACCCAAATAGCATCATTCTTTTTAAGAGTCCTCGGTAATCCAATCACAAAGTCCATCAAAATGTCATCCCATTTCCACACAGGAATCTCTAACTGTTGCAACAAACCACCAGGCCGCTGATGCTCAATTTTCACTTGCTGACAAGTTAGACATTTACTCACAAATTCAGCCACATCCCTTTTCATTCCGCTCCACCAGAAATTCTCCTTTAGATCATTGTACATCTTTGTAGACCCCGGATGAATAGAAAATGACGAACTATGAGCTTCAGTCAACACTGCCTCACGAATCATTGGATCCACTGGAACACATAACCATTTACCAAACCATATCACACCTTGCTCATCAATGCGAAACTCTGGCTGCCTACCCTCATCCATATTCTGTGCTACAGCCCACAACTCGCCATCCTCCTTTTGGGCTTCTTTGATACGCAATATAAGAGAAGGTTCCACCTGTGACGCCCCCAAAATAGGTATACATCACCCATTCTGAGTTGTCAATACATGGTACAGAAACAACTACAACTTTATTATTACAACAGTAAAATTGTGAGTTTGAATACAAATATTATCTTCTAGACAATATCTATACTCAAATAAATCTTCATCACATTTATTGATACATTATTTTATAAAAATGGTGAGGACTACTAAAAAACTCTCTCTAGAACCTTCATTCCATACCCCACTAAATTCGCTATATTCTCGCATCCCGAGAAGAAAAATGGAACAAAAAGGAAAAGGGTGAGCTCAACTAGCCCGGTAAAGAATATTATGACTAAGATAATATACAACAAATTATCGTTAGTCTTCAACGAGGAAAAATCTAATAGAATACAATAGACAACAAGTTTTAAATCAATATTCGCGATGGAAATAATAATTCATTAGAAGAGTTAAGTAGAGAATGCAAACTACTATCTTCTATGTATGAATTTAAAAGTTCATCGCTCTATCTTTTATCCCCTGTAACATCAATCAATATATATATCAGAATCAAATATTCATCTTTTGCACTACAGGCCAAAGATATTCATCGATGTTCGGTCATGTTCATCTTTTTACTACTGGGCCAAAGATATTCATCGAAAATCATTCATCTTATGCTACTGAGGCCAAAGATATTCAATAATATCATCATTTAAGACCGAGGATGATGAAAATATTTTTAAAAATGAATCCATTGAAACAAAATGACAAGGATTAAGGATTAAGGATTAAGGATTCATACTTTGTTTTATCCATGTCCAACAATACCTCAAAAATAATCATAGTGGTGTAAAATTCAAGAATGATCAAAACATGGATACAATCAAAGCTAGTATCCGAATAGATATTTTTTGAGACGAAAAGGAAAATTTTTATTTTTCGATGAATAGTGTCGTGATTCGTGAATAAGATCAGATATCGTGAATAAAGTCTTGATATCGTGAATAGTAATCCCGACACTAAAAGTTCCAAATTTGATAAAAACTTCGATCAATATTTCAAAGATAATGATATTGAAGAAATAATATCATTACTGAAAAAAATAATATCTCTTACCTCGAAAGATCAAGATTTCTAAATTTGAAACACCGGATATAGGCTATGACTTGAACTTGCATCG
Organism: Panax quinquefolius; assembly: GCA_020205615.1. Taxonomy (NCBI): domain Eukaryota; kingdom Viridiplantae; phylum Streptophyta; class Magnoliopsida; order Apiales; family Araliaceae; genus Panax; species Panax quinquefolius. Next base: position 141,524,553 of record CM035161.1, on the reverse strand, counting down.
TATAGCAATACTCAAAATATACTCAAAATACTCACAAGAATACGCTCGATAATATAGAGAGAAAACTTCAGTTTCTGGTGTGATTTTCAATTCTAACCTAAGCACCCTATTTATAGGAAAATGCTTAGAACACCAAAGTAGAAAATTTAATAAATTAATATTATTTATTTTTTCTACATCTTCCTACGCATCAAGCATCCGAATTCAAAGAACTTGACATGTGTTAAAGATGTCCACCAAACACAAAAAATGTTTTTCTTATTTAAATTATTTTAAACTTCCAAAAATTAATTATTTGAGACTTGAACTTCAATAATTCATAATAATTAGCTCTTTTATCAAAAAATTCAAACTCACGTCTTTCCATGATGTAACTTTCTAGACATTGCGATAATGTTATCCAATAATATTATTCTTGATAATATGAATTATTGCTTCGATAATGAAAAATCTTGTGTGTAGTGACAATTATTGAAACAACGATAATATAAAATATCAACACAAAGAATTATTGAATCAATAAAATAAAATCTTGAATAATAATTCTCGTAACAATTATTGAGTAGTGCCTTCTACGTAGAATCAATAATTGGTGCAATACTGCGTAGTATCTTCTTGTGTTTTAACCACCGAGTATTTTAACTACAACAAAAAAGCTTTATCAACGATCGACTATCGGTGATCGCTTTTCGGTCAGCGGAGATATCTATCTGCGACGAAAGTGCGATCCGATAATCGTCAGATAAAATCTGGTCATTGGGATGCATCATCGACCACCACTATTAGCTGACAAGATATCTGCGGCCGCTATGAAGCGAATCGAAATGACAAATCGATTATTTGAAATGAAATCGAAGATGGTCCAGGCCAAAGTCGACGTGGTCCACGTGTGTCGTGACCATTATCAATGACCGACGCGGATCGATGATACTATTCGTCGCTAATAACGTTCGTGACCACACGCGATCACGATATGAAAAAAAAATTACAACCCAGATTTTTCTTTGCTTTGCGAATTCCCAAAACACATACTGCTTTCTACCTTTATCCCAACACACATACACACACCAAGATAAACAACATACAAAACAATATAAACATCCATCGTCCACCAACACATACACCAAACTAGTATATAAACCTTTAAAACCAATATGATTTGAATAAATATAATTACATTTCAAAACTTGTTTAAGTAACATATATACAAACATCCAAATAATGAATATACAAGTACAAGGTTATGTCAAGCGTCATCCCTCCTCGATCACCTCAGTAATTAACAAAATAATAAAATAGTTTAGTACATAAACATGACAAATGATATAAACATGTATATATATGAATATAAAATGACAATAAACAAAAGTTGCATTTAAATAGTTTAAATACATAAACATGACAATGATATAAAAACATGTATTGCTAAACATACATTTCATGAGTTTAAGTGTCAATGTACGATTCGGAAATCATCTTGTATACGTGTTGCAGATTCATAACCATCATCTACTTGATTCTGTTAGATTCGATCAATAACTCTTCCTCCTCGATGATCAATGTCATCGACACAAGTATTGACTCGGGATCTAATTCATGTGGTTCATCTCCACCATCTAATCGGATTACTTCATTGTCGTCCTCCACATTTATTATAGTCGACTATGAAGCATCCGCTCTTGTAAATCTCCCCATCAACTAATTCTACACGACTACGCTACGGGGTATAAATTTACAACTTGCCAATCAGAGTGGTGTCTATCCTTTTCCTAACAGGACTAGGAGTGTAGTATACTTGTCTTTGTTTGAGTTGGTAAAACAAACGGTTCGTTGAGTACGCGAGACCTATGGAGGTCAATATCGATGATTCCATGTCCATCAACACGTATCCTTTTTCCTCGAATCAAACCAACGGACTTGAACAAGTGAATACGACCCCGTCGTGCCTCATACGACAACTCTATGATTTCCTCCAACTCCCCATAAAAGGCACGACCAAGCTCATTGTAATAATCTCCTTGGACACACACTCGAGTTAGTTCGTTGTTCTTTTACCGCACCCATATGCCTTTGTGTGAAATTCACAACCATTTATTTTGTAACCATTGCATACCGACTTGATCCTTATGCGGTCCCATAGCTAGGACTTGTACATTAGCCCGGAATCGTTGATCCCTCGATCAAAGCCTACAAAAAACTCCATCTTATTAAATGAAGTCATAGTTAACATATGGAGTATATATATTATATATATATACACTACGTTGCTTAAAATTGAACTTACTTTGTCCTTTAGCCAAAGTGCAAAGTTTTTATCCCGATTGATTTGAATATCTTTATCGGTTATGTCGGCATGCTTCACTTTTAACTCATCATCGTGATAATCTATACCATGTTATAAACATTAACATATTAGAATAAATTTTCAACTTAAAAGATAAAATATCAAGTTTAAATGTGTACCTCACAAATTAAATCAATCTCCTCACAATTGAGAAGAATGTGAAGTATGCCAAGCGTACGTAATTCTTGCTTTCGAGAGAGAATATGCGCTTCCTTTTCCATAAGCGGCCCGATGAATCAAATCTGAGAGCCACCATTTAGTTCAACATTTCCCCCATCATCATGTCTCGATACTCGATTGGCCTTTGTCAAGACTTCGTCCAGGAAAATAGTGCGAGACAAACGTAGATATCTCATCAAAATCGTATGCCTCGCATATCGACCCCTCGACATAAGCTCTATTCTTCACCTTCCTCTTAAGGTTTCCCATCACCTCTCGAAAGGGTACATCCATCTATATTGAATCGGACCCCCAACACGAGCTTCATAGGGATGATGGATTCTGCAAATGCTCCATGGAGTCAAAAAACCAAAGGGAATATTTTTCCGGTTTACACGTGATCTCTATGATGTTCTTCTCAAGTACAAACATGTCCTTCTCATTCAATGATTTTGAACACAAGTCTTTGAAGAAACGACTAAGATCCGTCAAAGCATCCCATATTGGTTTATCAAGCGATCCCGAATGCTATAGGCATGAGTCTCTCCATGAACACACATGCCAGTCATGACTCTTCATCCTTGTAATTTCCCACCAGTAATACACCTTGCAATGTTTGACGACATCCATCCGGTAGTTTCGGAGACTTAACCCATGTACACACATCTTCAACTTGCTTTTTGACAATGTGTACCTTGCGTGCGGTTTGACAATCTTACCATTAGGAGATTCATAAAGTTCTAATCCGGAACGCTTTACAAATATCTTTCATGTCCAAACGTGCCTTATCGTTATCTTTTGTCTTCCCCGTAACATTCAACACGATTGTTAAACACATTGTCAAACACATTCTTCTCAATATGCATCACATCTAGATTATGACGAATCAAATTTGTAGACCCGATAAGGCAATTCCCAAAAGATGCTTCTCCGAACCCGTTATGAGATTCACCAAATCCATTGATTATGTTTGTCGATCAACCTTACCAAATGGGATAACCGCAATCTCATCACACGATCTCGCATCTCCGTTCCCGACAATCGCGGTGCGCGGCATATCATTATCTACTTTCCTTTTCACGAAGTGTTCTCTATTTCTTCAAACGGGTGATCTACCGGTAGAAGAAGCGATGATGATCAAAACTAACAAGGCTTTCGACCTTTTGATAGATTAAACGACTTTGTATGCTCCATACAATACGGACAAGCCAACTTCCGTGTGTACTCCATCCAAATAACATACCATAAGTCGGGAAGTCACTTATAGTCCACATAACCGCCGCCCTAAAGTTGAAATTTGTTTTCGTTGCAACATCCCAAGTCCTGTACTCCATCCTCCCACAATACCTTTAACTCGCGTCTATAAGAGGTCTCAAGTAAACATCTAAGTTCTTTCCGGGACTCTTGGGACCAAGAATCATGAGTGAAAGAAATAAGTATGGTCATTTCATACACATCCAAGGAGGCAAGTTATGCGAAGTAACAATCACAGCCAACATGAGTGCGGAACAAATTTGAGTGGCCAAACAGATTGAAACCATCGGTGGACAATCCAAGCCTCACATTTCTAGGTTCCAATGCAAATTCAGGATGTGCTAAGTTGAATCTTTCCAAGCTTGCCCATCTGCGGGATGATTTAGTTCTCCATCTTTAGTTTGGAGATTTCGCATGCCAACTCATATGTTCACCGATCTTGAAGACATGTACAATCTTTTTAGTCGATGTGTTATTGGAAAATACCTTAGAATCTTAAACGGTATACTTGATTTTTTGTAGTCACACCCTCTTTATTAGGCCTAAACCGATCATGACCGCAAAAGCGTGCACCTTGTCATCTGTTCATTTTCCTTATAAAACAACATGCGATCGTTGGGACATGCATCGATCTTTTAGTATCCAAGACCCAACTTCTTCACCATTTTCTTACAAAAGTAATAGTTACCGGGTAATTTCTCACCGTCAGCAACATACTCTTAATTGCCTTCAAGAGTGACTCAAAACACTCATGGCTCATGTTGTGATCGACGCCTTGATGTTAAGTAATGTCGCCATCGCGAGACAATGTAGTGTGTTTGGTGCAACCATGCCACAATGGCTTCATACCCTCGTCTAACAACTTAAAGAAGTCTTTGGCATCGAATTCATAGGTTGCTCTCTCGCTTTGCTCCCAATCAAAATCAGCCTGCAATATCATGGACCATTTCATTCATACGACGATGACTATCTCTTGCCGGTGTGTACTTGTGTGATGCCACCATCTCTTCTCTCGCCCCATGTGCCCACCAAAGATTCTTCGTAATTTCTCATGAACCCGAAACAAGTAAATGATAGTTTACCATGTCTCTCATCCATATAATTTACATTCTTACACTTTAAACATGGACATCGTATCTCATGACTTACCATTCATACATTACGGTGACTATACGCGATACTCCAAAAACACTTGGCAACCAAATTTCTAAATTCAACTCAGTAGACTTATCTGGGCACTTGACTTTCGTCGTGTCATCCAACTACTGGTCTCGAATAGAGGTCCATGATTCCACTAGACCTACTACGCATAACATTATAAATGTTAATTAACATATGACTTGAGCATACTTGTAACCATATGACTTGAGCATACTTGTAAGCATGCATAACTTGGTTGAAAGCAATTTATAGCTTTCTATAACATTTTGTAGCTTTATTCTTATATACATAAGTGTTAAATACCCTTGTTAAAAAAATAAATGTCTCTTTATTGACCATGTGTGTCTAGTTACCTTCTACATTGCAGCCTCTTAGATTCCCTATTTTTTACTTAATTTTTCTCAATATTTGAAATAGCTTACCATGCTAACAACCAAGCTTGGCTTGTCCCGTGAGAGGCTTGGCTAAGCTTGGCGTGGCCTCGTGTGGCCTCGTTGTTCCCAAGCCCAACCCATCAACTCCAATAGCCCCTTAATAGGCTCTAGTGGATCAACAATAGGCTCGTTAATAGTATAAATGTTCGCAACTACCCGACTAATAAAAAAAATTCGCCAGAGTCTCCCCTATAATATGGACTAGCCACATGCACGACAGCATGCATATAAAGTCATTTCTAGGCACCCAAGACACAAACCAAGAGAAATATACAAATTCCCAATATAATAAGACCAAAACAATAACGATAAATCAGGATCAAGACTAGATAAACCAAATTACGACTTCTAGAAAACACACTAATAAACCAAATTACATTTCTAGATCCAATCTAGGTTTGTGTCTCATCAATGGGAAAAACAAAGATCAAGACTAGATAAACCAAAGCGCCTCACGGGGTTTTAGGAATGGAATTTATAGGAAGATTAGCGGGGGAACCACCAAGAATCAAGACAATCAAATAAAATCAAAAATAATCCTACAAAATTTGCTATTGCAAAAGCGAATAAGGAAACTAAAAGTTTAGGGATATACGTGTAATAGCATAAAACTTAATTTCCAATATATCAAACCCAAGTTACTTATTCCATATATATATCAAATATATCAAATATACACAATGTACTAAACATGCATAAACAAACCAAAATTGATACATTCTTTTACTGCTCATACATTACATATCAAACTCAAATTTATACAAATTAAAACTTAATTGTAGAATATGTATTTACACAAATCAAACACTAATTGCGTGATACAATACAATACATATCAAATCCAAATTTCCAATATATCAAACCCAAGTTGAATTCAAATTTCGATTAATATATAACAAATTAAACCCTAGATTAAATTTCAAAACTCAAATTGAACACTAATTCATTCGAGGATTCATCATTTTATAACAAAATAAATTAAAACCCTAAATTAAACACAAATTGTAGCATATTAAACAAACAAATTAAACCCAAAATTAGTTTACCGGTGTGGTGAAGTGGTGGTGCGGTGGTGGTGAAGCGGGTAGTCTGGCAATGGTGGTGCGGCGGTCTGAGTCCTCTCTTCCCCTACTCCCTCTTCTCCTCGTGTATCTCTTTCTTTTTTTTTCTTCTATTGATATCGCGAACCCGAGTCCGAATAAGTTTTAGTTGATCAATGATCACATTCAAATGACATTTGCATTCTTGATTTTTATGACGTGGCCTTTAGCGACCGCGTTGCGGTCGGCGATATATATTAATTCGCAACAAATAAACGCGCCACCTTTTCGCACCAATTTTTGGGAGGAAACTAATGTCGGCGACGAAGCGGCGACCGCGACGCGGTCGTGATTGATAGTAAATGCGACCGATTCAATTACGGTCGCTGATGTTGGTCGCTATAAGTATTATCTGCGACCGGATATGCGGTCGCTGATATCCTTGGTCGCTGATAGGCCTTTTTCTTGTAGAAGTATTAACGGTAACAACTACGCCGTTATTTTTAAACAACTTATTCTTGTCATTTTCTTCCTCCAATCGCTTTCCGTTATGGGGCCACACACGGTCACATTGTGCCGTCATTTAATATTCCCGACAAGATTTAATATTCCTCGACCAAACGAATATTCCCTGACAATAATGAATATTTTACAACCACTTGCTTATTTTGAAATATTTGCGTATTTTACCCATAACTATCCACATTAGTCAAATCAACCCTTACTATTTCAAAATAATGAATAGAGAAAATTAAATTTCATTAATAATAATTCGAATTCTGGAGCCTCTAAGGTTCCAAAAATAACCTTCCTCACCTGAAAATCAATAGTGGCTCGATGCTTACTCAGCCAATCTATACCCAAGATGATATCAAAATCATGCATCACCATCGGAAGTAAGTTAGTTGCGTACACCCTCCTCCCTAACTTCAAAGGACACTCGCGAAATTGCTCAGAAATAATCACAAAATTCCCCATCGGGGTAGCAATTGATAAATAAGGATCTAATATATGAGACGACACTCCAAGATGACGAACAAATGAAAGTGCAATAATAGAGTGTATAGATCCAGTGTTAAACAAAACCGATGCCTCACGATTTCCTACAAGAAGGATGCCTGAAATAGTACACAGTGCTTGGGCACTTTGATTAGTTGTCAATGCAAATACTCTCCCACCAAAGGTTGCGGCGACCACCATTACCAAAGATTATCGCCTCCCCATTACCACACCGAATCATGCGATCCTTGCTCTTTGTCCCATTTGTCCACATAAAAAACAAGCCCATGTCTCCCTATAGCACGCCCTACCAGCAAGATACCCACGACAAGTAACACATGGACCAGGTAGAAGTGGCAAAAGGTTCTTGATTGCCCCCACTGCGGGTCCCGGATACCGCTACGAATTTGACCATGTTGGCGATGCTGACCCCGATTTTGATTTTCTTTGGAAAACCCTGCTCGCTAAAATCCCTATTTTGATCATCGCCTCCAACACATCGACCGACCTGCTCATCGACCTCCACGACCACCCTACTGCATTGGGTAAGCAAAATCCCTTCGAAGATTAAATCGCTAACCCGATGGAGGCTCATTCTAATTATTTTTCCTTCTATTCTGATTTCTGCCAAACTGCCCCATTCCTTGTCCTTGCTGGTCATCTCTATCTCTCTTTCGACTCCCTTCTGATTTGGAAGCTCGAAAGTCCTTATGCTCCATTTTCACACTCTTAGCTGCATTGGCCACCTGTGATACATCTGTAAATATGGTGTGGATGACCGATCTCCTATACTCATATTTCAAAGCCCATTTAAACTTTTACTTTTTTGTGCACCGTGTCCCCGCTATCAACCAAAGAAACCAAATGCAATCTCGTAAACCTCGCTATGAAATCATTAATAGTCTCATCATCCTTCTGCCGAATGGACACAAATTCCCTGATGTATGCATCCCTATCAGCGTTTGGGAAATACTGCTGATAGAAAAAGTCACAAAAACTGCTCCATATGAGTCCATCCATAAATCCATCTCCCTATGTAGCCTTCAACGATTTCCACCATCGCTGAGCATCATCCTCTAGCTTATAAACTGCTAATCTCACCTTCTAATTTTTGAAAAACCCAATCACATCAAAAATCTTCTCCAAGTGGGCGATCCAGTTCTCTGCATCAATTGGAGTCAGAGAAAAACGAAAAGAATTGGGCTTTCACTTAATGAACCTCTCTAATAACACATACAAAGGTTGCACTGGCTGACCCACTTGATCATCGGGAGGAACATTCTGCTCATGTTGTGGTATCTCTGAATCATCCCCTATATCATTTTACGCGATGATTTCTTTGCATCCGTGGAATACCTGCATTGCATGCCACATTTACCATCAAGAATCGCTTTCTTTCACCATTCTTTGCTTTACCATAGCGGGGTTATTGTTGCATTACCACAGTTCCCATCGTTTCCACCGATTAACACCTCAACACAGGGTTGCCTCGACCCTCCTCCTATCATTATTACCTCCCCAAAGAATTCTCAAGACCTACGAGCCATCTATGGTACAAAATCAAAATGTATTTAAAACAAAGATCAAAATAAATAATCAAAGCCAAATTTAAGCAAAAAGAAATCATCAATGTAATACAACTCTAAAATAAAATCTTATAACTACCAAAATGGTTCTACCCATAACTCATGTGTCAAGCAAAAGGCAATCTACAAGATCATAACCTAAGCTCGATAAACTCAGAATTTAAGCCTCTCCCAAAAAGAAAAGGAATGTCACGCATACATGCATAATAAATACAAACCTCAATAAAACTCAAAATCTCCAATGAAAATGAACACTAATTATCACGCCCAATTTAAATAAAGGAACTCCACACTTACATAATCTCTACTAATAAGAAATAAATGCCAAAATGCCCAATATACAAAATATTAGAAACCAAGTCAATAATAAGTCTCAAAAACTAATCTACTCATTTGATCAAAGGTAGCTCTCATCCCACAAATCCTTATCACCCCTAATTACTCCCAACGAGCCAATTGATCAAAGACGGATAAATATGAATAAATATATCACAATAAGTAATGAATCTAAAAGTTGAATGAATGAACACCAAAATACAAGATCCAATGAAAAACACCCCTCTCCCAAAAAGGAAATTATGTCACGCATCCACGTGAACTCTAATTTAAATAAGGAACTCCACAAATATACATCACCCATTCCCAAAACATCTAAATCAAAGGTAGCTCTCATCCCACAAATCCTTATCACCCCTAATTATATATATGGAATTATGTAAACAACTACAACTTTATTATTACAACAAATGAAATTGTGAGTTTGAATACAAATATTATCTTCTAATACAAATATCTATACTCAAATAAATCCTCATCACATTTATCGATACATTATTTTACAAAATGGTGAGGACTACAAAACAACTCTCTAGAACCTTCATTCCATACCCCGACTCAGACTCGCTATATTCTCGCCTCCCCGAGAAGAAAAAAATGGAACAAAAAGGAAAAGGGTGAGCTTAACTAGCCCAAGAAAGAATATTATTACTAAGATAATATACAACAAATTATCATTAGTCTTCAACAGGAAAAAATCTAATAGAATACAATAGACAACAAGTTTTAAATCAATATTCGCAATGAAATAATAATTCATTAGAAGAGTTAAGTAGAGAATGCAAACTACTATCTTCTATGTATGAATTTAAAAGTTCATCGCTCATCTTTTATCCCAGAACATCAATCAATATATATCTGAATCAAATATTCATCTTTGCACTACAGCCAAAAGATATTCATCACTGGTCATGCTCATCTAAACACTGCTCATCTTTGCACTACGGCCAAAGATATATCATCGAATCATTCATCTTTGCACTACAGCCAAAGATATTCAATAATATCATCATTTAAGACCGAGGATGATGAAAAATATTTTTAAAGAAACGAATCCAAAGGAAACAAAACGACAAGGATTAAGGATTAAGGATTCGATTTTGTTTTATCCATGTCCAAAAATACCTCAAAAATAATCATAGTGGTGTAAAATTCAAGAATGATCAAAACATGGATACAATCAAAGCTAGTATCCACAATAGATATTTTAGACAAAAAGGAAAATTTTCATTTTTCATGAATAGTGTCAGATTCGTGAATAAGTGTCGATATATGTGAATAAAGGATCGTGAATAATCGATAACGTGAATAAGAATCTCCGACACCAAAAGTTCCAAATTTGATAAAAACTTCAGATCAATATTTCAAAGATAATGATATTGAAGAAATAATATCATTACGAAAAAAATAATATCCCTTACCTCAGAAAAGACAAGATTCTAAATTTAAACACCTGATATAAAGCATGACTTGAACTCAGCACCAGTATAGCAATACTAAAATATACTCAAAATACTCACAAGAATACGCCGATAATATAGAGAGAGAAAACTTCAGCTTCGTGTGATTTTCAATTCTAACCCAAGACCCTATTTATAGAAAATGCTTAACAACACCAAAAGAGAAAATTTAATATAATATTATTATTATTTGTTAAAATTCTATACGCCCACTCTTGGAGATCTGATTTCAGCAATCAATAACACATGCTAGACCCACTTAACACACCAAAAACGTTTTTCTTGAAAAAAATAATTAAAACTTCCAAAATCAATTATTTCGAAAACTTCAATAATTCATAATAAATAGCCCTTTTTCGTCGTAAAATTCAATCTCATGAATTTTTATAGGAAATTCAATTCTCTACAACTTTACGTAAGAAAGTTTTTCCAAATTCCAAACAAAATTGACCAAAATCCACAAACCAAGCGATTTTACAAAGCTATAATCAAATTTCTACCAATAATTGTGTCCACCAACACACAAAATATGTGTTAAACATTTAATGCCACAAAAATACTCTTCCTCCTCATATACTCATATATCCCACATTCATTATAAAATATCACCATTAATATATTATTAAAATAATATATTTAAATGAATTATTTTATCGTAAAAGATAAAATATTAATTTTCAATAATTGTCATTTTAAAAATTTTCTCCATCTATATCCACATAAAATCAATATTTTCTCATCATATAAATCAATAATTAATTATTCACAAATAATATTACAGAATCACAAGATCGCAACCGTGCCGCTCCTGTGAAAGAGGGGCTTTCCAATAAGAATTTCTCCTCATCACAGCGCAATTAATTAGGTGACCAAACCTCTCCTTAGATGTAACTTTCTAGACATTGCCAATAATGTTATCTAATAATATTATTCAGATAATATGAATTATTGCTTCGATAATGAAAAATACTTGTAAATGACAATTATCAAACAACAAAGAATATAAAATATCAACGCAAAGAATTATTAAATCAATAAAATACTAAATAAGAATTATCAGAACCATTATCGAAAGTAGGCCTTCACGTAAGAATCAATAATTGGTGCAATACCGCCGCAAGCTACTGTTTTTTAACCACCGAGTATTTTAACAAAGATTAATCTGTGAATAACTACGCCGTTATTTTTAAACAACTTATATTTGTCGCTTTCTTCATCCAATCGCTTTCCATGGGCCCACAAAAAGATCGCTACTGTCGCATTTAATATTCCCCGACAAAGCAAGAATATTCCACGACCAAACGAATATTCCCCGACAACAATGAATATTTTATAACCACTTGCTTATTTTAAAATATTTACGATTTTTACCCATAACTATCCACATTAATCAAATCAACCCTTACTATTTCAAAATAGAAAATTAAATTTCATTAATAATAAGTTGGGGTCTTACAACCTCCCTCCTTATGAAATTTCGTCCTCGAATCGACGACGACGTATACTGATGTTTCAAAAGGTGAGGATACCTCGCTTTCATTTCCGCTTTCCAATTCCCGTGTCATTTCTCTATAAGCATGATTCCTCCACAAAACTTTAACTTGTGGTATGACCTTCATGCAGAGGGACATGCTCCTTCCTATCCAAGATCTTGACAGTACCTCCTCATACGCTAAGTCTTCTACTATCTCGTCCTGGCTTCTAACTCTATAACGTTATTCGGTCTTTCACATATTTACGGGTACGAGATATGTGAAAACACATTATGAACACGAGACATACTTTGAGGTAACGCGAGTCTATAGGCTACATTTCCTACTCGGTCAAGAATTTGAAATGGACCAATAAATCGTGGATCGAGCTTTCCTCTTTCCCAAATCTTGTAACTCCTTCCACGGAGCAACTCGCAACAATACATGATCCCCTATACTAAATTCCACGCCCTTTCGATGAAGATCCGCATAACTCTTTTGTCGATCTTGTGCCGCTTGTATACGCTTGTCAAATCATTTGATCTTTTCTAGAGTCATACGTATTAACTCCCGGTCCCAACAATGTTGCTTTCACCCACCTCATCCCAACATATCGAGAGAAAACACTTTCGGCCCATATAATGCTTCAAATGGAGCCACACCTATACTTGCCTCGATAACTGCTTGTTGTAGGAGAATTCCACCAATGGTAAATACTTATCCCAACCGCCTTTGAAGTCTAGGACACGTAGTCTTAATAGATCTTCAAGAGTTTGAATAGTCCTCTCGATTGTCCGTCTGCTTGAGGATGGTATGCCAACTAAATCGCAAACTCCGCTCCCATAGCTTTTTGCAAGCTAACCCAAAATCTTGAAGTGAATCTTGGGTCACGATCCAAAACTATGGATACAGTGCATGCCATGCAACCTCACAATCTCATTCACGCATATACTAGCAAGAAGACGCTCAAGGAATAAGTCTCCAGACGGCAAGAAATGAGCGCATTTGGTTAATCTATCAACAATAACCCAAATAAAGATTAATGCCTTGAGAAACCGTAGGAAGACCCGTAATCTAAATCCATGGTAATGTGTTCCCACTTCCATTTCGGAATCTCAAGTGGTTGCAACGGACCCTTAGGTACTAGATGCTCCCATCTTTACACGCTGGCAAGTTAAACACATCGAGATAAACTTTGCAATCTCTCTCTTCATATTGTTCCACCAAAATGTATATGTCAAGATCACGATACATTTTAGTACTTTCCGTGATGGATTGCAAATGGTGTATCAGTGCCTCCATCATAATCTTGTACTTCAAATCGTAGTCGTTAGAAACACAAAGTCTAGAGTGGACTCAAGTATTCCTTCTTCATCAATTCTCGCCCCTAATAGCTCCTTCTTGTACTTTCTTTCTTCATACGATCACCTCCGGCCTGGCTTTCGAGCAAACCTTAACTTTTTCTATTAAAGTCGGCTCTATGCGATATACTTGACATCATCGCACTCATTCCCCGCATATGATCTTCTACTCAACGCGTCACCTACCACGCTCGCTTTTCCGTGATGGTATCAATAAAGTGTGGTCGTAGTCTTTCAATAGCTCGAGCCAACGTCACGCCGCCAGATGTTGAGTTCTTTTTTTGAGTGAAGAAATATTTAAGGCTTTTATGGTCCAATATATCTCCACTTTCTCCCCATATAGATAAGGCTCCATATCTTTAGCGCCTGAAACGATCGATCACGCTAACTCTAGATCATGAGTAGGATAATTCCTCCTCATACTCTTTTAGTTGTCGCAGGGCATAAAGCTATGACTTTCCCACGCTGCATGAGAACACATCCTAACCCTTTGCCTCAAGCATCATCAGAGATAACAAATCCATCCGAACCAGATGGTATTGTTAAACAAAATAAAATAAGTCTCCTCTTAAGCTCTTGAAACTCTTCTCGCATTCTTCGCCCAAACGAATTTTGTATCCTTCCGAAAGTTAATGAAGAATGGAGTAGCGATTCGAGAAAACCCTTCCACAAATCTCCGATAATAACCAAATAGACCCGTAAAGCTACGATTTCTGGCCACCGACTTTTGGTTGTTCTAACTTTGATTGCTTCAATCTTCGCCGTCCACTTGATACTCCATGTTTTGACACCACGCGCCCAAGAAATGCTACTTCCTCAAGCCGTAACTCGCATTTCTTCAATTTGGCATATAGTTTGTTTTCACGGCCTTTGGAGTACCAAATTTCAAATGGTGCTCATGATCTTCACGACTTTTGGAATATACGAGGATGTCATCAATAAAGACAACAACAAACCGATCCAAATATTCCTTGAATACTCGGTTCATCATATCCATGAAAGTCAGTAGGAGCATTAGTTAGTCCGAAAGATATGTAAGAATTCATAATGCCCATACCGAAGTTCTCAGGCGCTTTGAATATCCTCGCCTAATCTTCAAATTGATGATATCCGTAATCTAAGATCGATTTTTGAAAAGAATTGTGCCCTCAAATCGGTCAAACAAGTCATCAATACGAGGTAGAGGATACCTATTCTCGATGGTGACATGGTTCAATTCCCGATAGTCAATACAAAGTCGATACTCCCGCCTTTCTTCTTTACGAAATAAAACAGAGCACCCCAAGGAGATGTACTAGATTTAATGAAACCGATGTCCAACAATTCCTCAGTAGTTGACCTTTAACTCCTCCGTTCAATAGAGCCATTCGATATGGGGTTTTAGAAATGGGCTTTGTACCAGTTCAAGATCAATAAAGAATTCAACTTCACGCTCTGGGGTAGACCGGAAGTTCTTCAGAAATACGCCAGAAAGTCAATAACAACAGAATATTATTCAAATTTGACGTGTCTTTATTCAAATCCATAACATGGGCTAAGAAAGCTTGACATCCGCTTTTTAATAAACGAATAGCTTTTATGATTAGATATGACAAAGATTGATTTTAATGGTTTAGTTGCTTGAATTGCATAACAGTCGAGTTGGAGAAATATGAAAACTAACAACCTTACGAAAACAATCAATTTTGGTATGATGAGTAGTTAACCAATCAATCCCTAAAATCACATCAAAAGCAAGTATCTTTAAAGAGATAAGGTCAATGATAAGGTGATGGTGCCAACTCAATCAAACAAGATTTATAAACAAAGGATGTGATGAAAGTTTCTCCTAACTGAGTTTCCACAGATATGTCAAAGTCTAATTTCTCCTGAGTCAAGTTTAAACGCTGAGCACATGCAGAGAGAGATAAATGAATGGGTAGCACCCCAGATCAAGTAAGGTATAAACTTCGCAAGAATTTATAAATAGCTTACCCGTGATCACCTCGCTTGGGTTCCTCGATTTTTGACCAAATACAACAAACGCCTTCTTCCTAAACCGCTGACTTTGACTTTTCTCGATAAATTTTCGAGTCACCGTCCCTCACTGAACTAGGTTTCGCTACTGCATAATCTCGAAAGCGATATGTCCTTCCTTTCCACAATTATAGCATACCTTGAATCGTTGTGAGATGCTTGACTCGATATGTCCTCTTTTCCGCATTTATAAGATACGACCGGTGGTCGTTTCTCCTCCTTAGAACCCGGGCTTGTCACCAAGACCGCTGCCTTTCATACGGTCGTTGTTAAATCTCCTCTTTAAAATCTCCTCCTAATCGCTTCTTCTATTTTCACGGCCATGATTACCACCAGAGTGGTTACCATTTTTGTCCGCCTGCTTTTTTCTCCGCCGGGTTATCGTTATTCTGCTGATCGCTATCTCCGGTATGATCCTCGTTATGGTCCCCATTGAACATACTCAAGTATCTCGCTTCTAACAATTGAGCCCTCATAACAACATCCTAATAGAGAGAAAATTTATGAGAAATGAGATATTGCGACGCCGTGGGTTTCAAACCTCTCGTAAACATCCGCGCCATAATGCTCTCATTCTCCACCAAAATGAGGTGCAAACCGATAACTCGCAAACTTTGCCTCGCATCGAGACACCGCTATGTTGTTTTGTTCTAAATCTAATGAACTCCACTTCCTTCATATGATGAACACTTTCGTGAAAGTATTTGTCATTAAATAGTTTCAAACGCCTCCCAAGACATGCCGAAAAGTACTGATGGGTACGCTTCACGTACTCCCACCAAGAGTCCGCCTCGCCACTTTTAACATAAAGGTGGTGAATGGAACCTTCTTTCTCCGCATCCCAAGACATCGAATATCTTGGTAATTTGTTTGACCCATGTTTCCGCCATGATCGGATCCGCTTTCCCTTAAATTCGTGGTCCCAACTTCGAATCGCTTGCGTCAGGACAACCCGTGAATTGCTATCATTTCTCCTCAGATTTTGAACACGAGTCTCCTCGTCGATTTTGCATGAATCGCAAAAAGCTTCTAAACATCCCCTCGCTCATCATCTCGCCAAGGGTGTTGTTCACAGAGGAACATCACCACTTGCTGACGCTCTCCTCGCTGGTGAGTACAAAGCGCTCCACTGGCCTCATTTCCATTGTTAATATTCTCACGACATTCTCAACATCATTATAAAACAAGGGTTAATTAAGGAAATCAATATATCACATAATATCCCTATATACCGACTAACTAACAAATAAGCTTAGTAGACACACTAGCCAAAGGATTTACTCGCCTCTCCTCCTAGTTCTATTCCCCGATCTCCGCCAGAGATCATATCCCTAAGCTCGATACCAACCGCGACGCCCCCAAAATAGGTATACATCACCCATTCTCGAGTTGTCAATACACGGTATGTAAACAACTACAACTTTATTATTACAACAAGAAATTGTGAGTTTGAATACAAATATTATCTTCTGTATAATATCTATACTCAAATAAATCCTCATCACATTTATTGATACATTATTTTACAAAATGGTGAGGACTACAAAACAACTCTCTCTAGAACCTTCATTCCATACCCCCACTCGCATTTCGCTATATTCTCGCCTCCCCGAGAAGAAAAATGGAACAAAAAGGAAAAGGGTGAGCTCAACTAGCCCAAGAAGAATATTACGACTAAGATAATATACAACAAATTATCATTAGTCTTCAACAGAAAAAAATCTAATAGAATACAATAGACAACAAGTTTTAAATCAATATTCGCAATGAAAATAATAATTCATTAGAAGAGTTAAGTAGAGAATGCAAACTACTATCTTCTATGTATGAATTTAAAAGTTCATCGCTCTATCTTTTATCCCTATAACATCAATCAATATATATCCGAATCAAATATTCATCTTTTCACTACAGCCAAAGATATTCATCACCGGTCATGCCATCTAAACACTGCTCATCTTTGCACTACGGGCCAAAGATATTCATCGAAATCATTCATCTTTGCACTACAGCCAAAGATATTCAATAATATCATCATTTAAGACCGAGGATGATGAAAATATTTTTAAAGAAACGAATCCAAAGGAAACAAAATGACAAGGATTAAGGATTAAGGATTCGTATTTTGTTTTATCCATGTCCAAAAATACCTCAAAAATAATCATAGTGGTGTAAAATTCAAGAATGATCAAAACATGGATACAATCAAAGCTAGTATCCACAATAGATATTTTAGATTTAAAAGGAAAATTTTTCATTTTTCGATGAATAAAGGCCAGATTCGTGAATAAAGTCGATACGCGAATAAAGGCCGTGATACGTGAATAAGAATCTCACACCAAAAAGTTCCAAATTTGATAAAAATTTCAGATCAATATTTCAAAGATAATGATATTGAAGAAATAATATCATTACGAAAAAAAATAATATCCCTTACCGTAGAAAGACAAGATTCTAAATTTAAACACCTGATATAAAGCTATGACTTGAACTCAGACCAGATAAATAATACTCAAAATACTCAAAATACTCACAAGAATACGCCGATAATATAGAGAGAGAAAACTTCGCTTTAAAGTGTGATTTTCAATTCTAACCCAAGCACCCTATTTATAGAAAAATGCTTGTAACACCAAAGTAGAAAATTTAATATAATATTATTATTATTTGTTAAAATTCTATACGCCCACTCTTGGAGATCTGATTTTAGCAATCAATAACACATGCTAGACCCACTTAACACACCAAAAACGTTTTTTTGAAAAAAATAATTAAAACTTCCAAAATCAATTATTTTGAGCTTCTAACTTCAATAATTCATAATAAATAGCCCTTTTATCGTAAAAATTTGAATCTCGCGATTTTTTATAGGAAATTCAATTCTCTACAACTTTACGTAAGAAAGTTTTTCCAAATTCCAAATGTAAATTGACCAAATCCACAAACGAAGCGATTTTACAAAGCTATAATCAAATTTCTATTAATAATTGTGGTCCACCAACACACAAAATATGTGTTAAACATTTAATGCCACAAAAATACTCTTCCTCCTCATATACTCATATATCCCACATTCATTATAAAATATATCACTATTATATTATTATTAAAATAATATATTTAAATGAATTATTTTATCGTAAAAGATAAAATATTAATTTTCAATAATTGTCATTTTAAAAATTTTCTCCATCTATATCCACATAAAATCAATATTTTCTCATCATATAAATCAATAATTAATTATTCACAAATAATATTACAGAATCACAAGATCGCAACTGTGCCGCTCCTGTGAAAGAGGGGGCTTTCCAATAAGAATTTCTCCTTACATGCCAAGCAATTAGGTGACCAAACCTCTCCTTGTATGTAACTTTCTAGACATCGCCAATAATGTTATCTAATAATATTATTCAGATAATATGAATTATTGCTTCGATAATGAAAAATACCGTAAATGACAATTATCAAACAACAACAATATAAAATATCAACGCAAAGAATTATTAAATCAATAAAATACTAAATAAGAATTATCGTAACCATTATCGAGTAGTGCCTTCTTCACGTAAGAATCAATAATTGGTGCAATACGCAAGCGTCATCGTGTTTTTAACCAATTTAGTATTTTAACAAGATAATTGTGAATAACTACGCCCGTTATTTTTAAACAACTTATATTTGTCGCTTTTCTTCATCCAATCGCTTTCACGGGGCCCACAAAATATCGGCCCATTAAATTTAATATTCTCACAAAAGAATATTCCACGATCAAACGAATATTTTCCCAACAATGAATATTTTATAACCACTTGCTTATTTTAAAATATTTACGATTTCCCCATAACAATCCAAATTAATATTCAACCCTTACTATTTCAAAATAGAATTAAATTTTAATAACCTTACTAACAATTTACTTCATTAGCCAAAAGGCTAACAAAATACATTTCATGATGTTACCCCATAACGTCCGATCCATACATTAATCAAATCAACCCTTACTATTTCAAAAATATATATCAAATGGCCAAAGCTTAAAAGCATACAAAAGGATATTGGACTAATCACACCGCCACTAAGGTGTCATCTTTAATGTCGAAGAAAATCACAAGGCTTACATGACCATATTCAAATGAGATCGAATTATCAAATACAAACATTATTAATTATCACAATATATCAATGATCAAAATAACTCCCGAATGTGAACGAAAATATACGAACAATGGTACAAACGAATAAAGTCTCCAAAATATATTGACACGATTAACTAGTTCAAAGAGTACAAATACGAATTCAAATATCAACGCCAAAACGAAACTCTTTCAATAATTTTGACAACAAGGAATAATACTGAGAGGCAATACCAAATTTCTAAACGAGTGCAAAACGAACGAATTAAATTTAAAGTAGTATCGCTGAAAAAGTACGGAATCCGTACCTTAATATAGTACCAAAATAATTCGCCGAATCCAAATATCACCCGCTACACTCCCTCAATCCGATCTAATTAAAGAAAATAATAATACAGTTATAAATTACTTATTAATAACTATAATTTCTAATAACAGGAAATTATTTCTCAATTTACATCAGTTTTACAAGATAAACCTAAACTAAATTACTATTGATTTTATTTTATCACTTTCCTTTTGATTTTGACAATTCAGCCTCCTTAAGCTTATATATATAATATGTATCATTTAGTAATAATGCAGAACCTACGATCCTGATCATGATAACGAATTCTTTATTAATATATCTCTCTCTCTTTTTAAAACTAATCAGAACATTGCCTTCATATTATTCATTCACAATTTGCGACAGTGATTATACATATACACATACACCCTATGCTCAGACTCTCATTCAATTGAAAGGAATAATAATAACTTACCAGTTGATCCAATTTCCCTTCCCTTTGTTTAGCGGCGGCTGAGATCTTTTTTTTTTTTTTTTTTCCTCCCGTCGATTTGTATTAGAAATAATGAAGCAGTTAGGTTTTTTTTTATCTATTTATTAATTAATATGTTTTATCAATACCCCTAATTTTATTAGGATTTAAAATTACACAATTATAAATTAGACCCAATTAATTTTAATGGCCCAAATAAATTAATTACAGTTTGACCCAAATATAAGAAAAGTCCAACTAAATATTTTAAAACTTACTTAATTATTTTATTGGGTATTACAGCCTCGAACTCAATCAACAGGAAAATCGTATTGGATGAAAAAAAAGAATATATGAGGTGTCTCATGGCTCGAGAAGTCAGAGTTAAGGTTTTTGAGAGGATACTCAATGTGGCGTATGAGACCGATTTTAGTGTCGGTGGCGGCGGTGGATTAGTGTCGTGTCTACCGCTTGCGTAACCAAATCATGCCGTCCGCCGTGATCGGAAAAGGGTTATCGCTACTCTCTGAAAAATTAAGATTCGAGGAGTCGATTGAATTTATTAAGCGAGACGGAAACGAAGAAGAAGCGACGAAGCCGAGAAGTGTTGAGAGGACAAAAATCGATAAAGTAGAAGATAAGGAGTCGGTCAAATGAATGATGGACTCGTTCATGAGTTTTTCAATTGAGCGAGTTAATGCTTAATTAATTCACTGAGTTTTTCAATTTAAAGGATCGCTTTTGCTGTTTTTATATATAAAAGTATTGAAGTATATAATAATTCAAATGATAAATTTTTATATAATTTTTAAAATAATTTTAGATAAAATAAACATAATATATTGTCAACGAAAAGAGAAAAGTTATGGGTGGGTGTCGCGTGATCAGTTCAAGTGAGCTTCTAGAAAATAGAAATGTCTAATTTCCATTAAGCATGAGTGACGCATCCGTAATTCGTAACGTAACTGAATAATACATGATTGAAATCGGGTTTAAAGCGATGGGTCGGGCGTATCCACCATGGTGCAAGCTGGTTGAGACACCCTTAAATTTCTTAAATACTTTAATAAATAAGGATAGTATGGTAAAGATTGACTACTCTTAAAAAATAAAATAGTTGAATAAGAATTTTCAATGTTATTATTTCTTTAAATTTTAATTTTCCCCTAGTTATAAGATTTTCATTTCTCCTAATTTATCATGCATATTGTCTTAAATTGATTTTATTTTCTAATCTGCATATAAAATAAATAATTAATATGGAATTGAGTATATTTATCCTAAAATATTTTAATATGTATGTATATATATATATATATATATATATATTTATATATATGGATTATATTTTTTGCTATTTTTTTTTTTGTAATTGTACATGATTATAATTTTTTGTATGTATTTATGCTTAATTTTTTTAATAGGATGAAAAAAATATTCGTAGTTATTTAACGAATCTGGAGACTAGTAAATGTTTTTAACTCGATTCTAATCGAGAGTCAATAAATGGTGATTTATATTGAAAAGAGATATTTGATACTATTATAAATGAGACGATTATAAAAAAATTAAGAAAAGAAAAATAATTTTGTAGTAACTTTAATATATTTTTAGTGAACTCCACATTTGGTGAATTATATAAATAAGTGTTTTTATTATTTTTATCTTTTAATTTTTTTCTTAATTACTAAAAATGATCACCCTTTATAAAAATCCTTGATGAGTTTTATTATTGGGTGTGAATCAGAGCTAGTATATCAAGGTGATTATTGGGTGTGAATCAGAGCTTCTATATCAAGGTGGTAGCCCAAGAGGGTTTTTTATCAAGAGGGTGTTGATTAAAAAAATTTGATAATAAATAAATAAAAACAAATTTTGGCCCAACTACATGCATGTCGATCTATATGTAGGGGATGGACAGTAGAACATCTAGAGCCGAAACAAAATTAGATGACAGGTTACTGATGATACAACCTAATAATATATCCTGAGAATAAACTATATGCCCTATGCCAAACGTTAAACAAAACTAACTTTCAACAATAAGCTCTCACGCTCAAATCTCATCATCTCTTTAATTATAAACAGTGACGGAATCAGAATCTTTTTAGAAGGGTTAAAATATATTAGTAAAAAAAATTTATTTATTGACGCTTAAAGTATTTCTTTCAAATTTATTTTATCCAATTATAATATTTCATAACATCATATTCCAACTCTTGTCAAACTTTGAGTTGTGAATCTAATGACTTTAAATACACACACACACACACACATATATATATATATATATATATTTTAATTTCCTCCGAATTATGATACTATTAATCAGACTTTGAAGTTTTTTAGTCAACTGATTAACTACTTTTATGGATAAATTACAAATTATAATATTATATATTCAAAACCTTATATTGTGGTTCTGGTAATCTTCTTTGGAGACAACTGAGAGGAGCCGCTCAAAGGAAAAAATGAATTAAATTATTCTCATTTACAAAAAATTGATACTAAGGTATGATTAAATTAGTAAGACAAATGAGTGCAATATTAATTAATTAATTATCAAACTTATTTAACATTATTTTATTTTATAGTAATATTGTTAATTTATTATACGTGGAAGGACATGAGGAAGCAAATGAATTAATACAATCTCATAACAAAGATCAAATTTGACTAATATTAGCATACTTTAAATTCCAAGATTGGGGGGTCATATGACCCTCTAATTCCGCCAATGTTTATAAATCTAATTTGTCTACTCATATCATTAATTTTCCTTTAAAAAATTAAGCCCTAATTAGTACACTTGATGACGAATTGCTAGTCCATCTAACACATGAGTAAAACATATACAACAATATTACTATCACATAAAAAAGTCTCACATAATACTTATATACACACACGTGCATATTGTGGGCCCCCGCATGACATGAGGGACCCACAAATATATCTTGGTCGCTAATATTAGTAATAACGACCTACATATGCGACCGTGATTTACTCCAACATTAGATATCATATCGTGATCGCACGCGATCATTGAGAGGTCATAAAGATAAATTTGCCTCCCAAAATTGGCGTGAAATATTGGTAGCGAAGGTTTTGTATGCGACCATATCACGTCATTGATGGCGTCATCGATATAAAATTTAATGTAATTAATCAAGATCGTGAATTCGCCGACACAAAGAAAGAGAGGAAAAAATAAGAGGGAGCTCAGAATAGAGAGAAGAGGGAGAAAAAGGAGACGCCACCAGCCCGCCGCCGCTGCCGCCACCTGAGGAGAATACCCATTTGGTAATCCATCATTTTTTTCTTTCTCCCAATATTACATTTCTACTATTTGTATGTGTTTATACCGATATATAGTCAATCGCATATAGTTAATCTAATTTGTGTTTTATATCTTATGTTAGATTAGATTACATACTGTTGAATTCTTCAAGTAGCCGTTCGATTTGATTGGGTTTTGTAACGACCGAGAAATTTTATAATTTAATTTAAATATTTATTGAATTAAATAAATATTTTAAATAATTTATTTATTGAGAAAAATAAATAATTGATGGAATTGTGGTGCAAGAATTTAGTAACTAAATTGATTAATGTTAATTAAATTGAACAATGATAAATTTTATTTGAAGATTTAAATGCAATAATTAAATTAAATGAATTGTTTAATATTTAAGTAAATAAGTAAATTAAATAAAGTGATGTTTTAGTCTAATTTAGTAATTAAATTAGATGTATAATAATTTATTAATCATAAGTGTAATTATAATAAAAATTATAATTATTATAATTACTATTGTAAGAAATTATAATTATTATAATTACTATTGTAAGTCATTTAAATTAACTAAAATAAGTGTGACAAAAGTAACTATATAATATAAATATTATAAAAATAAACTAGTATGGGAAGCTTTATGTAGCCAAACACATCCTTATGACTTTTGGCCTAACATAACTGATAGACGTATTATTTTTTTTAACTGATGAACGTGGGAAGTGAGTTTATATCTTCGCGTCTTATTTTTCTAAGGCTAACTAAGAACACGAAAAGAAAAACACAGAGAAAGTGGAGAGAGAGCAAGGGAAATTCATTCTCTATAATTTTATCAAGAAGGAGGTGAAGGATTGCTAAGGCTTGTGACCATCTTGCAAAGAAATCTAGTATTTAAGGTATAAAAACCAAAATTTATGTTCTAAATTTCTAATATAGGATTATGTGAATTTGATATTATAATTGTTGAATTAGTTTATGTAATCAATTGGTTGTTATCTATACATCATTCTAGTAAGAGAGTTTATAGTAAATTGGTTTGAAGAAGAAAAGTAGAATAACAGTGTATATATGTTTATGTAATATGGCTTGTGGAAATACAAAATTTCATGTTTAATACTTGCTATAATCTGTAAATTGATGTTAGATTATGTTAATAGGACAAGAAACGAAAACGACGTAGTTTGAATTGTGTCAATTGGTTAAGAAACGACGTCGTGGCGATCAAATTCGCTAAAAGTGTAAAAAGTGAAGAAATTGGGAAATTTGGGGTTTGGATCCTTCAAAATTAAGTATATGTAATGTTTATGTAGTTAGAATGATGAATAACATGCTTAACTATGTTATTACAAAGTTTTAGATGTTGAGTTTGGTGAATTTCTGTGAAATTGGATTAATTGGTGTGTTAGTGCAAAAGCAGTCATGCTGCAGTTTACGTACAGAGATGGCGCAATTGCTACCGGTACTACAGAAGTAAATGGCGCAATTGTGACATGACGATCTTCTTCTAGAATCAAGACCAAATAAGAATTACTGTTATTGCAAGCTTCAGTCTTGATCTTAAATTGGCCAGTGTTCCTCGAGCTTTAAAGCGGTGAGTTCTGTTTATTTGTGGGTTGTAATACAAGGACCTAATTTGGCTTGGCATGCATGATAAAGATGTTAAATAATAACATGGCATACAATAACAGATTGTAGTATAATATAATATCAAAATATGGAGATTTTAATTTATCACTTGAATAAGTTATATAATGAACAAAGGTGATGTTTTCAAAAGTTAGAGATAAATGATAAGGTTTATGTTAGTTTATAGTGAGATTTTAGACTCGCTAGAATGGTTAACCAGCATGGTTAAATGTTAAGTTATGGGTATGACTTAAATGGTGGGTTAAACCTATAAAGCTAATATTAACACAACTAATTGTTATTGCAATTTCAATGATATGTGTAGGGTAATTGGCGAACATTTTTATACTTGTGTAGCTTACATACAAGGCAAGTTGTGAGATCCTGAATTTTTTGAAATAAAAGTATTCAATTTTTCTATTTTGGTAAATAGTTAAATTGATAAAAGTTTAAAGTTAGGGGTGATATGTGAAAATTTTGCAAAGTAAGCAAGTTGATATAAAATGTGAGACCCCAGATTTTATGAATAAAGATTTAAATTTCTCGAAATATTTTTTTTAATATTATGGTGTGGATTTGATATAATGTTATAAGTTGTGGGTAATATTTACAAATTTTGCAAAGTACGCAAGTTATTATATAATATTCGTTTGGCCGGGGAATATTCTTTTTGTCGGGAAATATTCGTACAACGGCATAATCATTGGTGAACCCCACAACAGAAGTACGGTCGTAGTTAGAAAATGACAAAAATATTTTATGAAAATAACGGTGGAGGTTTTACCGTTATCTTCGTTGAACTACCCTAGTAGTAAAAAGTACATGTCTACGCTGTGGTTGCATAGTAGCACACATTATTGGTTATTAATGCTTACGTGATAAGTCACTCAGTTATACTCAATTATTGCTACAGTAATTTTTGCATCATATCTCTCATATTATTGATTCAATTATTGTCACAGTATCATCTGCATTATATGATATATTATTAAATCAATAATTGAGACGAAAAAGTTATTCATATTATTAAATTGCAATATTTAAAATATCTAGAAATTCTGCCAAGGAGAGGTTTGGTCACCTAATTGCGCGCCAATAGGGAGAAATCCTTATTGGAAAGCCCCCTCTTTCCTGGGAACGACCTGGTTGTTAAATATTGTGAGTTATAATATTAATGATGAATAAGCTCGTGTTGATTAAAGATGAATTTGATCGTTCCATTGTGTTGGGATTATTGGTGTTAGTTGAAATTGACATCTATTCCGATGATAATTGATGTCTGGGGGTTATATTGATAAATCGAGTAATTTATCGGGTAAATGAGCAATTAATTGCTACTAATTCACATGCTCATATAACTATTTATTCATATGTGTGTACTATTGATTCACATTATTTACTATTAGGGGAGTTGGTGCAAGATTGATAATACTTGCATGACTAAGTTAAAGATGGAGGTATAGATGGAGATACTATACTATAATTCGTATTTTCACATGATTATAACTATTGAATCACATGATTGAACTATTGATTCACATGATTTACTATTAGTGGAGGTGATGCAAGTTTGATAATACTTGGATGACTGAATTAAAAATGAAAGAAAAGTTGGAGGTATTGTACTGTAATATTTCGAGCCCCAAAACGTACAATTATCGAAATTATATTTTTCTATAAATAGAAGCTCATTCTTCCTTCATTTCTCATCAATTCACTAAAGCTATAGAGCATTTATTATAGAGAAAAATTATATAGAGAAACTATAGAGAGAAAATCTATAGAGAGAAAGAAGAAGAGAAGCCTGCTACCTCTCTAGTCTAGTATCCAGCTTTATTCTAAGGTAAGGGATATTATTTGTTGTACCTGTAAGGGGTATTATTCTTTCGTATTCATGAAGATAATTACTTTCTTTCAATACTCGTAAGAGTTGTTATTCCATTCGTCATTATTATGTTGAATAACTTTATTTATCGCCAAGTACTGCATACATGGTGATCTTCTTCTTCATTATTCCATTCTTTATTATTATGTTGAATAACTTTGTTTATCTGGCACTGCATACATACATGGTGAAATTATTCTATTATTCCATTCTTTATTATTCTCGCTGAATATCCTGCTTGCCGGTCTTAATTTCACTTTGACCGGTTCCGCTTCTTTATTATTCTGTGGAATAACTTTGCTTATCAAGTACCGCATACATGGTGAAATTCTCGTTGTTATTCCATTCTTTATTATTCTCCGGAATATCCTGCTCGTCATGCGTTTTACTACGCCGGACCGGTTCCATTATTTATTATTCCGCATTTATTATTCTCGTGAATATCCTCGTCTCAAGGCGTACGCGGGACTTCGTTCCATTATTTATTATTCTGTTGGGAATAACCTATCTGTGCGGTCTCTATCACATGCATGGTAAATCCTTTTATTATTCTATTCTTTATTATTCTGTTGGAATAACCTGTCTATGTGGATTACCACATGCATGGTGAATGATCCTTTATATTCATTCCTTATTAAATTGTGGAAAAGATCTGGTTACGTTGATTATGATGAGAGTCATAATAAAAGCTTTGGATTGATGAAAATCATGGGTATATGAAGTACTAGTAAGTGTTATGACGAGTTATGTTGGTTATTATGTGAAAACATGAAAGTTTCTTAGAAATCACAAAGGGTTGAAAATCAGATTTGGGTGAAAATGGAACATGAAATTCAATTGACCATATCTCCTATTATATTTTGAATTTTTGAGTATGGTCGAGTTCTAGAGTTAGATCTATGAGTTTTGTAGCATCTCCAAGTGGAATCACTGGAAAAGGTGTTGTAGATTTTCGTGTGGACTGATTTTAGCAAGGGAGTCAAAAGTTGGAAATTACCAAAATACTACTGTCCAGATTTTAAAAGGGCTGTTTCGGCCACTTAATTTATGAGAAAAATTCTGGCCTTTTAGGACATGAAAGTATATGGTATAAATAAACCTCCTGTCCAAAAATGAGCTCATTCCGACTTAAAATGAGCAAGTTATGACCATTTCAATATTTAGGTTTTTTCGACAAAAAATGCTATAACCGAAGTTCTATAACTTCGATGACCATGAAATTTAAACTAGAGGCTCACGTTAACATGTGTAAGATCCTGCCAAGATTTGGAAATTTTTGGAGTTAAACTTGAGGTAGTTAATTTCTTAAGGAATTAATTGGAAATTAATTTTTGAAAAATAGTAAATGAATTTTAAAAATTTTGAGAAAAATATATGTTTATTATGGGACTATATTGTGCTAAATCCCAGAAAAGAAACATTTTTGGGACTGATTTGGTATTTTTCATGAAAATAGTTTAGTTACGAACATATGAGCTAAATATGTTATGTGAAGTAACAAAGCTGGAAAATAGGATTTTATGGCTTGGAAATCCTATATAAGGTATATGTAGATTGTTTATAAGGGATTTGATCATTAGTGATGAAATCTTATGAGTATGACATTTTTGAATGATTAAATGCATTATTTGATAAAATATAAACAATTGAAATAAATTATTTATAAGTTTAAGAGGTGATTAAAATATTGTTATAATATTAACAATATTAGATTATAAGTTATTTAAGTGATGGATAATATTTGGATAAAATTAAAGTCTTTAATATTTATCTTTGTTTTAGTTTGATTAATGCTTATATCATTGTCATCATCCTCATGCTTATACGTGCGAAGATGGACTGTGATTATTGAATTGTATATCTTTGGCTTACATGCAAAGATGGATTGTTGATTATTGATTTTATTGTTGTATATCTTTGGTTTACGTGCAGGGATGGACTTGGTATGATTATGACCAGGGATTATTCGGTATAGTCATGACCATTGATGATTTAATGAATATCCTTGGCCCATAGTGCAGGGATTATTCGATGATGTTGTTTATTTATTAAGCTGATTCTCAGCAATTAAGTTGATGAAAAACTTTTTAAATCATAAAAGATAGTAGATTTTATTCTCTACTTGACTTTTCTAATGGATTGCTTGTTTCGCTGAAGTTAAACTTGATGTCTATTGTATTTTATAAGTTTAACATTATTGAAGACTATTGATAATTTATTCTGCATTATCTTAGCCATAATATTTCTTATTGGGCTAGTTGAGTTCACCCTTTCTTTCACCGTTTCTCTTGAAATGAGAATATAAATTTGAGACGAGTCGGAAAAGGAGTGATGGTCCCAGATGATAAGATTAGTAGTCCTCACTATTCCGATTAAATAGTGTGACAATAAATGTCTTGAGGACTCCTTTGAGTTTGTATCTTGTCTAGATGACAATATACGTATTAAAACTCTTAGATTATGTTTTGTTGTATTTTACACGACATAAACAGTATTATTAAGTTGTATTTGAATTTTGTACCATGTATTTGGCGACTCAAGATGGATGATGAATACCTAATTTTGGGGGCGTCACATAAAATATTCATTGTGTCAGGGAATATTCTTTTTATCGTGGGAATATTCGCATAACCAAGACAATCATTGATGGACCCTACAACAAAATTATTGTCTTGGATTGAGAAAAACGATAAAAATATTTTTATGAAAATAACTATGAAGTTTTATCGTTAAAACCGCTTGAACTACTTTCGGTAGTAAAAGATACGATGTCTGCTGTGGTTGCATAGTAGCTACCAGTATTGATTATTAATGCTTACGTGAGAAGTCACTCAATTTTGTTTAATTATTGCTACAAGAATTGCTTTATAAGTATCTCACGTTATTTGATTCAATTATTGTCGATATTTTTTTATATATTATTAAATCAATAATTGAGACGACGAAGTTATTAATATTATTATTTGTAATGTGAGACCCCGATTTTATCAATAAAGATTTAAATTTTGTTTAAATAATTTTTAATATTATGGTGTGAATTTGAGATAAATATTATAGTTGTGGGTAGTATTTATAAATTTTGTAAAGTATGCAAGTGGTTATATTATATTCGATTGGTGGGAATATTCTTTAGCGGGAATATTCGTATAACTACCAATCATTGGTGGACCCCATAATGTAATTATTATTTTGATTGAGAAAACGACAAAATATTTTATTGAAATAACGGCCGAAAGTTTTACTGTAGTTCTTACCGTTGAACTACTCTAGTAGTAAAAGTACAAAGAATACGTGTGGTTGCATAAGAAGACACTGATTGATTATCGATGCTTATGTGAAAGTCACTCGGTTTGATTCCATTATCATCGATTAATAATATGAATTATTATAATGATAATGACGCTTTTGTTTTATTCGTATTATTAACGTAATAAAATGAAACATCTTTTTATATAAAATAGAATACTTTATTAAAGTTATTCATAAATAGAATATATTATATTTTATTATGCATAGTGTTGCATAGTGTTTTTGCATAGTATTGCATAGTGTTTTTGCGTAGTAAAATATTTTTATATAAATAGAATATATTATATTTTATTTAAAAGATTTTTCTTTAAATATGGATCGTCGATTAAAGTAAATCATTCGGACCGCTTCATGGATTAGTTACTATGCATTCCATTTTCCTATAAATAAGCTCATTCCTTCATTATTTTCTTACGAATTCATTGAAACTCTGAGAGAGAAATTATAGAGAAAGCTATAGAGAGAAAATTATAGAAAGAAGAAGAGTATTCGCTACTTCACTACTTCTATATTCAGTTCTTTTTACGGTAAGTGGTGTTATTCTTTCTTCTTGAAGAGAGAACTTCCATTATTCCATTCACTATTATTCATTGAATAACTTTGTAAAAGTGGCATACCCTATACATAACCTTGTGATACGCCAGACAAATACCCTATACTTGGTGAAATCCTTATGTTATTCCATTGCTTATTATTCTCATTGGAATAACTTTGTATAATGCCATTTACCCTATACTTGGTGACATTCTTCTATTATTCTCATTGGAACATCCTCGTCATGTGTTTTACACCGGACCGGTTCCGCCTTTTATCATTCTGTTGGAATATCCTATCTCATGTGTTTTACACCGGATCTGTTCCATTTTATTATTCTGTTGGAACATCCTCGCTTGTGTGAATTTCACCGACCGTTTCCGTTATTTATTATTCTGCTGAATAACTCATCATGCAAGATCTATCGCATGCGTACGGTGATTTCTTTTGTTATTCCATTCTTTATTATACCCAAATGTTTAAAACTTTGACTTCTATACTCCATGAAATTAGTGGAATATCCTTGATATTTGCGTTTCATCCAAAGATCTTTTCATATTCTTCCGATCATTCTTGAATTTTACTCTCATTAAAATAGTATCATGTCCCCTATACTTGGTGACATTCTTCTATTATTTTATTATTCTATTGGAATATCCTGCTCAGTGTGTTTTACACGGACACTGTTCCGCCTTTTATTATTCTCGCCTTTTATTATTCTATTGGAATATCCTGTGCATGTGTTTTACACCTACCGGTTCCGTATTTATTATTACATTGAATAACTTTTATACATGCAAGCATCGCATGCATGGTGATTTCTTTTGTTATTCCATTTTTATTATACCCAATTGGTTAAAACTTTGACTTCTATACTCCATGAAATTAGTAGAATATCCTTGATATTTGCGTTTCATCCAAAGATCTTTTCATGGAAATATTCTTCCGATCATTCTTGAATTTTACTCACTTAAAAAGATTATCGTGTTGACAATTTGGACGTTAATAATTCATGGATTTAATAATTCTTGAACTTGTTTTATTGAATTACTATGTCATTGTCATCATCCTCACGATATATCATGTTATCTTTGGCTTACGTGCATAGATGAACTTAGTATGATTATGACCGGGGATCATTCTAAGATAATCATGGCTTGTTATAAATGATGTGATAAAAGTCCTCGATGGCACGTAATGCAAATGGTGATGGATAGTTTTTGGTATGATTATGACCAGGGGGTGATTCGGATATAGTCACCCATTGATAATTTGATGAAAATCCTTGGACGTGGTACAGAATGATTAGATGTGGTGGTTTATTTATTAAGTTGAGTCTCGCCGATAAAAATTGATGAAAACCTTTTAAAACCTAAAAGATAGTAGACTTTATTTTCTACTTGACTCTTTTAATGGATTAGATATTCATTGCAGCTTAAACCGGTTGTCTATTGTATTTTATGAGTTTAACATCATTTGAAGGCTAATGATAATTTATTCGCATTATCTTAGTCATAATATTTCTTCTCGGGCTAGTTAAGCTCACCTTTCTTTCACCGTTCTTCGTGAAATGAGAACATAGATGGGACGAGTCCTGGGAACGGAGTAATGGTCCGGAGGATAGCATTAGTAGTCCTCACTATTCGCAGAAATAGTGTGATAATAGTTGTAATGAGGACTCCTTTTGAGTTTGTATAATATCTAGTAGACAATATTTGTATTCAAACTCACGCTTTATGTCGTAATGTACACGCTAGCTTATATTAGTAAGTTGTATTTGAATTTATGTACCATGTAAGTGGCGACCCAGATGGGTGACGATACCTAATTTTGGGGGCGCCACATGTAATATTAATGATGTTCTAAAGTTCACATGAGAGGTTTGGTCATCTAATTACGCATGATAAGGAGAAATCCTTCTTTGAAAGCCCCTCTTTTCTCGAGAACAACCAGTCGATTAATATTGTGAATTATAATAATGGTGATAAGTTTGTTTTATTATTATTATAAATGTAATAAAACAGAAAAACTTTTTATATAAAATGAATACTTTTTATAAAGTTTTATTTTATTTGATTATAAATAAAATATAATATATTTTATTATGCATAGTATTTGCATAAGGCCTACATAGTGTTTGCATAGTAAAATCTTTTTATATAAAATGTAATACTTTTATAAAGTTATTTGTTTTATTAGATTATAAATAGAATATATTATATTTTATTATGCATAGTATTTGTATAAGGTCTGCGTAGTGTTTCAGATAGTAAAATCTTTTTATATAAAAATGTAATACTTTTATAAAGTTATTTATTTTATTAGATTATAAATAGAATATATTATATTTTATTATGCATAGTGTTTTGCATAAGGTATGCATAGTAAAATCTTTTATATAAAATAGAATACTTTTATAAAGTTATTTATTTTACTAGATTATAAATAGAATATATTATATTTTATTGCATAGTGCAGCATCGTATCCTTTCCATTCTCCTATAAATAGGATGCTTAGTTAGAATTGAAAATCACACCAGAAGTTCAGAGAATTCTTCTTCTATAATCTTGAGCGTATTTCCTTAGAGTTTAAGAAAGCTTTGAGCGTAGAAATAGTGCAAGTTTTCTTCAAGAATATCCTCGCCCTACCAGTCGGAATACTCTTCTTTCTAAGGTAAGTGATATTATTATTATAGTAAGAGATATTATTTGTTGTACTCATAAGGGGTATTATTTCTTTTGTATTCATGAAGAGAATTATTGTTATTCCATTCCTTATTATTACATTGGAATAACTCAGTATCACGATGACTCTGCCGTATACACGGTGAAATTCTTCCGTCATTCTATTCTTTATTATTCTCCGTTTAATATCCCATGCTGTAAGCGTTCTACGCATGACACGGTTCCATTCTTTATTATTCGTCCAGAATATCCTC
This sequence comes from Panax quinquefolius, assembly GCA_020205615.1. Lineage (NCBI taxonomy): Eukaryota > Viridiplantae > Streptophyta > Magnoliopsida > Apiales > Araliaceae > Panax > Panax quinquefolius. The sequence continues at coordinate 141,490,446 of CM035161.1, read as the reverse complement.
ATCTGTGCATTTACGTATGACCTGATTCCATTCTTTATTATTCTGTTGGAATAACCTGTCTGTGCGGTCTATCGCATGCATGGTGAATTCCGTTGTTATTCCCTTTTTTAGTATTCTGTTGGAAATAACATGTATGTGCGGTCTATCGCATGTATGGTGAATTCTTCTGTTATTCCATTCTTTATTATTCTGTTGGAATAACCTGTCTATGTGGATTACCACATGCATGGTGAATGATCCTTCGTATTCATATGAATAGTATTTTCATTCAAAATGGGTTTCTGCCAGGCGCAATTTCATAATTTTTCTGACCCTCAAAAATTCTGAAAAAATTTGAAACGATAATTTGATGAGTTTTTTAGATTGTGTCCAAACATGGCGATTTTTGGATGTATAGATTAGGAGTTATGAATTTTATGGGAAAAGACTATTTTAAAAGTAAACCCTTATAACTCCTTGTGGTTAACTCCAAAATTGGTGAAATTTTTATTGGGAGTACATGTATATAACAGGAGTATACCCTGTAAATTTCGGAATTTTTGGACAAAAGTATAATTTATGATAAATGTCTAAATATTCGGCAGTTTTAACCATATGAAAAATAGTAAATGAATTTTAAAAATTCTGAGAAAAATATATGTTCAATATAGGACTATATTCTGCTAAATCCCAGAAAAGAAATATTTTTGGGACTGATTTGGTATTTTTCATAAAAATAAACTAGTTATGAGTAAATAAATTAAATATGTTATGTGAAGTAATAAAATTGGAAAATAGGATTTTATGGCTTGGGAATCCTATATAGGGTTTATGCAGATTTTTTTGATGAGGGATTTGATCATTGATGATGAAATCTTATGAGTATGACATTTTGAATGATTAAATGCATTATTTGATAAAGTGTAAACAATTGAAATAAATTATTTATAAGTTTAAGAAATGATTAAAATATTGTTATAATATTAATGATATTAGATTATGAGATTATTAAGTGATTAATAACATTTGGTTATTATTGAATCATTTGGATAAATTGTATTATAAATGTTTAATATTTATCCTTTATCTCGCTTTGATTTATTCTTTATATCATTGTCATTATCCTCATGCTTATATTATGATGAAAGTCATCCGTGGCATGTAGTTCATAGATGGACTTGGTATGATTATGACCGTGGATTATTCTAAGATAATCATGGCCAAGTAATGTTACAAATGATGTGGTAAAAGACCTCATTGGCCCGTAGTGCATTGATGGACAATTTTTGGTATGATTATGGCTATGGATTCTCTCCGTCCAAGGGTGCAAAGATAAATTGTTTTATGACATGATCAGGACCGTTGATGAAAACACGATTATCTTTGGCTCGTAGTACAGTGATAATTCGTGGTCGTGATATTAACGAATATCCTTGGCCTGTAGTGCAGGGATGATTCGATGATGTGGATTAATTATTGAGCTGAGTTTCAGCAATGAAATATTAATTCATGGGTGTGATATTAACGAATATCCTTGATCGTAGTGCAGGGGTGATTCGATGATGTGGATTATTTATTAAGCTGAGTCTCAACGATAAAATATTGATAATAAATTTTTAATTCGTAAAAGATAATAGATTTCATGCTCTACTTGACTCTTCTAAAATACAAATTGTATATCTCTTTTGGCACAGGTGCAAAAAGATGAATTGTTAATGAATATCTTTGGTCGTAGTGCAAAGATGAATTTATTAGTATGATTATGAGTAGAAATTGTGATTTGGTAAAACCATGATTTTTGATGTTTCAGGTGAAGATAGGTGATGAAAATTTTCTTCGTCCTAGGTGCGAAGAGGAATTTAGAATCATAATTATGATTATGAGTTATTCATATGATTGTGGACAGGAATTGTTGATTGATGTTACAGGGATAAAACATTATCGGTGGACTTTTAACATAGAGAAGATAATAGATCCGATGGTCTATTTGACTTCTTCTAATGGATTGCTTCGTTCACAAGAACTATGGTTGAAAAGTTTTATCATCTACCATATGTTCTAAATCTCTGATTTATTATTGATGATGTAAATTATCTTTAGTCATGATATTCTTTACTGAGCTAGTTGTGCTCGCCCTTTTTGCTTCATAATACCTTTCAGGTAATATGAGTGTAGCTGGGTCGAGCGGGGATAACAGGGGAATAGAACGGTGGTCTATAGCTGTTGAGGTTCTCCCTAAATAGTATGGAAATAATTTTATTGATGACTTTAGATAAGTATGTCGTATTTTATACGTCATTTGATATTTAATTTTGGTGAACCAAATAGAGTGAGGTGAACCCAACTTTGGAAGGGTATTTTGCCACTCTCATACAAGATGTCTAATGACATACAACCTCGTGTTATCATAAGACAGGATTGTGCACATCCACTTGTTGAGTATATCTACGAGCACTAGCTATATGATCTTGGAGTTTATTTGAAATATAATTTTCACTTGGAGACAGTGGAGATAGTTATATGTCAAGAGAAGACTCACCATTGGAAAGAAAATGATAGTAATCTTCTCGTTTTTTCTTTGGGGTCTATTGGGTCAACCAAGGATAATTCTATGGGCATATGATATCTATCATAACCTAGACGTATGGCATTCCATGTACGAAGGTTTCCTTGAGCACTTCCCAAAGATTTTAATTTCTAAAACAGTTTTTGAGTATACTTTTATGTAAAGTATCATTGTAAGGATGTGGTCGAGGCACCATGAGAGTTACATACATTTGTATTAAAACTCACGATTAATCGTGGTCGTATTCTATCTGACGTTCAACAACAGATATAAATGAAGTTTGTATTTGATTTTTATATTGTGATATCTGGCGACTCAGAATGGGTCGTGTGGACCTATTTTGGGGGCATCACACAAGTTCCTTATCCTAAACTTTTATTGAGCAAGTTCCTTATCCTAAAATTTTATTGAGTAAGTTCCCTAACTTCATTCTCTTTATAATGAATGCAAGTTTCATAACTACGTTATCTTTTATGTCAAGCAAGCTTTCTATTCCTAAATTTTATATTAAAGTTGAGCAAGCCTATTGATTCTATCTTATGTATGATTATACAAGCTCTTGTAATTTAGTTAGTTACATCGAGCGAGTTTCACTTTTTAATTCTCTATATTGCTATTTAAAGCATATACTGTTTAAATTCAATGATTCAAATGAGATTGTTCTAACTTTTTTGAATGTAGTACTTTGCATATATACTATGTCTATATAATTGTACATTGTTGTTATTCGATCTTTGACTTAGATAACCTTGTTTAATTCTATATTATTGTGTTAAACCTTCTACTAGTAAGTAAACTTTTATTGATTGAATTAGTCTATAATTGAATAATGTTCTAAAATTCTAGAACCACTGATAAGCTAGTTCCAAACTAAACTTTCTTTAGTGCAAAAATTCTAAATTCAAATTGAGACGAACAACCCTAACATAGGGGATTTTGTACGTGTAACGTTTAGATGTTTGTGCACAATACATAGTACAAAGGGTTGATCCCCCTAAGTACGTTAAGAAGGGTTTTTACAGTCTAAATAACTGTTAAGGTTGAGTAATAATACCTAAGTACCGGGGACATAGTTCGTGGTTTTAAGACCCTCGTATATTAAAATTCAAACTTGTTTTTTCTATTTTTGATTCATAGAACAAGTTCACTATTATTCAGCACTCGTTGTTCGAACTCATGCTGTTATTATTATTATTCTTTATATCAGTGAGCAATTATTTGCTCACTCTTGCATTTAACACTGCAGCTAAAGTTGAGAAAGTCGATGAGCCATCTACTAGCAAAGGAAAGGGCGATGTCCAAGTGTTGAAGATTTATGAGAATTTATTTAAGTGAATTATGTTATAAGACTTAATTTATTTTGTGATGTATTCCGCAGACTTATGTAATAATTTAAGGTTAGATTACCTGGGATTGGATGATGTAACCCTTTAAGGGGAAAGATTATTATTTTTTAAGTTATTTAAATTATGTCTTTATCATTTGATATGGGTATTTAGATGTAATGGTTTTGGATAGTGAGCACCAAATCCTGTGGAAATGGAGTACCCGGATTTGGGGGTGTCACAGGTTTCCTAAACTTTATAATTTTTGGAGCTGGTTTTATAAAAGATCAAGCAGGGTAATATTTATTGTTTCTGTGAAGTTTTATAAATCACTTATTTTTGGGTTAAATGAAATTATTATCAGTCAGTTGTACACACATAGATATCTTTTACACCCTATATTGTTGAAGTTGTGAATTAGTGTGCATTTGGAAAGTACATTTTGATTGTAAGGAGTTAATTAGAAAATTTTAAGTTATTTGCTGAAATAATTGAATTTTAATATGGCCTCTCTTTAATTCTTATTTATCACAATTGCTTGTGATTTAAAGACCTAATTTTTATTCTTGAATGTGGTGTGTAATTGATGTAGTTGAACTCGGAGAGAGTTGCAATTGGAAAAGAGGCTTGCACATGAATTTTAGAATATAGTTTGGAGTTTATAACGCACTCATTTGGTTATACAGATTATGACACCCCCAAAACAGGTATACATCACCTATCTTGAGTCGCCAAATACATGGTACAAAATTCAAATACAACTTAATTATACAACCGTCGTGTAAAATACGAGAAAATATAATCTACGAGTTTTAATACGTATATTGTCATCTAGACAGTATACAAACTCAATGGAGTCCCCATTTCATTTATTATCACACTATTTAACCGAATAGTGAGGACTACTAATGTTATCATGTGGACCGTCACTCCGTTCCCCGACTCGTCCCCAGCAATATTCTCATTTCCTGAAGAGAACAATGAAAGCAAAAGGGTGAGCTCAACTAGCCCAGTAAGAAATATTATGACTAAGATAATGCAGGATAAATTATCATTAGCCTTCAATAATGTTAAACTGATAAAATACAATAGACATCAAGTTTAACTGCAGCGGAACCAGCAATCCATTAAAAGAGTCAAGTAGAGAATAAAATCTACTATCTTTTATGATTTAAAAAGGTTTTTCATTACTTTTTATCGCTGAGACTCAGCTTAATAAATAATCCACATCATCCCCGTATTACTACGCCAAGGATATTCATTAGGGTCACGACCACAAATTTTTCATGCACTACGGGCCAAGGATATTCGTGTATTCATCAATGGTCATGATCATGCCAACAACCGCCATCCATCAATGCACTACGGGCCAATGAGGACTTTTATCACATCATTTGTTACATTACTACCATGATTACACAAATAATCCTCGGTCATAATCATACCAAGTCCATCTATGCATTCTGAGCCACATATGACTTTCAAAAAATATAAACATGAGGATGATGACAATGATATAAGAATTCAATAAAAACAAGTTCAAGAATTAATTTATTCAAGAACTAATAACGTCCAAATTGTCAACATGATACTTCTTTGTAGAGTAAAATTCAATAATGCTCAGAAGAATATTTCCATGAAAAGATATTGGATGAAGCACAAATATCAAGGATATTCCACTAATTTCATGGAGTATAGAAGTCAAAACTTTAACCAACTGAGTATAACAAGGAATGGAATAACAAAAGAAATCACCGGTATGCGATAAACCGATGCAGCAGAGTTATTCCAATGAATAATAAATAAATAAACGGAACCATAATAAGCAGTAAAACGCATGCATGTGGATATTCCAACGTAATAATAAAAAGCGGAATTAGGTCCGTAGTAAAATGCATGCAGACAGGATATTCCAACAGTAATAATAAAGATTTTACCCAGTCCGGCGTAAACGCATGAATATGATATTCTAATGAGAATAATAAAGACGGAATCAGTCCCAGCAGAAAATGCATGATGTGGGATATTCCAACAGAATGATAAAGAATGGAATAACAGAAGAATTTCACCATGTATGCGGTACTTCGCATAGACATGTTATTCCAGCATAATAATAAAGAATGGAATAACAGAATTTTTCTTCATGAAGACGAAAGAAATAGATAATACCCCTTACCTCAAAAGAAGACTGGATACTGGATACTGGAATAGTGAGGTAGCAGACTTCTCTTCTTCTTTCTCTCTATAATAATGGCTCTAAAGCTTTAGTGAATTAGTGAGAAATAAAGGAAGAATGAGCTTCTATTAATAGAAAAATATAGTTTCGATAATGACACGTTTTGGGGCTCGAAAAATTACAGTACAATACCTCCAACTTTTCTTTCATTTATAATTTAGTCCTGCAAGTATTATCAAACTTGCACCACCTCTCCTAATAGTAAATAATGTGAATCAATAGTTATAATCATGTGAAAAATGAAATACAGTATAGTACCTCCATCTATACCTCCATCTTTAACTTAGTCATACAAGTATTATCAATCTTGCACCATCTCCCCTAATAGTAAGTGAATGTGACTCAATAGTACACACATGTGAACAAATAGTTATATAAGCTTGTGAATTAGTAGCAATTAATTGCTCATTTATCTGATAAATTCCCCATTTTATCAATATAACCCTCAGACATCAATTATCATCGGAATATATGTCAATTTCCACTAACACTAATAATTCCAACACAATGGAACTATCAAATTCATCTTTAATCAACACGAACTTATTCATCATTAATATTATAACTCACAATATTTAACAATCAGGTTGTTCCCAGGAAAGAGGGGGCTTTCCAATAAGGATTTCTCCTTATTAGGCAGCTTAGTGACCAAACCTCTCATCATGCGTAACTTCTAGATATTGTAAATATTGTAATTTAATAATATGAATAACTTTGTCGTCTCAATTATTGATTTAATAATATAACATATTATGCGAGATGATCTTTGTGACAATAATCGAATCAATAATATGAGAGATATGATGCAACAATTACTATAGCAATAATTGCGATAACTAAGTGACTTCTCATTATAAGCATCAATAATCAATACTGGGTAATGCTAATACGCAACCACGCATATTATCGTATTTTTTTACTACCGAAAGTAGTTCAACAAGATTAATCAGTGAAAACTTCCGCCGTTATTTTCATAAAAATATTTTTTCATTTTCTCGATCCGAATGAATAATTTACATTGTGGGGTCCACCAATGATTACGCCATTGTTATTTAATATTCCCTGCTAAAATGAATATTCTTCGACCAATCGAATATAATATAACAACTTGCATAGTTTGCAGAATTTATAAATTCTACCCATAACTTTAACATTATAACAAATTCATTCCATAATATTCAAAAAAATATTTCAAGAAATTTTAATCTTTATTCATAAAATCTGAGGTCTCACAATCTCCCATCCTTATGAAATTTCGCCCTCGAAATTTACGTACGTACCTATTATGCCGAAGAGATGAGGAAACCCTGATTTCATTTCATATTCCAACTCTTGAGGTATAATCTTGAATACCTTTATCGTCGAAAACATCACACGTTGCATATGTGCATGCTCGATGTCCTCCGATTGCCTCTGAATGCACATCAGTCCCTAACATATCCCTTTTAGGACTTGATACAGACCTTAAATCTCAAAACATAAAGAATGAAAGTTATAGTTCTACTCGTTATCTTTCTGAATCATCTTGAATCACCTCAATCGGAGTTCGTATGAAAAAGTTATGCCCAATTTACTAAAGGACGTCCGAACAGATTTTGGTTTAACACTTGACCAGCGCCTAGGCACCTAGATTTGGCCTTGGGCAAGCCCCTAGGCTCCCAAGAGCAGAATCTAAGCGCCGAGCCTAGCGCCTATGCGCTCGACCCTTGACACTTAGCTCCAATTTTCCAGATTTTACAACTTTTGACGCACATACTTCAAATCTTCATAACTTCTTCGTCCGTTATCGGAATTAGTCCGTTTTTGAGTCTATGGAAAGCTTGTAACATGCTCTATAAAACCCCCGTGATTTCATAATTTTTCAGATTCATTAATTATTCTGAAATTTGGCTCCAAAGTCCCCCAAGACTAAGTTTTTACTAAAAATGATACATGAAAAACGTTATGAACACGCGACATACTTGGCGATAAAACTAGTCTATAGGCCACAGTTCCTAGTCGATCGAAGATTTCAAATGGGCCAATTAAATCGAGGGTTAAGATAACGCCTTCTTGAACCTTCTTCTTCACATTCATCATATTCGGGTGTGTAGCTTGAGCGACTTTAACTTTATCGATTAAAGTCGATTCTACTCAGATATTCGTTATCTTCACGTGGGTTCAGTATATTCTTTTCAGTAAACGCATACGATCTTCTACACAATCGTCATCGGTACGCCAATGCTCACTTTTCTAAGATGGTATTGAATGGTATGATCATAATCTTCAACAGTTCGAGCCAACGTCTTTGGCACATTATACGATCGTTTTAGGTGAAGAAATATTTGAGGGTTTTAGAAATGGATTTTGTACTGGGGTCAATACAAAATTTGATTTCACGCTCTAGGGGTAGGCTAAGAAATCTTCAAGAATACGTTAGAAAATTTAATAACAATAGAAATATCATTCAAAACTGTGACTCTCATCCAAGACTTGGATAGCACATGAAATGAAGGTTTCTACTAACGAAGTTTCAACCAATAAGTCAAACTCTAATTTTTCCGGAGTCAAATTTAAACGTTGAGCACAAGCAAGAGAGATAAAAGAATGGGTAAAACCGGTATCTAATAAGGTATAGACTTCGCAAGAATTTATAATTAACTAACCCGTGCTAACTTCGTTCGGGTTATTCGCTTTTTGAGAAGTCACGAAAAATGCTCTTCCTGAAACCATCGACTTTGTTTTGTCCGTATCCGCCTTTGGTGCCACCGTCCCAGCTGGACTGGACTTCACTACACAACCAAATCGAGCTAAGTGACCTTCTCTTCTTGAAATGTCCACTTCTATTATCTTAGCCATGATTACCACCGAAGTGGTTACCATTCTTGGCATGATAATTTCCTCTACGATGGTTATCATTGTTCCGATGGTCGTTGCCACCAGTACAATTATTATCATGTTGTTGGTCGTTGCCTTTTAGTTGTGCTGACTCATTGTCGCGCTCCAATAATTGAGCTCTATTCACAACATTTGAATATAAACAAAGTTTGTGAAAATTGAGGTATTGACGTATATCGGGTTTCAAACCTCTTAGAAACACTCGCGTCATTCGCTCCTCATTATCGAGCAAATGGGATGCAAACCAGATAACTCATAAAATTTAACACCGTCACAAAACAAGGGTTAATTAACATATCACATATTATCCTATACTCGTGAGCCAATTAAATACCAAATAAACTTAGGTAGGTCATACTAGCGAAGGCATTCCCCGTCTCTCCTCCTAGTTCTTGTCTCACATCTTTAGCCAGGATCATATCCCTAAGCTTTGATACCAACCGTGTGCCCCTAAAAGCAGTATACATCACCCATCTTGAGTCGCCAAATACAAGGTACAAAATTCAAATACAACTTAATTATACAACCGTATGTAAAATACGACAAAATATAATCTCGAGTTTTAATAATATATTGTCATCTGAGGCGATACAAACTCAATGAAGTCCTCATTACATTTATTATCACACTATTTAACTGAATAGTGAGAACTACTAATGCTATCATCTGGACCGTCACTCCGTTCCCCGACTCGTACCCAGTTATATTCTCATTTCCTGAAGAGAACAATGAAAGTAAAAGGGTGAGCTCAACTAGCCCAGTAAGAAATATTATGACTAAGATAATGTAGGATAAATTATCATTAGCCTTCAACAATGTTAAACTGATAAAATACAATAGACATCAAGTTTAACTGCAGCGGAACCAGTAATCCATTAAAAGAGTCAAGTAGAGAATAAAATCTACTATCTTTTATGATTTAAAACGGTTTTTCATTACTTTTTATCGTTGAGACTCAGCTTAATAAATAATCCACATCATCCCTGATATTCATTAGGTTCACGACCACAAATTTTCCATGCACTACAGGCCAAGGATATTCGTGTATTCATCAATGGTCATGATCATGCCAACAACTGTCCATCAATGCACTACGGGCCAATGAGGACTTTTATCACATCATTTGTAACATTACGGTCATGATTACAATCAAATAATCCCTCGGTCATAATCATACCAAGTCCATCTATGCATTACAGAATACACGATGACTTTTAAAAATATAAACATGAGGATGATGACAATGATATAAGAATTCATAAAACAAGTTCAAGAATTAATTTATTCGTGAACTAATAACGTCAAATTGTCAACATGATACTTCTTTGTAGAGTAAAATTCAAGAATGCTCGGAAGAATATTTCCATGAAAAGATCTTTGGATGAAGGCAAATATCAAGGATATTCCACTAATTTCATGGAGTATAGAAGTCAAAACATTAACCAATTTGAGTATAACAAGGAATGGAATAACAAAAGAAATCACCGGCATGCGATAGGCACAAGAGCGAGTTATTCTAACGAAATAATAAATAACGAAACTGTGTTCTGTAAAAACGCAAAGACATGATATTCCAATGTAATAATAAAGACGGAATCGAATCCCGTAAGAAAAAGCACGAATAGGATATTCTAACGTAATAATAAAAAGGCGAAACCAGTCCCAAGGTAAAAAGCCTTGATGCATGTGATATTCCAATGTAATAATAAAGACTTTAATCGAGTCCAAATAGAAAATGCATGCATGGGATAGTCCAAATGAAATGATAAAGAATGGAATAATGAAGAATTTCACCATGTATGCGGTACTTTACGATGTATGAAAAGTTATTCCAATATAATAATAAAGAATGGAATAACAGAAGTTCTCTTCATGAAGACAAAAGAAAGAAATAATACCCCTTACCTTAAAAGAAGACTAGATACTGGATACTGGAATAATGAGGTAGCAGACTTCTCTTCTTCTTTCTCTCTATAATTTCTCTTTATAATAATGGCTCTAAAGCTTTAGTGAATTGGTGAGAAATGAAGGAAGAACGAGCTTCTATTTATAGAAAAATATAGTTTCGATAATTGTACGTTTTGGAGCTCGAAAAATTACAGTACAATACCTCCAACTTTTCTTTCATTTATAATTTAGTCCTGCAAGTATTATCAAACTTGCACCACCTCCCCTAATAGTAAATAATGTGAATCAATAGTTCAATCATGTAAATCAATAGTTATAATCATGTGAAAATATGAAATACAGTATAGTACCTCCATCTATACCTCCCTTTTTAACTTAGTCATGCAAGTATTATCAATCTTGCACCAACTCCCCTAATAGTAAGTGAATGTGACTCAATAGTACACACATGTGAAGAAATAGTTATATAAACATGTGAATTAGTAGCAATTAATTGCTCATTTATCTGATAAATTCCCCGATTTATCAATATAACCCTCAGACATCAATTATCATCGGAATAGATATCGATTTCCACTAACACTAATAATTTCAACACAATGGAACTATCAAATTCATCTTTAATCAACACGAACTTATTCATCATTAATATTATAACTCACAATATTTAACAACCAGGTCGTTCCCAGGAAAGGGGGGGCTTTCTAATAAGGATTTCTCCCTATTGGCGCGCAATTAGGTGACCAAACCTCTCATTTGCAGAACTTCTAGATATTGTAAATATTGAAATTTAATAATATGAATAACTTAGTCGTCTCAATTATTGATTTAATAATATAACATATTATGCAGATGATCTTGTGACAATAATCGAATCAATAATATAGGAGATATGATGCAATAATTACTGTCATGAATAATTGAGTATAACTAAGTGACTTCTCACGTAAAGCATCAATAATCAATACTGGTATTACTACGCATGCAACCTGGCACATTCTTTGTACTTTTTACTACTCGAAGTAGTTCAACAAGATAATTGTGAAACTTCTGCCATTATTTTCATAAAAATATTTTTGTCGCTTTCTCAATTCAACAATAATTCTGTTGTGGGGTCCACCAATGATTGCGTCGTTGTACGAATATTCCCTGTTAAAATGAATATTCTCCGACCAATCGAATATAATATAACAACTTACATACTTTGCAGAATTTATAAATTCTACTCACAACTATAACATTATAACAAATTCATTCCATAATATTCAAAAAATATTTCGAGAAATTTAAATCTTTATTCATAAAATCTGGGGTCTCACATGGATCGAGCTTCACTTTTACTCAAAAATATTAAATTAAAACGTTAGAAATACAACATTAGAAATTAAAATAACATACTAAAATTTTATAATATAATATAATAAAATTAAAAACCAATATTTAAAAAATATAAAATAGAATGAGAAGAGAAAAATATTTATTGTAATTAGTTAACCAAAAATAAACTAATTTCTATTTACTTAGTTTTTAACTAATAAATAAAAATAAATTAAAATAAAATAACATGATATAATATAACTATTAAACTAAATAACATTACGTAGTTTCTCATACTAAATTTAATAAAATTTAATATTTGACATATAATATATATTAAATATGATTAAGTATATAATTAAATTAAAATATAATATCATACAAATATAATAAAATATAATATTAAACTTAAATAATATAAAATATATTATTAAAATACAATACAATACAATACAATAGTAAAATATTATATTAAAATAAAATATAATAAATTAAAATAAAATATAATAAATTAAAATATAATATCATATAAATATAATAAATTATAATATTAAACTAAAATATAATATCATATTAATATATTAAAATATTAAAATATAATATAATAAACTAAGTAGCATTTTCTTAGTTCCACTACTAAATATAATTAAAATAATAAAATAAAATAAATGATATAATAAATAAACTAAGCAGCATTTAGGAAATTTTTTATTGCTAAAATAAACTAAGTAACACGTGCTTAGTTTCTCACCGAACCCATAAAGATATTAATGAACAAAAGCAATATCATACTCCTAAGTTAAAGAACTAAGAGATAAGTACTCTAATCAGAAGTAAGTTAATTATTGGCTCATGTGTAAAGTAAAGAAAGAAGCTTGCAAAAATTAAATTGCGAGTTTTTGGAACTCTTAATTTGTAGTATACTCTTGAACTTTTTACTGCTTTAATTTGCATTCATTCGTTATTGTTTTGGTCTTATTATATTGGGAATTTGTATATTTCTCTTGGTTTGTGTCTTGGGTGCCTAAAAATGATTATATATGCATGTCGTCGTGCATGTGACTAGTTCATATTATAGGGGAGACTCTGGCGAAATTTTTTTTGTTGGTCGGGTAGTTGCGTACATTTATAATATTAACGAGCTCTTTAGGTGCTTACTAGTATGCTCAAGTTATATGATTACTAGCTAATATGCTCAGGTCATATGCTTAAAAGTATGTTCAAGTCATATGCTTACAAGTATTGTAAGACCCCAACTTTCATAAATAAAGATTAATTTTTTTCTCGAAATATATTTTTGAATATTATGGTGTAGATTTGATATAATGTTATAGTTGTGGGTTATATTTATAAATTTTGCAAAGTATGCAAGTTGTTATAAAATATTCGATTGGTCGGAAATATTCATTTTAACAGGGAATATTAAATAACCAAGATAATCATTGGTGGACCCCACAACCAAATTATTATTTGAGTTAGAAAATGACGAAATATCTTTTATAAAAATAACTATGAAAGTTTTACCGTTAATCGTTGAAATACCCTTGGTAAGTAAATACGATGTCTGGCGTGGTTGCGTAAGTAGCTTACGGTATTGATTATTGATGCTTACGTGAGAAGTCACCCGCTTATACTCAATTATTACTACAAAGAATTCTTTGTATAGTATCTCACGTTATTTGATTCAATTATTATCAATATTTTATATATTATTAAATCAATAATTGAGACAATACAGTTATTCATATTATTATTTACATTATTGACGATGTCTAGAAAGTTCTGTCGAGGAAAGGGGTTTGGTCACCTAATTGCGTGCCAATAGGGAGAAAACCTTATCGAAAAGCTCCCTCTTTCCTGGGAATGATCTGGTTGTTAAATATTGCGAATAATAATAATGATGAATAAATATTGTTAAAAATATTGAGGGAATTTTTATGAAGTACTTGATGTAAATTTTGCTTATAGACCCCCATTTATCTATTTTTCATAATAATCGATATAAAATTATTCAATATATATATATATATATATATATATGTGTGTGAAAGTGACATGTGGGGTGGGGCCCACATGTGGGATGAAAAATGAAATTGGGGTGGGGGAAGAAAACGTGAATGAGAGGGTGTGTATATATATAATATTGTGTGAGTGGAATAATGTGGAGGTGTGTGTATGATGAAAGTGATGTGTGTGTGTGTGTATGAAAGTGATGGGTGTGTGTGTGTTGCATTGAAAAACTAGTCCGTGTTTCTTCTTAATACATCCGTGAATCGCAAATTAATTCGCCCGTGAAAACCCACTGTTGCGTCTGTGATTTTTCTTAACAGTACCCCTTCCATTCTCCTATAAATAGGATGTTTAGTTTAGAATTAAAAATCACACCAGAATCAGAGAATTCTTCTTTAATCTTGAGCGTATTTCATTAGAGTTTAAGAAAGTTTTGAGCGTAGAAAATGGTGAAAGTTTTTTTTCAAGAATATTCCCGCTATATCGGTCGGAATACTCTTCTTTTTAAGGTAAGGGATATTATTTTTGTTCAATACTCATATGAAATAATATTTTCTTCCATACTCTGTAGTATGTAAGTAATATTATTTCGTTTCAGATTCAGAATTCTACACCCATTTTGTTAAGTTTTGGCTTCTAATATCGGTTGCAGATACTTCGATCGCTAATAGTGGTCGCTGATGTGCATACCAACGACCAGATTTTATGCGAGGCCTATTAGTGATCGATTCTGGTCACAGATGATTATCGACGACCAATATCGGTCTCTAATACGCGGTCGCAGATAGGCCTTTTTCTTGTAGTGCATGTTTATTTTATTTATTCCCTCTATTCCAAAAAATTAAATTAATATTAACTTTTAAAATCAATTTAAAATATTTTTAAATTTGAAATTGATGTGATTCATTAAACTTTTGAAAACAAAAAATAAATCTTTGAATTAATAGTTCTTTTTAGATAGTTTACTATTTTCATAATTGTATTGCCTAAAAATAAATAATTTATATCAATTTATAATTTGAAAATCTCAATTCACTACAAGAAAAAAGCTTATTTCCGACAGACTATTCCGTTGGAACTAATCCTATTCCGTCGAAAATATATTATTTCTGACGCAAATATTGGTCAGAAATTCGGTCGTATATATACACGTCAAAAATAAGATCCGTCAAGAATTCCGTCGGATATTAATTATCTTCGACGAAATTATCTCCGACGGATTTCCGTCGAACATTACCTATTTTCGACAGAATATATAGGACGAAACTTTCCGTCGTATATAATAGGCCATATGTCCGGCAGATTTATACCCTCGAAATTATCTTATTTCCGACTGAAAACTAAAATAACCCAATATTTATTAAAATTGACTAATTATTAACTTCACTAAGTTGCGTTTGAGATAAGCGTGTTTCTGACGGATATGTTCAAATCGAAGATAACGATATTCTGATTTAAAATTAGAATATTTCAACATTTATTAAAAATTGGTTATTTGTTATCTCTGAGAGAAGTTCCGTTGAAAATACCCTATTCCGTCGGAATTAACTATTTTTTTAAAATGCAGATTTTAAAAGTTCGGTTTCAGTGTTTATACCCATTAATGTACACAGTAACTTTGTCACAACCCAATACGATAATATAAACACAGATCTCACATTCAAATATGCAACATAGCACTAAAACTTAATTTTTAACTCATTATCATTCACATTCACATTTAAATATTCACCAAAACGTATTATAAGCTAACCAATTACAAATATAAGCTAATGTTCCATAAATGTTAAACAATATAATTTACAATAGTTGTATGCATTTAATTGATTAGACAATACAATATATACAAAAATTCTACAATAACATGAATATATACAAATGAACAATAAACTAGTAAAAGTATCATCATCGGTGAGGAGGTGAGCAATACGCTTACAGTGAATAATGGAAATCGACCTCGTCTTTCTCGCTCATCATCATCGACCTTCTTATACCATCGCCACCCTGTTGATAGAATCAAAAATATAAATCATTAGTCCATATATATATATGTGAGAATTAACAAACTAGCCTTAATTGAAAAACATAAACAATAAGAATACCTGAGTAGGTGGGGGCGGACGAAAAGCCTCCTCCAAGAGGGTAATCACCATCCGGAGCATCTCGGCGCTCCAAGCGTCGATCGAATTGCTCTCGTGGTAATCTCGTACTCTCTGCAGAGGCCCCTGCTATAATATCATGAGCAATCTAGTGAAGACGATAACTGGAAGGCAAGCTATTTGAAGTCGAAGAGACCAGATCGATATAGAACTGTCCGACACGGCCCTATCGGTAGCCAGAAGATATCGTCATCAAAGCCGGCCTTGGTATGAGATGGTCCGACATGTGCTCTCGAGCAAGGCCGGTTGGAGCTATATAAAGAGATACAAATTCGATTACTAATAATAATTTATATAATGTGATAAATTCGGATAATTTCGTGAAACATAAAAAAATATTACCTCCGGTGGAAGTGTATATCACGGGTATCCTTGGCGGACCCAACACTCGATATCTGCCAGATTTCTTAGTAGGGGATCACGAGGCGCGACCCATAGTCTCGGCTCCTCATCCCGATCTAATACAATATCGGGAAGAGGGTGTGTCTAATCTAACGACTCGTAACCCTCCTAATAGTCTCCAACTCGACTATATATAAATCCCAAGCCTCTGAAATCGGTCCTGTAATGTATTCCGTATACGTATGTTAATTATATCATTTTATTTACGATTGAATATTATTAAAAGCTAGATAGTAAGATGAGTTTTACCCGTATAGCTAAAGTTTCCTGAGACAAAGTACACTCGTCCTTAGGCGTGTGGGCTCGATCCCAAAACTCTAGAATGGTAGGATCACAACCCAAGGTCCTCCCCAATACCTAATACAAACATTCATAAAATAGGTCTTAAGTATTTGTGTGAGAACTTGACACATAAATAACTAAATACAACGCACTTACCATCTTCGCCTCCTCGAACCATTGAGAACCAGTGGTGTGTACTATCCGGAGCTGACCACGGTTCTTCTTCGCCTGCTCAGACTTTTTCTTGAAGTCATCAGCCTCCCAGTGCGCACACATAGCCTCCCAGGCTAAATCGGAGACTATGCGGGGCTGATGATCTCTGATGGTGGTCCCGGGCTGGTCCACAACTGCCCGGGCTGCCTTCTGTCGCATTTCATACAACCATCTAGAGTAATTCGCAGCGACATTATGCTCAATCACATCATCTCCAGCTGACTGAGAGATGCTCGGGTCAAATCGATAATAAACCTATAACAAAAGATTATCTAAAATTAAGAATAATTGATTTCGTCATCCCAATACAACTATGTAGTGATAATATGCTTAACTTACGTGGAACTCCCGAAGACGGTGCGCATAAAAAAGTGGCATCGCATCACAGCATCTGAATTTGAACCATACGCACCTCTCTGGGAGATGCGTCAAACAAATCGCGTGTAGGGTTTGCTTAGCCACCGGGTCTAGTATACTACAGAAAAAGTATAACAATATGTGTTATGTTACTTAGTTTATGAGAATTGTTATATGGAATCTCTACTTGAGTCGGCAACCGGGAAAAAAAAAAAGGGTCGTAGTTCCTGTTGTGTCCTATACTCGAATAATATAGTTAATTCAATTACTGCAAACAATCCTCACAGTTCCATCATAATAAATGACAACATCCCCAAGGAGTTCCATTAAGCTATTGAACAAAGTTTTAGCTTAAGCAACCCTCTAGATGAACGAAGGATCACTTCTCTGCTAGGAATGAATCATCTCCCCATATGGGTCCAATCCAATATGACGACTTACCTCAATTCCTCTCGAATGGATAGTTCTCATACAAGGGTGAGGCGTTCGTGAGAACTACCCATCCGAGAGAATTGGAGTGGTGAGAAGTCGTTTATATCATGGATTGGACTCATATGGGGAGATGATTCATTCCTAGCAGAGAAGTGATCATTCGCTCATCTAGAGGGTTGCTTAACCTAGAACTTTGTTTAACAACTTACTGGCACTCCTTCCGGATGTTGCCATCTATCTGCAGTAATTCAATTACCTTTATTATTCTAGTATAGGACACAAACAGGAACTACAACCCCTTTTTTTTAATTATTGTCGAGGAACCGGTTGGAGTACTATTAGCTGCAACTGCTATGTCGAAACCTGCATACAAGAAAGAGTACATATATGTAGGGAGAGTATTATTGCATTTATTGAAAAATTGTGGCAAACTAAGCAAATGCTACTTAGTTTATTTTGCCAATGATAAACTAAGTAAGTGGTACTTAGTTTATGAGAATTGTTATTTGGGATCTATAGAGACTACTGTTCGACATTCACTTCTAGCTACTTAGTTTATATTGCCAATGATGATAAACTAAGTAAGTGGTACTTTGTGACGCCCCCAAAATAGGTATACATCACCCATTCTGAGTTGTCAACACATGGTACAGAAACAACTATAACTTTATTATTACAACATATAAACTGTGAGTTTAAATACAGATATTACCATCTGCATAATATTCACACGCAAATAAATCCCCATCATAATTATTGATACATTATTTTACAAAATGGTGAGGACTACTAAACAACTTTCTAGAACCTTCATTCCATACCCCACTAGTACTCGCTACATTCTCGCCTCCCGAGAAGAAAAATGGAACAACAAGGAAAAGGGTGAGCTCAACTAGCCCGGTAAAGAATATTATGACTAAGATAAAATACAACAAATTATCGTTAGTCTTGATAGGGAAAATCTAATAGAATACAATAGACAACAAGTTTTAAATCAATATTCATGCAGTGAAATAATAATTCATTAGAAGAGTTAAGTAGAGAATGCAAACTACTATCTTCTATGTATGAATTTAAAAGTTCATCGTCATCTTTTATCCTTGTAACATCAATTAATATACATCTCGAATCAAATATTCATCTTTGCACTACTGAAAAAGATATTCATCGATTAATCATATTCATCTAAACACTTATTCATCTTTGCACTACGGGCCAAAGATATTCATCAGAAATCATTTATCTTTGCACTACAGGCCAAAGATATTCAATAATATCATCATTTAAGACTGAGGATGATGAAAAATATTTTTAAAGAAACGAATCCAAAGAAACAAAATGATGAGGATTAAGGATTAAGGATTCATACTTTGTTTTATCCATGTCCAAAATACCTCAAAAATAATCATAGTGGTGTAAAATTCAAGAATGATCAAAACATGGATACAATCAAAGTTAGTATCCGAATATAGATTTTGACGAAAAGGAAAATTTTCATTTTTGATGAATAGTCTGCCGTATTCGTGAATAGTACCGTATACGTGAATAGTGTCGTATACGTGAATAGTAACCCCGGCACTAAAAGTTCCAAATTTGATTAAAAAGTTCAGATCAATACTTGGCATCATGATATTAGAATAAATAATATCATTTAAAAAAATAATATCCTTTACCTCGAAAGATCGAGTAATTCTAAATTTGAAACATCGAATATAAAGCTATGACTTGAACTTGCACCGTATAGCAATACTCAAAGTATACTCAAAATACTCACAAGAATCGTTCGATAATATAGAGAGAAAACTTGATTTACGGTTGTGATTTTCAATTCTAACCTAAGCACCCTATTTATTTAGGAAAATGCTTTAGAACACCAAAAAGTAGAAAATTTAATATAATAATAATATATATATATATAAAATTTGTCTACGCACCTAGAACCATCTCTGATTCAGCAACTTGCATGTGTTTAATGAGGCTAACCAAACACAAAAACGTTTTTTGTTAATTAAAACAATTAAAACTTCCAAAATCAATTATTTCGGAGCTTCGGAACTTAAATAATTAATAATAAATAGCTCTTTTATCAGAAAAATTCGAAACTTGCGACTTTCCATACGAAATTCCATTATCTACAACTTTACAGAAGGAAGTTTTTCTAAATTCCAAACAGAAATTGACCGAAATCCACAAACGGGCGATTTTACAGGCTATAATCAAATTTCAGTCAATAAATGGGGTCCACCGACATGTTTAACATGTTTTAAACATTTATTGCAACAAAAATACTCTTCTTCCTCGTATACTCATATATCCCACATTCGTTGTAAAAATATTACCATTATTATATTATTAAAATTTAATAATATATTTAAATGAATTATTTTATCAAAAAAGATAAAATTTCAATTTTCAACAATTGTCACATTAAAATTTTCTCCCATCTATATCCATATAAAATCAATATTTTCTCATCATATGAATCAATAATTAATTATTCACAAATAATATTACGAGAATCAAAATATTGTGAATCAGTGCAGTTCCCAAGAAAGAGGCTTTCCAATAAGAATTTCTCCTTCTTGGCCAATGATTAGGTGACCAAACCTCTCCTTAGACAAAACTTTCTAGACATTGCCAATAAAATGTTATCTAATAATATTATTCGGATAATATGAATTATTAGCCGATAATGAAAAAATCTTTGTGTAATGACAATTATTAAAACAACGGAATATAAAATATCAACGCGAAGAATTATTAAATCAATAAAATCTTGAACAATAATTCTGTAATCATTATTGAGTAGTGCCTTCTACGTAAGAATCAATAATTGGTGCAATACAGGTAATGTCACTCGTGTTTTAACCAATAGAGTATTTTAACAAGATAATTAAGAATAACTACTGTGAAGTATTTTTTAACAACTTATATTTATCGTTTTCTTCATCCAATCGCTTTTCGTTATGGGGCCCACAAAAAGACCGCTACTGGTCGTCATTGCATTTAATATTCCCAAAATAATCTGAATATTCCACGACCAAACGAATATTCCCAAATAATAATGAATATTTTATAACCACTTGCTTTATTCGAAATATTTGCGTATTTTACCCATAACTATCCACATTAATCAAATCAACCCTTACTATTTCAAAATAATAAATAGAGGAAAATAAATTTCATTTATTAATAATTTGGGGTCTTACATACTTAGTTTATGAAAATTGTTATTTGGAATCTATAGAGACTATTTGTTAAGCATTCACTCATACTTAGTTTATTATTATACTTTTTTTAATTTTAATTTGTAGTATATTATATAATTGGCTTATTTATTTATTAAATTTACTTTATTAAATTAAATTAAATCATTTTATTTTATTTTATTTATTAAACTAAATAAATTAAATTTTTTATTACTTTTATTTTATTTTGTATTATATTATATAAGTTCTAATTTAATTTAATTTAATTTGATTTCTTAATTAAAATTATTTTATTTTATTTTATTTTATCTTGTATTATATTATATAATTTTTAATGTTTTTTATTAAATTAAATTAAATTAAATTTAATTTATTTTAAATTTAATTTAATTTAGATTATTTGAATTAAATTAAATTTATTTTATTTTATTTATTTTATTTTATTTATTAAATTAAATTTAAGTTTTTTATTTTTTTTATTTAAATTAATTTAATTTATTATTTTATTTTATTTTACTCTATTTTGTATTATATTATGTTATTTATTTTATTTTTAAAATTTATTTAATTTAATAAACTAAATTAAATTATATTTATTTTATTTTATTTTAGTAGTAAGAAACTAAGTAAATTGTACTTAGTTTATGATTTATTAATATTGGAAAACAAATTACTAATACAATACATGCAGGTCCCACAAATATTCTGCAATTTCATAATTCTGACAGAATTTCTGTCATAAATTCAGTCGGAAATAGCAAATATATCAAGATTAAAAACAGTCTTCAAATCAGTTACATTATGATAAGGAACCCAAATTTGATATGATATACACTTCATAATATCAATATTCTGCAATTTGCAAATTCCAAATAATATGCAGTTAAATAATATGCAGTGCAGTCCACATTCCAAAATCAAAATTCTAATTTCAGCAATATAAACAAGAAGAATAAGACCCAAATTTCATATTTCGAGACTCCCAATTTCAACAACAGGGACCTAAATTTTCCGACCCACAAATTCACAAAGAACAACATCATACAAATTAAGCCACAAATTTCAGAAATATTATAACTTTCAGACATTCAAAAATAATTTTTATTTAACAATTTGCAACAAACTAACCCTAAAATCTAATGCTTTGCAGAAAACTAACCTTGAAATTGAATTAATGTGTAAAATAAAGGAGTCACGGTAAGCGGTGGTGCACAGTGGTGCGTGGGTCTGCTTCTTTGGTGGCACTAATGGTGGTGGAACCGACGATGGTGGTGGCGTCTGCTGGTGGTGAAACCGGCAGTGATGGTGGTGGAACTTTGACGCCCCCAAAATAGGTATACATCATCCATCTTGAGTTACCAAATACATGTTACAAAATTCAAATACAAACTAATAATACAACAGTCGTGTAAAATACGACAAACATATGCTGTGAGTTTAAATACAAATATTATCTTCTAGAAAATATCCATTCTCAAATAGAGTCCTCGTTACATTTATTATCACACTATTTTACAGAATAGTGAGGACTACTAAGACACCATCTCGAACCATCACTCCGTTCCCCGACTAGTCCTAGCTACGTTCTCATTTCTTGAAGAGAACAGTGAAAGAAAGGGTGAGCTCAACTAGCCCAACAAGAAATATTATGACTAAGATAATGCAGAATAAATTATCATTAGTCCTCAACAATGTTAAACTGATAAAATACAATAGACATCAAGTTTAACTACAGCAGAACGAGCAATCCATTAAAAGAGTCAAGTAGAGAATAAAATCTACTATCTTTTATGATTTAAAAGGTTTTTCATCACTTTTATCGCTGAGACTCAGCTTATTAAATAATCCACATCATCCCTGCACTACGACCAAGGATATTCATTAGGGTCACGACCATAAATTCCATGCACTACGGGCCAAGGATATTTGTGTATTCATCAATGGTCATGATCATGCCAACAACTGTTCATCAATGCACTACGCAGACGATGAGGACTTTTATCACATCATTTGTAATATTATGGTCATGATTACAATCAATAATCCTCAGTCATAATCATACCAAGTCCATCTATGCACTACAGACCACAGATGACTTTAAAAAAAATATAAACATGAGGATGATGACAATGATATAAGAATTCAATAAAACAAGTTCAAGAATTAAGTTATTCAAGAACTAACAACGTCCAAATTGTCAACATGATATTTTTTTTGTAAAGTAAAATTCAAGAATGCTTAGAAGAATATTTCCATAAAAAATACTGGATGAAGCGCAAATATCAAGGATATTCCACTAATTTCATGGAGTATAGAAGTCAAAATTTTAACCAATTGAGTATAATAACGAATGGAATAACAAAAAATCACCACCATGCGATTGCTTGATAGACAAAGTTATTCCAATGTAATAATAATAACGGAACCAAGTCCGGATTGTAAAACACATGCATGTGGATATTCCAAATGAATAATAATAAAAAGCGAAACCGTGTCCTGTAAAACACACGTACCGGATATTCCAATGTAATAATAATAAAGACGGAACCCGGTTCGATTAAAACACACGAGACGGATATTCCAACAGAATAATAATAAAGACGGAACCAGGTCCGATGTAAAACACACAGACATGATGTTCCAACAGAATAATAAAGACAGAATAATAGATGAATATCATCAAGTATAGGGTAGCCCGCGTATACAGGTTATTCCAATAGAACAATAAAGAAATGGAATAACATAAGTTCTCTTCTTGAATACAAAAGAATAATATCCCTTACCGTAAATGAAACTGAATATAAGAGTTATGAAATAGCAGAACACTTTTCTTCTTTCTCTCTATAATTTCTCTCTATAAATTTCTCTCTCTAGAGTTTCAGTGAATTCGTAAGAAAATAATGAAGGAATGAGCTTCTATTTATAGGAGAATGGAAAGGATACTATTTGAGAAATAATTTTCGGACGCAATAGAAATATTATCACGGGCAGAATTTTGTTGATCAACTGACGCTCACTTTTCAAATGTTAACCAATAAGTCAAAGAAAACAAAATTTTATAATAATTATATATATAAACACATGTCATTTTTGAAAAAAAAACTCACCCATTCATTATACTCCTCCGTGTCATTAAATTGCCCCCCACTTTTCCACCAAAGTCTTACATATATATATTAATTAATTCATCCACTACCACTTAACATACACCACTTGATAATAATTCCCCACCAAAATCATACTTTTCCACCAACATCCACTATCATCAAATATATATATATATATATATATATATATATATATATATATATATATATATATATATAAAGATACTTTCTTCCTTCACCAAATTGTCAACAAGGCTATACATCTACATATATATATATATAATAATAATAATGAACTCTTCCCCACGTGAATATCAACTTTTCTCCCCACCCACTTGACAACTTAATACTATATATATATATATATATATATATATATATATAAAGTAATAAAATAAAACTGTGATGACTTCTCACGTAAGCATCAATAATCAATACCGGTAATGCTCTATGCAACCACGCCGTATTCATTGTACTTTTTACTACCGAGGTAGTTCAACAAGATTAACAGTAAAACTTCTCGCCATTATTTTTAATAAAATATTTTTTTCGTTTTCTCAATCAAATGAATAATTACATTGTGGGGTCCACCAATGATTAAGTTGTGGTTATTTAATATTCCATGCTAAAACGAATATTCCTCGACCAATCGAATATAATATAACAACTTGTATACTTTGCAGAATTTATAAATACTACCCACAACTATAACATTATATCAAATTATTCCATAATATTCAAAAATGATATTTTATAGAAAATTTATTTTTATTCATAAAAGTTGGGGTCTTACAGGAACTGACAACGATGGTAGCTACTGGTGGTGGTGGCAGTGGTGGTGGTGGAACCGACGGTGGTGGTAGTGGAACCGTTGGTGTTGGCGGCGAAGGTGGTGGTGGAGATGAGAGCAGTGAGAGAGAAGTGAGATTGAGAGAGAGAATGAAGTGAGAGAAGGCGTAAAATGAGAGAGAAATGAGAGAGAGAATGAAGGGCGGCTGGGAAAGACGAGCTGATTAATTAGGTTTAAAGATTATTTCCGACGGAATGTCCCTTGAACTTGAGTCTGTCGTATATAATTTATCCTCGACGTAATTTTCGTCGAGGATAAACACTATTCAGTCGAATATAATATTGGCGCTGGCGGGAAATGTAAGATCCCAACTTATTATAAATGAAATTAAATTTCCTCCATTTATTATTTTGAAATAGTAAGGGTTGATTTGATTAATGTAGTTAGTTATGGGTAAAATGCGCAAATATTTCAAATAAGCAAGTGGTTATAAAATATTCATTGTTGTTGGGGAATATTCATTTGGTCGTGGAATATTCATACTGACACAATGCAGACTTTATTAGTGGGCCCCATAACGGAAAGCGTTTGGATGAAAAAAAATGACAAGTATAAGTTGTTTATAAATAACGGCGTAGTTATTCAGATTAATCTTGTTGAAATACTCGGTGGTTAAAACACAGTAGCACACGGTATTGCACCAATTATTGATTCTTACGTAAGAAGGCACTACTCAATAATTGTTATAGTAATAACTGTTCAATATTTTATTTTATTGATTCAATAATTGCTGCGTTGATATTTTATATTATTGTTGTTTTAATAATTGTCATTATAATATTTTCCATTATCGGATCAATAATTCATATTATTTGAATAATATTATTAAATAACAATATTGGCAATGTCTAGAAAGTTCTGTGTAAGGAGAAGTTTGGTCACCTAATTTGCTTGGCCAAGTTGATGAGAGAAATCCTTATTGAAAAGCCCCGCTCTTCCGGTGAATCCGGCCCGTGCATTGTCGATATTGTGATTACGTAATATTATTTGTGAATAATTAATTATTGATTTATATGATAAGGAAAATATTCATTTTATGTGGATATAGATGGAGAAAATTTTTAATGTGACAATTGTTGAAAAATTGATATTTTATCTTTTCTGATAAAATAATTCATTTAAATATATTATTATAATTTAATAATATAATAATGGTGATATTTTTACAATGAATGTGAGATATATGAGTATATGAGGAGAAAGAGTATTTTTGTTACTAAAAATATTTAAAACATGTTTTTCATGTTTGTGGACCCCATTTCTTGACTGGAATTTGATTATAGCCTGTAAAATAATTCGTTTATGGATTTCGGTCAATTTCTGTTTCGAATTTAGAAAAACTTTATGCTGCAAAGTTGTAGAGAATTAAATTTCCTATAGAATGGATATAAGATTTGAATTTTTCTGATAAAAGGACTATTTATTATGAATTATTAAAGTTCTGAAGTTCCAGAATAATTGATTTTTGAAGTTTTAAATAATTTTTACAGAAAAAAAGTTTTATTACATTTGGTGGGCCCCACAAGTGTTGTAAACATGTTGAATTCAGAAGTCTAAGTGGGCGTAGGAAAATTTTATTATATATTGATATTTTATTAAATTTTCTGCTTTGGTGTTTTAAGCATTTTCCTATAAATAGGGTGCTTAGGTTAGAATTGAAAATCACACCAGAAACAAGTTTTCTCTCTCTTTCTCTCTCTATATTATCGAGCGTATTCTTGTGAGTATTTTGATACTTTGAGTGTTGCTATATGGTGCAAGTTCTTTCAGCGTTATATCTGATATTCCAGCCAGAAATACTATTCTTTCGAGGTAAGGGATGCTATTTTTTTAAAAATGATATTATTTCTTCTAATATCATTATGCCAGAATATTTGTAAGATTTTTCTTGTGAAAGTCTTGTCTTTTAGTGTAGGGGTTACTATTCATGTATACGACACTATTCACAGAAATATTAAAATTTTATTTTTTGTCCAAAATATCTATTATGGATACTAACTTTGATTGTATCCATGTTTTGATCATTCTTGAATTTTATTTCACAATGGTTATTTATGAAGTATTTTTGAACTTGGATTGTTTAAAGTACGAATTCTTAATATTTGTTCTTTTGTTTCATTGGATTCGCTTTCTTTAAAATATTTTTCATCATCCTCAGTCCTAAATGATGATATTACTGAATATCTTTGGCCTGTAGTATAAAAATGGTTGATTTTCTTATGAATATCTTTGGCCCGTAGTGAAAAGATGTACAGGTGTTGAGATGAACATGACCAACTGATGAATATCTTTGGCCTGTAGTGCAAAGATAAATATTTAATTCAAGATGTATATTGATTGATGTTACAGGGATAAAATATTTATGATGGACTTTTAAATTCATAGATAATAGTAGATTTTATTCTCTACGTAACTCTTCTATGAATTATTATTTTCGCTGCGAATATTGATCTGAACTTGTTGTCTATTGTATTTTATCATATTTTTCCCTGTTGAAGACTAGCAATAATTTGTTCTATATTATCTTAGTCATAATATTCTTTACTGGGCTAGTTGAGCTCACCCTTTTCCTTTTTGTTCCATTTTTTTCTCAGGAGGCAAGAATGTAGCGAGTACTAATCGGGGTGTGGAATGATGGTTCTATAAGTTATTTTAGTAGTCCTCACTATTTTATAAAATAGTGTATCAATAATTGTAATAAAGACTTATTTGAGTGTGGATATTGTCTAGATGACAATAATTGTATTTAAACTCACAGTTTATGTGTTGTCGTATTTTGCACGACAATTGTATTAATAAAGTTGTAGTTATTTCTGTACCATGTATTTTGGCGACTCAGAATGGGTGTTGTATACCTATTTTGGGGGCGTCACAGGAAAGATGGCGCCAAATGGATATATTTATTTTCGACGAACATCCGTCGCAATTACTATAGTTTCGACTGAATTATGTTCGACTAAATAATCCGTCGGAATTAGTATTATCTTCGAGGGAATAGATCTGTCGAACTTAGTTCCGTCGGAATTAGACGGTTTTCTTGTAGTGATTAACTTCTTTTTGAAGAATGATGATGTTTATTAATCTTAAAAATGTGTTACAACAAATGGGTTAAGACTATCAAACAGATCCCCACCAATACGTACATATACACAAACTAAAAATTAATAGTCAGCTTATTGATGAGAAACATGATTTTCCTCGATCCTTAATTAAAATTGTTGGATTTTGGGTATCCAAATGAAGAGCTTATGGAGGGTTCGATCTATTTGGTTTAATTATCACCTTTACCAATTATCAAAGTCAAAGAGCCATTTATTATTTGAACATGGCTTTGACTGGGTGTAAAGAATAAACTGAGAAGTGCTTCAACCACTTTAGTATCAATTACCCACGCCTCCTCTTCTCAACGCAACACAATTATTCAGTTGGCCAAATACTCAGAAACTCTTGTATGTGAGTGAGTTCTCCCAACACACTTTGTTGGTCAAAGTCTTCACCCATTTATGTTGGTCAAAGTCCTCACCATTTTTGCCTCCATTTTTTTTTGTTCCCCCCATCCAAAGAATTTGTCTTCTCCACTTGAAGAATACTCCCATCCGAGAGAGGAAAAGAAAAATTAAGGGAGAAAAAAAGCTTCTTTTGAAGCTTTAGGAAAAAATAATTCAAATAAAATGGTGTTTATTTGGTTTCCATCACATAATTAATGTGGTGAAGTAATTTGGGTTTGTACTCAAATTAAAATATCTTTGTATTCTTTCATATTATTATAGTAAATGTTTTGGAGATCGTCCCATACTTTTTACCTCTTAGTTTTAGAGGGTTTTAATTTCAAGTAAAAATCTTGGTGTCTCGTGGTTGGATATTTTCTTATCATTATTTCCTGCAGTGGTTATTATTTTGGTATAACTGCAAATTTAATCTGTTTGGCATGTGCTGATATTTTATTCAACTAATTTATCAAAGACAACAATATTTGGGATGTGATTTTCCCCAACAACTGGTATCAGAGCTAAGGTTATTTGCTCAGTTATTTTTTGATAAATTTTATGGAGGAATCAGTGGGAGCCATAATTAAATTGACGTCTTCAAATTTTTCGATTTGGAAGTCCAAAATGGAGGATATCCTTTATTGCAAAGATTTGTATGAACCGTTGGAGCTCGAGGGAATGAAGCCCACGAACAAATCTGATGCTGATTGGAAAAAGATGAATATGAAGACTATTGGTCACATCTGATAGTGGATTGATCAAATTGTATTCCATCATGTTTCGCAGGAGACAGATGCTCATATTATATGGACAAGTACATGTACGAAAAGAAGAATGCACAGAAAAAAAACCTTTGTGATTCAAAAATTGTGAACCTGAAATATAAAGACGGGAACAGTGTGTCGGAGCATATGAGTGAGTTCCAAGGTTTGGTGAACCAGTTGTCCACTATGGAATTGAATCTCGATGATTAGATTCAAGCACTTTTGTTTCTCAGTTCTTTTTCAAACAGTTGGGAGACTTTGGTGGTGTCTCTAAGCAATTCAGCTTCAGCAGGGAAAATGACCATACAATCGGTCAAAGATAGTCTTCATAATGAGGAGACAAGGCGAAAGGAGCAATGCGTAAATTTTGAGACACATGCCCTTGTAGCAGAGAACAGAGGCAAAAACAATTTCAGGGGATCTTACAAAAGAAATAAAGGAGTTCGCAAAAGCGAAAATCACCGGAGCAAGTCAAAGACTAGACAAGGTGAAAAGTATAGATGCTTCCATTGTAATAAGGAAGGTTATTACAAAAGAAATTGCAGAATCTGGTTAGACAAACAGAAAAATGATGAGCATGAAAAGGTTGAGGAGAAGAATACTGCAACCACAGTCACTGAAGATGTTGTGATTCTTTCATTTGGGGAAGAAGAATGCTTACATGTTGATGATCAGAAAGTTGATTGGGTGGTTGATATTGGTGCCTCGTATCATGCTACACCAAAGAAAGAATTTTTCACAACTTACAAAGTAGGAGACTTTGGGTACATAAGAATGGGAAATATTGATCAGTCCAAGATTACTGGAATTGGTGATGTTTTCATTCAGACAGGTATTGGTTGCACTATTACCTTGAGAGATGTTAGACACATTCCTGATTTACATCTCAACTTGATTTCTGGCATGGTCATGGACAGAGAAGGCTATGAGAATTACTTCGACAGTGGAAAGTAGAAGCTTACCAAGGGCTCTCTGGTAATTGCAAGACGAGATGTTTGTTGTTCGTTGTACAAAACACATGTGAATGTGTGTTGTAGTGAGTTGAATGCAGTTGAAGATGACTCTTCACCAAACTTATGGCATAAGAGGCTTGGCCACATGAGTGAGAAAGGATTGCAGTTAATTATTAGCAAAAAGGTCATTCATTCCTTTTGCTAAAGGTACTGTTTTAAGCCCTTGTGATTATTGTTTGTTTGGGAAACAATATAGAGTTTCTTTTAGTAGTTCATCTAAAAGAAAATCAGAGCTATTGGAGATAGTATATTCTGATGTATATGGACCCATTGAAGTTGAGTCGTTGGGTGAAAATATGTATTTTGTTACCTTTATTGATGATGCTTCGCGGAAGGTGTGGGTATTTTTGTTGAGAACAAAAGACATATTCCAACATTTTTAGAGTTTTCATGCTATGATTGAAAGGGAGACTGGTAAATTATTGAAGTGTCTTCGTATCGACAACGGAGGGGAATACACTTCAAAGGAGTTTGCTGAATATTATAGTAAACATGACATTCGACGTGAACAGACTGTTCCTGGTACCCCACAACATAATGGTGTGGTTGAGAGAATGAACCGCTATTATTAAGAGAGTGCGATGCATGTTGAGAATGACTAAACTACCTAAGACATTCTGGAGTGAAGCTGTTTGTACTGCTTGTTACGTGATTAATAGATGATCTCCATCAAAACCGTTGGATTTTTAGATTCCAAAAAAGATTTGGAGTGGTAAGGATTTATCTTATTCTTATTTGAGGGTATTTGGGTGCAAAATTTTGTACATATCCCCAAGGAACAAAGATCGAAGCTTGATGACAAATCTACTCCATGCGTGTTTGTTGGCTATGGAGATGCAGAGTTTGGATACCGGTTATAGGATCCAGTACAGAGGAAATTATTCAGGAGCAGAGATGTGGTGTTTCATGAGCACAAGAATTATGAGCATTTTGATAAAGTTACACAACCCACAGACAATAGAGTTCTAGATCTCAGCGGAGTTCCTTCTCCAGTACAGAATGCCACAGTTAGATAAGGAAATGAGAATGAAGATATGACTGATACAGATTTGCACGACAATGATAGGTCAGATGCAGAGAGTGTTTATCAGGGGGAGAAACCTGACATTGAAGATTCACGAGAGAACGTGTGCCATCAGTTAGATATCCTTCATCTGAATATCTTTTAGTTGTTGAAGAGGGGGAGCTAGAGGATTTTCAAGAAGTCAAGACTCATAAGGAGAAGAGCAATTTGCTGAGAGCTATGCAGGGTGCGATGGATTCTTTGCACAAGAATCACACCTATGAGTTGACTACACTTTCGAAGGGTAGAAAAGCATTGAAGAAAAAATGGGTGTTTAAGCTTGAGAATGACGGTGAAAAACTAGTGAAGTACAAGACTCAGTTAGTCGGTTTTTTGCTCAAAAGTAAGGTATTAACTTCGATGGGATTATTTTACAAGTTGTGAAGATAACTAACCTTCTATCCGAGCGGTGTTGGGGATAGTAGCTAGTATGGATCTTGAGCTTGAGCAATTAGATGTGAAGACTGCATTCCTTCATGGTGACTTGAAGGAAGAAATCTACATGGAGCAACCAGAGGGATTTAAATTTAAAGGGAAAGAGCATTTGGTTTGTAAGTTGAACAAAAAGTTTGTACGGCCTGAACCCCAAGGCAATGGTACATGAATTAAATTTGATTTATTCATGATGGATTAAGGTTGCAGAAAAATTGCAGATCATTGTGTGTATATTAAAAGGTTCCCAAATGGTAACTTCATTATTTTGTTGTTATATGTAGATGATATGTTGATAGTTAGGCAGGATGCTGATCTGATTTGCAGGCTCAAGGGTGAGTTGTTCAAGTCCTTTGATATGAAGGACTTAGGCCCAGTTTAACATATTTTGGGCATAAAGATTGTTTGTGACAAGAAAGCCAAGAAACTGTGGTTGTCATAAGAAAAGTATGTTGAACGGGTGTTTGCAAGGTTCAACATGGGTGATGATAAAGCCAGTTAGTACACCACTGACCAGTCATATTAAGCTGACAAAGTGCACGTGTCCTTCTACTAAGAAAGGGATAAATGATATGGCAGCAGTTCCCTACTCCTCTGCTGTAGGGAGTCTTATGTACGCAATGGTGTGTATACGGCCAGATATTGCTCATGTAGTTGGCGTTGTGAGTAGATATTTGTCAAATCCTGGAAGAGAACATTGGGAAGCAGTTAAGTGGATTCTTAGATGCGTGAAAGCTACTTCCAGTTTGAGTTTGGGGTTTGGTGGTTCGAGTCCAGTCTTGGAGGGTTTTATAGATGCAGACATGGCAGGTTCTGAAGAGAAGAAGTCTACTTCAGGGTATTTGTTTACTTTTGCAGGGGGAGCTATATCATGACAGTTCAAGTTATATATAAAAATGTGTTGCTTTATCTATTATCGAGTTAGAATACATCGTCGCTACGGAAGCAAACAAGGAGATGTTATGGTTAAAATGATTTCTTCAACAGTTGGATTTGACAGAGGATGAATATGTAGTTTATTGTGATAGTCAAATGCAGTTGACTTGACAAAAAACGCCACGTATCATAATTGTACCAAGCACATTAATGTTCGTTATCACTGGCTTTGAAAAGTGATGGAAAAGGAATTGATGAAAGTGAAGAAAGTTCATACCGACGAGAACCCTTCAGACATGTTGACAAAAGGTATCACTCGTGACAAGCAGGAATTTTGCAAGAAATTAGCCAGAATGGACTCCAACTGACGGGGTTACAAAGATTATGTCCTCTAATAATGGGTTCGGAGGGAGAGATTGTTGGTCAAAGTCCTCACCCATTTATGTTGGTCAAAGTCCTGACCATTTTTGCCTCTATTTTTCTTGTCCCCCCTGCACCAAAGAATTTATCTTACACTTTTTTTGTCCCCCCCCAAAACTTGCCTTTATGAAAGGAGAAGAAAATCAACATACTAAAACACAC
Source organism: Panax quinquefolius (assembly GCA_020205615.1). Taxonomy (NCBI): domain Eukaryota; kingdom Viridiplantae; phylum Streptophyta; class Magnoliopsida; order Apiales; family Araliaceae; genus Panax; species Panax quinquefolius. The sequence goes on along the minus strand of CM035161.1, from coordinate 141,456,999 downwards.
CAACAATTTGAAGAATACTCCCATCCGACAGAGGAAAAGAGAAAGGGAGAGAAAAAGCTTCTTCTGAAACTTTAGGAAAAAATAGAGAGAAAAAGATAATTCAAATAAAAGAGTGTTTTATTTGGGTTCCATTATATAGTTATTGTGGTGAAGTAATTTGAGTTTGTACTCAAATTAAAATATCTTTGTATTCTCTTAGATTATTATAGTAATTTTTTCGGAGATCGTCCCGTGGTTTTTATGTCTCATGGTTGGATATTTATAATTATTGTGAGTAGATATTTGTCAAATCCTGGTAGAGAACATTGGGAAGCAGTTAAGTGGATTCTTAGATACGTGGAAGCTACTTCCAGTTTGAGTTTGGGGTTTGGTGGTTCGAGTCCAGTCTTGGAGGGTTTTATAGATGCAGACATGGCAGGTTCTGAAAAGAAGAAGTCTACTTCAGGGTATTTGTTTACTTTTGTAGGGGGCAGTCAGATCAGATTCAGTTATATATAAAAATGTGTTGCTTTGTCTACAATCGAGTTAGAATACATCGCCGCTACGGAAGCAAACAAGGAGAAGTTATGGTTAAAATAATTTCTTCAACAGTTGGATTTGACACAGGATGAATATGTAGTTTATTGTGATAGTCAGAGTGCAATTGACTTGACAAAAAATGCCACGTATCATAATTGTACCAAGCACAATAATGTTCGTTATCATTGGCTTTGAAAAGTGATGAAAAAGGAATTGATGAAAGTGAAGAGAGTTCATACCGACGAGAACCCTTCAAACATGTCGACAAAAGGTATCACTCGTGACAAGCAGGAATTTTACAAGGAATTAGCCGGGATGGACTCCAACTGACGGGGTTACAGATATTATCTACTCTAATAATGGGTTCGGAGGGGGAGATTGTTGGTTAAAGTCCTCACCCATTTATGTTGGTCAAAGTCCAGACCATTTTTGCCTCCATTTTTTCTGGTCAAAGTTCTGAAGAGAAGAAGTCTACTTCAGGGTATTTGTTTACTTTTGCAGGGGGAGCTATATCATGACAGTTCAAGTTATATATAAAAATGTGTTGCTTTATCTACAATCGAGTTAGAATACATCGTCGCTACGGAAGCAAACAAGGAGATGTTATGGTTAAAATGATTTCTTCAACAGTTGGATTTGACACAGGATGAATATGTAGTTTATTGTGATAGTCAAATGCAGTTGACTTGACAAAAAACGCCACGTATCATAATTGTACCAAGCACATTAATGTTCGTTATCATTGGCTTTGAAAAGTGATGGAAAAGGAATTGATGAAAGTGAAGAAAGTTCATCATGATTTGAAACCCTTGAGGACATGTTGACAAAAGGTATCACTCGTGACAAGCAGGAATTTTGCAAGGAATTAGCCGGGATGGACTCCAACTGACGGGGTTACAAAGATTATGTCCTCTAATAATGGGTTCGGAGGGAGAGATTGTTGGTCAAATTCCTCACCCATTTATGTTGGTCAAAGTCCTGACCATTTTTGCCTCCATTTTTCTTGTCCCCCCCCCACCAAAGAATTTATCTTCTGTACTTTTAGTCCCCCCCCCCCCCCAAACTTGCACTATGAAAGGAGAAGAAAATCAACATACTAAAACACACCAATAATTTGAAGAATACTCCCATCCGACAGAGGAAAAGAGAAAGGGAGAGAAAAAGCTTCTTCTGAAACTTTAGGAAAAAATAGAGAGAAAAAGATAATTCAAATAAAAGAGTGTTTTATTTGGGTTCCATCATATAGTTATTGTGGTGAAGTAATTTGAGTTTGTACTCAAATTAAAATATCTTTGTATTCTCTTAGATTATTATAGTAATTTTTTCGGAGATCGTCCCGTGGTTTTTATGTCTTGTGGTTGGATATTTATAATTATTGTGAGTAGATATTTGTCAAATCCTGGTAGAGAACATTGGGAAGCAGTTAAGTGGATTCTTAGATACGTGAAAGCTACTTCCAGTTTGAGTTTGGGGTTTGGTGGTTCGAGTCCAGTCTTGGAGGGTTTTATAGATGCAGACATAGCAGGTTCTGAAAAGAAGAAGTCTACTTCAGGGTATTTGTTTACTTTTGCAGGGGGAGCTGTATCATGACAGTTCAAGTTATATATAAAAATGTGTTGCTTTGTCTACAATCGAGTTAGAATACATCGCCGCTACGGAAGTAAACAAGGAGATGTTATGGTTAAAATGATTTCTTCAACAGTTGGATTTGACACAGGATGAATATGTAGTTTATTGTGATAGTCAGAGTGCAATTGACTTGACAAAAAATGCCACGTATCATAATTGTACCAAGCACATTAATGTTCATTATCATTGGCTTTGAAAAGTGATGAAAAAGGAATTGATGAAAGTGAAGAAAGTTCATACCGACGAGAACCCTTCAGACATGTCGACAAAAGGTATCACTCGTGACAAGCAGGAATTTTGCAAGGAATTAGCCGGGATGGACTCCAACTGACGGGGTTACAAAGATTATCTCCTCTAATAATGGGTTCGGAGGGGGAGATTATTGGTTAAAGTCCTCACCCATTTATGTTGATCAAAGTCCTGACCATTTTTGCCTCCATTTTTTCTGGTCAAAGTTCTGAAGAGAAGAAGTCTACTTCAGGGTATTTGTTTACTTTTGCAGGGGGAGCTATATCATGACAGTTCAAGTTATATATAAAAATGTGTTGCTTTATAAACATTCGAGTTAGAATACATCGTCTCTACGGAAGCAAACAAGGAGATATTATGGTTAAAATGATTTCTTCAACAGTTGAATTTGACACAGGATGAATATGTAGTTTATTGTGATAGTCAAATGCAGTTGACTTGACAAAAAATGCCACGTATCATAATTGTACCAAGCACATTAATGTTCGTTATCATTGGCTTTGAAAAGTGATGGAAAAGGAATTGATGAAAGTGAAGAAAGTTCATACCGACGAGAACCCTTCAGACATGTTGACAAAAGGTATCACTCGTGAAAAGCAGGAATTTTGCAAGGAATTAGCCGGGATGGACTCCAACTGACGGGGTTACAAAGATTATGTCCTCTAATAATGGGTTCGGAGGGAGAGATTGTTGGTCAAAGTCCTCACCCATTTATGTTGGTCAAAGTCCTGACCATTTTTGGCTCCATTTTTTCTTGTCCCCCCCTGGACTAAAAGAATTTATCTTCTCGTACTTTTTGTCCCCCCAAACTTGCTTTCTATGAAAGGAGAAGAAAATCAACATACTAAAACACACCAACATTTGAAGAATACTCCCCATCAGATAGAGGAAAAGAGAAGGGAGAGAAAAGCTTTACGAAACTTTAGGAAAAATAGAGAGAAAAAAGATAATTCAAATAAAAGAGTGTTTTATTTGGGTTCCATTATATAGTTATTGTGGTGAAGTAATTTGAGTTTGTACTCAAATTAAAATATCTTTGTATTCTCTTAGATTATTATAGTAATTTTTTCGGAGATCGTCCCGTGGTTTTTATGTCTCGTGGTTGGATATTTATAATTATTGTGAGTAGATATTTGTCAAATCCTGGTAGAGAACATTGGGAAGCAGTTAAGTGGATTCTTAGATACGTGAAAGCTACTTCCAGTTTGAGTTTGGGGTTTGGTGGTTCGAGTCCAGTCTTGGAGGGTTTTATAGATGCAGACATGGCAGGTTCTGAAAAGAAGAAGTCTACTTCAGGGTATTTGTTTACTTTTGCAGGGGGAGCTGTATCATGACAGTTCAAGTTATATATAAAAATGTGTTGCTTTGTCTACAATCGAGTTAGAATACATCGCCGCTACGGAAGCAAACAAGGAGAAGTTATGGTTAAAATAATTTCTTCAACGATTGGATTTGACCACGGGATGAATATGTAGTTTATTGTGATAGTCGAGTGCAATTGACTTGACAAAAATGCCACGTATCATAATTGTACCAAGCACTGATAATGTTCGTTATCATTGGCTTTGAAAAGTGATGAAAAGGAATTGATGAAAGTGAAGAAAGTTAATACCGCGAGAACCCTTGAACGTGTCGACAAAAGGTATCACTCGTGACAAGCAGGAATTTTGCAAGGAATTAGCCGGGATGGACTCCAACTGACGGGGTTACAAAGATTATCTCCTCTAATAATGGGTTCGGAGGGGGAGATTGTTGGTTAAAGTCCTCACCCATTTATGTTGGTCAAAGTCCTGACCATTTTTGCCTCCATTTTTTCTGGTCAAAGTTCTTGAAGAGAAGAAGTCTACTTCAGGGTATTTGTTTACTTTTGCAGGGGGAGCTATATCATGACAGTTCAAGTTATATATAAAAATGTGTTGCTTTATCTACAATCGAGTTAGAATACATCGTCGCTACGGAAGCAAACAAGGAGATGTTATGGTTAAAATGATTTCTTCAATGTTGGATTTGACAAAGGATGAATATGTAGTTTATTGTGATAGTCAAATGCAAATGACTTGACAAAAATGCCACGTGTCATAATTGTACCAAACACATTAATGTTACGTTATCATTGGCTTTGAAAAGTGATGGAAAAGGAATTGATGAAAGTGAAGAAAGTTCATCTGAAAGCGAGAACCCTTGAGACATGTTGACAAAAGGTATCACTCGTGACAAGCGAAATTTTGCAAGGAATTAGCCGGATGGACTCAAACCAGACGGGGTTACTGAAGATTATGTCCTCTAATAATGGGTTCGGAGGAGAGATTGTTGGTCAAATTCCTCACCCATTTATGTTGGTCAAAGTCCCACCATTTTGCCTCCATTTTTCTTGTCCCCCCTGCACCAAAGAATTTATCTTCCGTGCTTTTTGTCCCCCCCAAACTTGCACTATGAAAGGAGAAGAAAATCAACATACTAAAACACACCAACAATTTGAAGAATACTCCCATTCGACGGAGGAAAAGAAAGGGAGAGAAAAAGCTTCTTCCTCAAACTTTAGGAAAAAATAGAGAAAAAGATAATTCAAATAAAAGAGTGTTTTATTTGGGTTCCATCATATAGTTATTGTGGTGAAGTAATTTGAGTTTGTACTCAAATTAAAATATCTTTAAGATTCTCTTAGATTATTATAGTAATTTTTGGAGATATCCCCGTGGTTTTTATGTCTTGTGGTTGGATATTTATAATTATTGTGAGTAGATATTTGTCAAATCTCGGTAGAACATTGGGAAGCGAGTTAAGTGGATTCTTAGATACGTGAAAGCTACTTCCAGTTTGAGTTTGGGGTTTGGTGGTTCGAGTCCAGTCTTGGAGGGTTTTATAGATGCAGACATGGCAGGTTCTGAAAAGAAGAAGTCTACTTCAGGGTATTTATTTACTTTTGCAGGGGGAGCTGTATCATGACAGTTCAAGTTATATATAAAAATGTGTTGCTTTGTCTACAATCGAGTTAGAATACATCGCCGCTACGGAAGTAAACAAGGAGATGTTATGGTTAAAATGATTTCTTCAACAGTTGGATTTGACACAGGATGAATATGTAGTTTATTGTGATAGTCAGAGTGCAATTGACTTGACAAAAAAAGCCACGTATCATAATTGTACCAAGAACATTAAAGTTCGTTATCATTGGCTTTGAAAAGTGATGAAAAAAGGAATTGATGAGAGTGAAGAAAGTTATAATGCAAGCGAGAACCCTTCGGACGTGTAAACAAAAGGTATCACTCGTGATGCTAGGAAATTTTGCAAAGGAATTTCTGGGATGCCGGATGGACTCAAATAATGGGTTCCCGATTGAGTTTCTGATTATCTCCTCTAATAATGGGTTCCCATGAGGGGAGATTGTTGGTTAAAGTCCTCACCCATTTATGTTGGTCAAAGTCCCCGACCATTTTGCCTCCATTTTTCTCGGTCAAAGTTCACGAAGAAGAAGTCTACTTGAGGTATTTGTTTACTTTTGAGGGGGCTATATCATGATTGGAGGGTTTTATAGCCTTCAAGTTATATATAAAAATGTGTTGCTTTATCTACAATCGAGTTAGAATACATTGTCGCTACGGAAGCAAACAAGGAGATGTTATGGTTAAAATGATTTCTTCAACAATTGGATTTGACACAAGATGAATATGTAGTATATTGTGATAGTCAAATGCAGTTGACTTGACAAAAAACGCCACGTATCATAATTGTACCAAGCACATTAATGTTCGTTATCATTGGCTTTGAAAAGTGATGGAAAAGGAATTGATGAAAGTGAAGAAAGTTCATACCGACGAGAACCCTTCAGACATGTTGACAAAAGGTATCACTCGTGACAAGCAGGAATTTTGCAAGGAATTAGCCGGGATGGACTCCAACTGACGGGGTTACAAAGATTATGTCCTCTAATAATGGGTTCGGAGGGAGAGATTGTTGGTCAAAGTCCTCACCCATTTATGTTGGTCAAAGTCCTGACCATTTTTGCCTCCATTTTTCTTATCCCCCCCGCACTCAAAGAATTTATCTTCTGTACTTTTTGTCCCCCCCCAAACTTGCACTATGAAAGGAGAAGAAAATCAACATACTAAAACACACCAACAATTTGAAGAATACTCCCATCCGACAGAGGAAATGAGAAAGGGAGAGAAAAAGCTTCTTCTGAAACTTTAGGAAAAAATAGAGAGAAAAAGATAATTCAAATAAAAAAGTGTTTTATTTGGGTTCCATCATATAGTTATTGTGGTGAAGTAATTTGAGTTTGTACTCAAATTAAAATATCTTTGTATTCTCTTAGATTATTATAGTAATTTTTTCGGAGATCGTCCCGTGGTTTTTATGTCTCGTGGTTGGATATTTATAATTATTGTGAGTAGATATTTGTCAAATCCTGGTAGAGAACATTGGGAAGCAGTTAAGTGGATTCTTAGATACGTGAAAGCTACTTCCAGTTTGAGTTTGGGGTTTGGTGGTTCGAGTCCGATCTTGGAGGGTTTTATAGATGCGGAGCATGGCGAGTTACGAAAAAATAAGTCTACTTGAAATATTTGTTTACTTTTGCGGGGAGTCAGATCATGACAGTTCAAGTTATATATATAAATGTGTTGCTTTGTCTACAATCGAGTTAGAATACATCGCCGCTACGGAAGCAAACAAGGAGATGTTATGGTTAAAATGATTTCTTCAACAGTTGGATTTGACACAGGATGAATATGTAGTTTATTGTGATAGTCAGAGTGCAATTGACTTGACAAAAAATGCCACGTATCATAATTGTACCAAGCACATTAAAATTCATTATCATTGGCTTTGAAAAGTGATGAAAAAGGAATTGATGATAGTGAAGAAAGTTCATACCGACGAGAACCCTTCAGACATGTCGACAAAAGGTATCACTCGTGACAAGCAGGAATTTTGCAAGGAATTAGCCGGGATGGACTCCAACTGACGGGGTTACAAAGATTATCTCCTCTAATAATGGGTTCGGAGGGGGAGATTGTTGGTTAAAGTCCTCACCCATTTATGTTGGTCAAAGTCCTGACCATTTTTGCCTCCATTTTTCTTGTCCCCCCCCGACCCCGACCCCGACCAAAGAATTTGTCTTCTGTACTTTTAGTCCCCCCCACAAACTTGCACTATGAAAGGTGAAGAAAATCAGCATACTAAAACACACCAACAATTTGAAGAATACTCCCATCCGACAGAGGAAAATTGTAAGGGAGAGAAAAAGCTTCTTCTGAAACTTTAGGAAAAAATAGAGAGAGAAAGATAAATCAAATAAAAGAGTGTTTTATTTGGTTCCATTATATAGTTATTGTGGTGAAGTAATATGAGTTTGTACTCAAATTAAAATATCTTTGTATTCTCTCAGATTATTATAGTAATTTTTTCGGAGATCGTCCTGTGGTTTTTATGTCTCGTGGTTGGATATTTTCTTATCATTATTTCTGCAGTGGTTATTATTTTGGTGAAACTGAAAATTTAATTTATTTGATATATACTGATATTTTATTCATCTAATTTATCAAAGACAACCGTATTTGGGATGTGATTTTTCCCAACACACTTAACCCTAATTGTTACGAACTGTGAAATGGGCTCGATTCTTATATTGTAGTTCGAAAACGTCGTTGGGTTTCTGGGAACAATCAATAAGGAGGTTTTCCAATTCAGAGGCTTTCCACTACAAAAGGTATGTTTTTGGTTCTGCTGTTACGTGTAAATATGAAATAACATGTATATAAAAATCCTAGAAAAAGTAATAAGATAAAGTCTAATATATTATAAAACAATTAATGTAGTATTTTTAATACTTTTTTATTATTAAATTTGGATCAATGTGTATTATTTAGTTTATGAGCCCTAATAACGTATGTCTACGTATATATAAGTATATGTATATGTCTGCATGTTCCACTGTGTGAGAGATACAAGTGAATTACTAACGTATATTGTAGGTCGAAGAAGGCATATCCTTGAGTTTTACAAGGAAAATGGATATCCTAGATACCTTTCTATCAATTTATTGTCGCCAAACAAAAATACCTAGTTTCATACGTCCTTTAATTTAATTATTTATTAGATTGCCATTATATCACTTTCTTTTCAAATAACCATGCACCCATAAACGTGTATTTCTGCATATATATATATATATATATATATATATATATATATATATATACATACACACACTGACACACATACATTCATGAGCTACATCAAACACAAGCCAGCCAGCTAGAAAATTAAGCTTATTGATTTGAAAAAAAGAAAAAAAATGTCCTCAAATAATCTCGCCGTGCTTAATGCTCTTGACACAGCACGAACACAATGGTACCACGTCACGGCCATTGTGATCGCCGGGATGGGCTTTTTTACCGACGCTTATGACCTCTTCTGCATCTCCACTGTATCCAAATTATTGGGCCGCCTTTATTTCTACGACCCATCCTCCCCTAAGCCCGGCAAACTCCCTCATTCAACTAACAACCTTGTTACCGGTGTTGCCCTTGTTGGAACCCTAAGCGGCCAGCTATTCTTCGGCTGGCTCGGGGACAAACTCGGCAGGAAAAAAGTCTACGGAGTCACTCTAATCCTGATGGTCATTTGTGCCTTTTGCTCCGGCTTATCATTCGGCTACAGCGCAAGAGCCGTTATCGGAACACTATGTTTCTTCAGATTCTGGCTCGGCTTCGGCATTGGCGGCGATTATCCTCTCTCCGCCACAATTATGTCCGAATATGCCAACAAGAAGACACGTGGCGCATTTATTGCGGCGGTGTTCGCAATGCAAGGCATGGGGATTATTTTTGCGGGGCTTGTATCCATGGTCGTGTCCAAAATATTTCTGGATCTGTATCCGGCCCAGAATTACACTGAAAACCAAGTCCTGTCCACGCAACCCGAGGCCGACTTCGTATGGCGGATCATATTGATGCTGGGAGCCCTTCCGGCCCTCTTGACTTACTACTGGAGAATGAAAATGCCCGAAACGGGCCGTTACACCGCAATCATAGAAGGAAATGCTAAGAAGGCCGCATCTGACATGGGCCGGGTTCTGGAGATCGAAATTCAGGCCGAACAAGAGAAGGTGGCAAATTATAAGGCTGCAAATAGTTACCCATTAATTTCCAGGGAGTTTTTTAAAAGGCACGGGTTTCATCTAATTGGAACCACAACCACATGGTTCTTATTAGACATTGCGTTTTATAGCCAGAATTTGACACAAAAGGATATATTTCCGGTCATGGGGCTCACGCATGCGGATGTGGCGGTCAACGCGCTTCGAGAAATGTTCGAGACCTCACGCGCCATGTTTGTGATTGCTTTGCTGGGGACATTTCCGGGTTACTGGTTCACCGTCTTTTTCATCGAAAAAATTGGACGTTTTTATATTCAATTAATGGGATTCGCCATGATGTCCATTTTCATGTTTATAATTGGGTTAAAATATGATTACCTGAAGAACGAGGACCATAAATGGACATTTGCAACTCTATATGGGCTGACCTTCTTCTTTGCAAATTTTGGGCCGAACAGCACAACTTTTGTTCTGCCCGCGGAGCTGTTCCCGACCCGGGTGAGGTCCACCTGCCACGCGATAAGCGCGGCTTCGGGGAAGGCCGGGGCAATTGTGAGTGCATTTTTTGTGCAGGGCTACACATTAAACGGAGAAACCCGTAAAATAAAGAAGGCTATGATGCTTTTGTCATTTACAAACCTGTTAGGGTTTTTCTTTACGTTCCTAGTGACGGAGACGAAAGGACGGTCACTAGAGGAAATATCAGGTGAGGACGGTGGCCAGGATGAGGTTCAGATGAGCAACAGACCACCACCGGAGCAGCATGTCCGGGAAGCGGCCTATATATCAGAGTGATCGATATAATCGATCGAGCATATATATATATATATATATATATATATATATAGGCCGGGTAAATAAACGGGCGAAAAATGGACTAAAGCTTTTTCGCTTTTGTGTTGGTTGCTTTTTTTAATTATCAAAACTCCCACAAATAAGAGCTGGAAATATTGTAACTATATTTTTGCATGAGACTATATATATATATATATATATATATATATATATATATGTATAGTATATGCATGTGATGTAGAGGGGGAGTAGCAGTAAGTTTATATATGTTGGAATAGTAATGTGGAAGGAAATCAAGATTTTCTATTTGTATTTAGCCTCTTGGAACTGATCACCCTTTTACTTAATTTCTCTTTTTTAATGACTTTTAAGACAAAGTACGGTGTTGTTTAATGAACGATATGGTCGAAAACCTAAGTCACCACCTGGTGGAGTAGGCAAGGGACAATAGCGTCATTCTTGGAAAGGTTGTGGGAGAACACAAATAAAATATATAATTTAATTATACAATAAAAAGATACTTAAGAAATTTGTCGATTTATGTAGTGCATTGTTCTTGAGTAAAAATTTCATCCTTTTCTCGGTATTAAGGTCATAGACGAAATCCTACTTCAACGACTGTTTACCCAACTAATCAGCACTCGAAATAGTTGAATAATCCACTAACAACTTGTAAAGAAAAATTTTCTTTACTGTACTCAAATATAATAAAATAAGTCACTGTTTATATATATATATATATATATATATATATATATATATATAGGCTCCATCCATAAGAATCTAATCATTCTTTGTGAAATAACCCTTTTTTGGCATGTAAATTTTTTTATTTTATTTTTTTCTCCATCCGAATTTTTCACAAATTAAAAAGGGATTGTTCCACACAGCAACGGTTGCTATAGATGGAATCCCTATATATATATATATATATATATATATATATGTGTGTGTGTGTGTGTGTGTGTGTGTGTGAATAGAAATCAGGAAGTCAGGAAGAGTGAATATGAAAAGTTATTGGAGCAAAGTTTGTTTGACAGAGCCTTAGAAATTATAAACTATATTGATTGATGAGTGAGGAAAAAGGTTATGCTTTTTGGATGATAACGAAACACTTTTTCTGCGATGATACAACCACAGTGTATTTGGGGCAAAGAAGCCAATCAATATCAATAAGTCTTGCCAACAAAGTAACTCTAACAGTAAAATAAATTAATATCCCAAAAATTATGCAAACGGTAAAATAAATTAATATCCTAATATTTCAAAAATTATGCCAACATGTTAGGCAAATAATTTGTTTATACACAAATATATATATATATATATATATATATATAATATCAACAGTATAATAGTAATGTGTAACCAGTCCAAGTAAATTAATCCTTCCGACATTTTTAAAACTTCAGTTTTAAAATAATATTGTATTTTCAAATGTATTAAATTTAGTAATAGTGTTATAATGTTAAATATTATAATAGAAAATTAAAAATGTCACTTTATAGTTTAAAATATAAACTAACAATGTATCTTCTATAATACTACAAGTAATTGCAAATAATTAACCCACTTGAAGCAATCTTTTTGGGATTGAAAGAATGAAATGATTCATTCAATTGAAGGAATGGAATGATCGAGTTATTCTATATGTTCTCCCTCTCCTAAGGAACCAAACACAATTTTTTTCATTCTATATAAATGAGTCATTCCATTCTCATCGATTTTCGTTACTCCAATCCAAACGTAGCATTAGTGTAAGATTCAACCAAAAACAACCCCAAATCTTGGTGGAGAAATTCCATTAAGATATATATATATCTGTTGCAATTTCTATAATTTGATGTAGAACTCAATGCGCTTTCGTGCCTTCGCTAGACAGGAGTAAATGGTTCGAAAAACAGCACTAATTAAACACATACTCAAAACCCTTCCAAAAGTCTATTCTTATTACCCAGTCACGACTTAAAGAAGAAAATGAGTATTTCAACTGTATTTTTGGCCAAAAACATATATAAAACCCTAAATTCGACCTTGAAATTCATGACACAACTCATTCACTGTGCCTCAATTTGGGATTTCCGATGATTATTTAGTTAATATTTATGTTTATAAGTTATTGCTATGTAAGGACTATTTTACGTATTTGATGGACTTAAGGTCTTGTTTGATTAAGATAATCGTATTTAAAAAGGCCATATTTAACTTGGTTGAAAAAAATATTCAACATTTGAGAGATTAACGCGTTTTTAGAAAATGTATAACATTAACTACTGTATTTTGGGTATAATATTCAACATTTGACATATTCATGATAGCGTTTATAACACAAACTACAATACGTACTTAAAATAGTGTTTATGACATACCGTTTATTTAGGAGAGTGAGAGTAGGATACGACCAAGAATTAGGAGCGAGCGCACGTGTCTCAGTAAACTGCATGCATGTAAATATGTACAATATATATAACCAGATAAATTCATATTAATTGTTTCTTTACGCATTTTTAGAGAATGTATAACACAAACTAGTTTGAATGAAAAACCTAGCTAAGAATTTCATTTAAGCTTTAATATTATAAATTTATAAGTGTTTATATGTTAATTTTTTGGAAATTCAGGTAATTGTATGAAAAAACGTGTAAACTTGATGTCCTTACATGGAATTTATCCCAACCAAAAAACAGAAAAGAAAAAGAAGGCTTCGCCTAGGAGTGAGCAAAAAACGGATAAAACCGAATTACCGAACCGAACCGAACCGAATTATTTCGATTTTTCGGTTTTTTTACAATTTCGGTTATATTCGAATTATTACTCAGTATTCGGTTACGTTTTCGGTTTTCAAAAAACAGGTTATTCGGGTATCCGAATAACCGAACCTTAATACCTTAAAAAAATTAATTTTATAATATTATTATTATCTACTATCTGTGTATCTAAGTCTATCGAGTCCATTATCAGATCCCATTTCAGATCCATTATCTTCATTCTTCACTCTACTCGTCGACCGTTGTACTCGATCTCACATCCTCTCCACTTCTCAAGCCTCCGACCCTCCGCCTCTCTCCTACCTTCTCCGCAATGAACGCGCCTACCGACGCGACGATCTCAATCTCTACTCCAGGGCCTTCCAATCTTGATCTCGGAGGATCCGGCCAAGATTTGAACTACTTGTTTGAAGGAGGAACCGTGCCTTGCTGGACGAAGGTTGTTGGGTATGTATTCTTTGGCTCGAATCGTGACAAAGCTGAGTCAGCCGGTGGTGATGGGTGAGGCAGTCCATTGTGGTGGCTGCTGCTACTAGAGCTTGAAGGAAAATGAAGAAAAATCAAAAATTTATGCCAAGGGTCTAGTGCATTGAACTCTATTCTCACTTTCGACAAGAACTTCAACATTCTCGAGCGGAGTGAGATGCCAATGTTTTCTCTCACTTCTTCTATCTTTCTCTCTCTGTTCTCATGTGTCTAGACTAGTGACGGCGAACAGCCTAATATCCAGGTCGAAAAGGTAGGACCGACCTTCGCAGTTGGGCTGACATACGTTTGACGCAATGAGTCACAGTGACTCGTTAAGAGGCACTTGCAATATTAATTTAGAAAATAATGTTCAAATTATTGGTATATACAAAATAGTTCTTCATCTTTATTTTGTTTAAAAGTTTAGCAAATATTTGATTTTCCTTCATTATTTGGTGGCTAAAAATAATACATAAAACTCTTATGTTTCGGTTATTACCCGAATACCTGAAATTACAATTCGGTATTCAGTAATTCAGTTATTTTTAAATTTCAATTATTATTTTAAATAATAAAATTATCTATAATTCAATTTTCATTATAATCGAATAGCTTATTCGGTTCGATTCGATTATAACCGAATAATTACTCCTAGCCTCGCCCCTCTATTTCAATTTTCAAACACAATTAATTACTGAAGACAGAGAGCAAAGGCAAACCCTAGCTTTTTCTTTGTTGGAGTTTTAACTTTGCGTAGAGCTAAGGTTTTCATTCTCAAGATGAAACGGGAAATGGATGTCGAAGACATTGACGCAGTTTTACAGAAAATATGGGACTTGCACGACAAGCTCAGCGACGCCATTCACTCTATTTCCCGAGCTCACTTCCTTCACTCCATCAATTTATCCCTCCGACCCAATTCTGACAAGCCAAAACCCTGTTTTCCCGATTCCGACGACACTGACGACCGAACGGGCTTCGTATTCGTGAAAGGTTTCCCAGTTGATGGCTCGGCGCTTCAAGAGGCCAAAAGTCTCAATGCCATTCGGACCGCCCTGGAGAACCTCGAAGACCAGCTCGAATTCTTTCATGTAATTTTCTCTTCCTTTACTCTGCCCCCTTTAAAGTTTATTGCGATTCTAATGAATTACTTCATTTCGTTAGAACTACTATTGTGTTTATTACTATTTTTATTTTGGCCCATTTTCAAACTTTGTATTCTATAATCTCATTGATCAAGTGATGATTCTATTCGAAATGTGTTTGAACCTGTCTTTTCAAAATAGCGGATGAGGGCAAATTTCTTATTTTATGTGCTTGCTTTCAATTTTTGTGAGTTATATTTGTGAATTTGTAGTTGAGCGCAAGAATACAATGTAGTTATGCATGAGATGAACCAACTCTATATTTCATCTTTTTTCTTTATATGTTTTTCATTAGCAGTTTAGTACAACTTGGGTGAACACAATCATAGCACGAGTTAGATGAAAACACCAGCTATTGTCCTCATCACCTTTGCCAAATATCAGTTTATAATAGTCCCTCCGATTCCACAAAAAGAGTCCATTTTAGCTTTGATACTAGTTTATTGCGAATTCAAAGTGATGTGAGCTTATTTTTATTTTTGAAATAACACTTTGTACTTACTAGTACTCTTTAAGTAGTTTACAATATTAACTATTGCATAATTGAAATCACATAAGATCACATAGTCACATCAATTTTCAATTTTAGGATTTCGCAAATTGACAAGGAAAAAAATCGACTCTTTTTGTGGAGGGAGTGGTATGTATATCTGTTTGTGCGTGTTATATAAAGAGATTTTTTTTGTGCGAGAAGCTTTTGTAGACCCAGTAATCAGGGGAATAAAATTCGTTGTAAGAAGATGAACAAATTTGCTTCACCATGAACAAAACTAGACCTAGCTATTTTATTTTCTTCCTTCCTATGGGTTTGGTTCTTTGGCTGATGAAGAAAACACAACTTTGATATAAAGAAGGTAATCTAGTCAACCAAATAGTTCTAGATTAACTTGGTAGTTTATGATTAATTAGAGAAGTGTAGGGGGGCTTATGCATAGACAACTCTAAGGTGGAATTGTTGTGCCCAAATAGAAGCAGAGCTACGGAGCTATGAGCTATGAAACAATATAAATGTTGTGATTTATATACTCTCCCTTGGTCCCAAAAGGATATTCTACTTTTTAAAGTCAAAATTTTTAACACAAGCCTAACTATAATTGTATGATATATAAAATTACATTTTGGTTTAGTATTAGTAGATGTGGTAAGATGAATTAAAAAGGGAATTTTGTTTACAATATCCTAAAATGAGAAAACGGGCCCTCAATTTGAGATGGAGAGAGTTTATGCTTTAAAAACTATATTTAGATTAATATTAAAAGAAAACTTTGCTTTCAGATATCGTGATATTCTTGCTCTCTTAACCAAGACAATGCCCTGCGATATTAACGATTACTATTTCTTTGTTCCAATTATAGATTGAACAACATGAAAATTGGATTTCAAATAAATCTTATATTTGTCTGTTTAGCTCTGTGGTGCCTTACTCCCCGTCCAGAGAAAAGAGTAAAGATTATGGAAAATGATAAAAAGTAGGACTATCTTTTCTTGAATGGAGGGAGTATTAAAGGATTTCACTATGAAATCTTGTAGTTTTCACTTATTAACATAACATTAACAGTTCTGTTATAAATCATGAAGATGAATTTTATGAAATTGTGAATGGATTTTCTTTTCCCTGTAAATGTATGTGTACTTAAATCAGTATTGTGTTCTTTTAACAGACTGTACAAACTCAGCAACAGGCTGAGAGAGATGCTGCAATTGCTCGCTTAGAGCAAAGCCGGATTTATCTTGCACTTAGATTGGGTGAACACCAAGGTGAAAACTATAAAGTCATTGATGAAGCTAGAGCTTTTGTGGGAGATGTATGTGATGCAAGTCGTTTTGCTTCAGCAGCTGAGAACATTTATGGTTCAGCAGCAAGTCCATTTGATAAGAACTTTCTACCGCGGGATGGGAAGGTGTCAAATGTTCTTTTCAAGATTCTCATGTCTGGTTTACAATTTGCCAAGAAATCCATCAAATTGGATCATTTGAATGGGATATTGGGGAATGCTGCTATGGTTGCAGTTAGCATGGTTGCGGTGCTGCACCTGCATCAGGTATCTTCCAAGGACGGTTACAATTTAGACCTCAGAAAAAGGGGAGGAGATAATAACCACGGCAGAAATGTGACAAAAGTTTATCAAGCGGAGGGTTCTTCATCAAGTGGTCGCTCAACCGACATTGATGTGTTGTTGGCTAGGGGCTAAAAAAAAAAAAAAAAAAAAAAACTCCATTTGATCCAATCAGATGTAGTTTGTGTTGAGATATAATATGATTGTGCGACTCCAGAGCTCCACCACGCACACTCTGGATCTTAATCATAACCTATTTCTGTTTTTCAAAATATGAGTGTATATATTCCTAATATTTCCTTGGTTGATCTTCATAATATTTTTGAACTGCCGAAGTAATCTTGAAAGGGTTTCAAATTTTATGTCAATTACTATGTGATTATGATATGATTTATCTGCTGCTAATGATTACAGGATGAAGACTACATTAGTTGTAATAAAGATGATTCTTTCCTATTTGTTCTTAAAAAAAACTCTTCTTATTAGTTTGTTGAATTTGAGTTAAATTTGTCATTGACTAAAAACTTAATAAGAGAAATTCATTTTATTTATTTTGCCATTAGATTTTTTCTCTTTGTTGGAGATAGATGCGGAAAAAGTTGTTTTCTCTGTATAGATATGGATGTGGGCCCGTTGGAATATACAGGGCTGGCCGGCTGGCCTATAAGTCGGAGAAGTATCAAGGCATGAAACCATAAAATAAAGGGTTAATTACATATTTTAGTACATTTTAAAAAATAATTATAATAATGATACATCTATAAAATAATTACAAAAGTAATACATTTTTTTATATTTATTTACAATAATAGTGCAATTATGATTCCTTAATTTAAGGAATTAGTTTTGATAAGACGCTACTATATCTTCTATTCTAAACCCTTCTATATCTTCTCTCCGATTCATTGAACTTCTCCTCCTCCTAGCCGCGGCGTTAGGTGTAAAATGAGAGCATATTTCATATTTACAGACAAAAGCAGAGAGTTATGTGAAGTTCAAATTCTCAGCCCACAAGTCATCTTCCCATACATTTTCTTCCCACAAGTCTTCATTTGTTGCATCATTTGTATGCAGACCAAAATGGCCTTCGTCTTCATTTGTTTCATCCGATGGACTGGTTACATCATCCACAAGCATGCTTTTATAATTAGGTGATGACACCTTCATTTTTTAGGCTATGGGGGACAGATCAGGGAACATACGTTGGTGGGATGTGATGACTGGGCAGTCTTCTTCATTTAACACTCACAGAGAAGGTATTCGGAGAATCAAGTTCTCACCTGTTGTTCCTGGAGATCAAGGTAACCACTCCACACCTGCAGTTTTTTCATAGCGCAGTTGGTAATCAAACTTTCATCTCAAGGTTACCAAACTGTCATACTAAGGTAACCAAACTTTTATACTGAGGTAACCAAACTTTTATACTAAGGTCAAACTTTTATACTAAGGTAACCAAACTGTCATATCAAGGTAACCAATCCACCTCCACACCATCAGTTTTTTCATTGTGCAGTGGGTAACCAAACCTTCATACCAAGGTAACCTTGGTATAAATGTTTGGTTACCTTGGTATAAAAGTTTGATTATCTTAGTATAAAAGTTTGGTTACCTTGGTATAAAAGTTTGGTTACCTTAGTATAAAAGTTTGGTTACCTCAGTATAAAAGTTTTGTTACCTTGGTTACCAAGGTTTGGTTACTTTGGTATAAAAGTTTGGTTACCTTGTTATAAAAGTTTGGTTACTAATGATCTTCTCCTTTGCAGTATATCGAGAATTTCTTTTTATTACCAGAAAATAGTTTCTCCCGCCACTACCGCCTCAGTCTCCACCTCCACCGTCTCTGTAACCACCACTTGAGCCACCACCGCCATCTCCGCCGCCACCGCCACCGCCACCACCGTAAACGTGTTGGTTTTTTAGTGCCGCGTGTAATTAACCCAAAAAGTAAGTAAACAAGAAAAAGATAAAGAAACTTACTTACATAGGTAATAAATGTATTTGCCATGAAAGATGATTGTCAAGCTTTGAAAGCTTGAAAGTATGCGCTATTGTTTTCTTCTGTAAATTTCAAATTTGAGAAAGAGAAGATAAATAAAAAAGAGAGAGAAATGGGAAAATTTGACACGGGGGGTGGGCTTCACAACAGATATATGTTTCATAAATTTGAATGAGTTTCTCCTTAATTTTAGGTTTCCTTATTAATATGAATTGCGTTATTTTTGTAATTATTTTGTGTATGTATTATTTTTATAAAAACTTTCTAATTGTTATATATTAGTGTTAAGGACCCTAAAATAAAAGGGAAAAAGGCATTCATATACTACATGTATGTATGTATGTATGTATGTATGTATGTGTTAAAAATTCAATTGAATTGGGGAAAAAAATAAATAAGAAGAAAAACGTAGTAGTACATAAAAGCAATTCAACTCACGCACCTAGAGGCTAGAGGTGTATGGGTCAATTAGCAATCTGTCGGGTACGGGGTAAGTGCGTGAAACTTGAATTTAATGGCCCCTAAATTGGGCTATCACCCACATGAATAGGTCCATAACCACAACCACAACCACGTGGCTCATGATAAGTGCTCTAATCTAAGGTTGTAGACTTGTAGTATTAAAACATAAATCGAGTGGGGGCAGGGAGATAGTGACAACTCTATCACTTCAGTGTGTCGTCGCAATCAATTTTAGATTTGTAGAATTCGAATTTGGCTATCGAGTTTGGCTGATTTCGCACCCAATTTGAGCCATTGAAATTCTATACACGAAAAGTCATACTAAATTATAAATTAAGAGTTTGATTTTTGGGTCCTTTACATAAATATACAATAAATAAAAAATAATTACAAGAATAGTGCATCAACTAAATAATTATAAAAAGAATGTAATTAAGACCCATATTACAAAAATAGTACAATTCCCATCAATAAGTAAACCTAAAATCAAGGATAAATAATCATTATAATTAATAATTTAAATTCAAATATTTGGGATCTAACAACAAAAAACAAATTCAAATTTTGATTCACAAACATCGAACTTTATAACTCAAGCGTTATCTCCGCCAACCACAATCCAGAACAAGTGCCTGCAAAACGAACTCAAGTTCTCCTCAATTCGTGCAAAAAGATCCGTAACCATAGCAAGTGTGTTGCAAAATAATAAAAGGACGAGCTTCCCCGAGAGCTTAGAGACAGTAGTAACATCCTACATGAGAGAATGAATTTTTCAAAACAAAGTTCACCATTTAGAGGTTGTAGACATAAAATGACACAAAATTAATATCACAACACTAGGTCTCATCATAAACAAACATACCTTGGTGGAGGTAGATCTTCCTCTACGTAAAGGAGAAGAGGGTGATAAAAGTTTGCCCAACATAAGTTCTTTTCATTGTGCTTCTTCTTCCAAAACGCCAAGAAGAAGAAGAAAAAAGATTCGTCCCTACAAAAAATTTATAACTATTTTGTTACTCATAAATAATAAAATGGTTACCTTTGTATGAATGGTTGGCTACTAATCGCATCACATTCAAACGAAATTGGTAACTTAATAAAATTGAATTGGTTACCTTAGTTGCGAAGGTTTAGCTACCAACCGCACTATAAAAAAATTGCGGTGTGGATGCTAATTAGTTACTTTGGTATAAAGGTTTTGTTACCTTGATACGCGAAGGTTTGCTTACCTTGATCCAAGGTTTGGTAACCAACTATACTAAGAAAAAATTTAAAGTGTAAAGGTTGATTGGTTACTTTGATACGACAGGTTTGGTTACCTTGGTATAAAGATTTGGTTACCATCATCCAAAGATTTGAATGAACACATTCAACACATCGAATGGACTTTGAATTGGTAACTTAATAAAAGCGAATTGGTTACCTTAGTCGAAAGTTTTGCTACCAATCGCACTATGAAAAGCTGCGAGATGTGGATGTGGATTGGTTCCAATCGTATTCACAAATCGACTTCAAACAAGTACCTTATATATGCTTCAAGACCTTCTGCAATATATCAAGCACTTTATAAACACCTTATGCAATATAATACTAAAATCAATTCTAAGTTTAAAATACAAATATTTTGATGTTTGATAACTCGTGAAAACATGTTTAAAGAGTATAGATTTGATTTCAAAAGTAGTTTTAATCAAGTAGATTATTTTGTGCTTTTAGCTTAAATACTCTGATAAAAGCACAATATACAAAATTATTCTTAAATTGTTAAAAATACATTCTATCAAACATGAAACTTGTTTAACTATCATACATCATATCACCAAAAAGCGGGGCAAAATATATCCGATCCTCCACTATCGCCTTCGTGCACATCCTCCCGCTCTTCGCATAAAATATATCCCCTCGTAGGAGCACTTTGTAATGTACCCATGCTGTCTCCGATTAACGCCACCCGACGTCGGCTAGCCTTTTCCGTTAGGGGTGCTCCTAATTGGATGGGTTTCCACTCGATAATCTTCCCCGCCTAATTCCTTCCTTATCTTGGATGGAGTCTGCTGCATTGCATGGCTCAACATATATATATATATATATATATATATATATATATATATATATATATATATATATATATAGAAAGAAAGAAAGAATACGTTGATTAAAAAAGAAGAGTGAGATAATTAATCCTTAAATTAAGGAATTCTAATTGCATACTACTTCCCTAAATTAAGGAATCCTAATTACACTAGAATATGTAAATAAATATAAAAATGTATTAGTTATGTAAATATTATATGAGTCTTGTATTATTAATGTAATTATTTTTTAAAATGTACTAGAATATGTAATTGTTCCTTGATTTTTTGTCCAAGTCATGGGGTCATGGCCCCCCATATATATAAATATAAATTTATACACAACCCGTCTTTTTAGCGAATCACAGGGAGTGAATCAAAAATAAATCGGTTATATCGACGTTTTTTTCGTTGCTATAACATAGAAAGCCGATTTTCTATGCTTATATTCAAGGACAGAGTCAAAATTCGATATTTGGGGGGCCAAGAATTTTCTTAACAACATAATATATATTCATCACCAAAAAGTAAAATTCCACAATTACAAAACATATTTTTACTAAAACAAAGATAATGTAGTAATATAATTTTTTTTGACAAAGACAACAAAATATAGCAAAAAAAAGTCTTAGAATATATCAAAGCTTCGTCAGAATTGCATCCGACATTCTTTCAAATCACGAAATCCATCTATTATACTAATTGGAAAAATATCTACTCCTAGAATTATCTTCACAATAGTCATTAGTCAATACTATTATACTAAGCAACAACCAGTCCGATTAGAACATTAAAATTTTAGACTATTCTATCTTTTATAAAACCCACTTGGTATTCTAATAAATTTAGCTCAATAGTCATTAGTTAATGTTTATCTTCACAATAGTCATTAACTTACTTGGTATTCTATTGCCTGACCCAAAAAATCTTGGGGGGCCATGCCCCATCCAGCCCTAACATGGCTCCGTCGCTGAAAAAAATCATCTTAATAGTCAATTTATTTTTAATTCGATCTCTATAATTCATTGGAGTCGATATATATATATATATATATATATATATATATATATATATATATATATATAATTCTAGCATGTTAACCACCGGAAGGTATAACTACGTATAGCATGGGTCAATTATCAGTCAACCAATTCAAGTTGAAATCATTTTGAGGAACCTTGATAAAACTATACGAGTGTGGGATTCAAACCTTAAAAAATAAGACATATTTTCTTCTTATAAAAATAACAAACCATCATATAATCTCTCCGTTTCGATCTGATTGTCACGTAAATACTCGGAAAAAAATATCGTTTTCCATAAAAAAAATTCAGAAATCTACAAACTTGATTAAAATATTTAAAACTATGTTTATTAAGGCAAATAAAAAATTGAAGAAATAAAATTAACTATTCTCTAGAGAGATGAGCAAGTCAATAACAATAATAATGGTGTACGTAGTTTGCTCTCAGATTGATCATCAGGTACCTTTGATGACCAGTTGTATACTAGCTCTAATTCTACATGTACCTCTTTCTACTCTACGTTCTTGTGATAATATTTTTTAGTGCAACAACACAAGTGGTATGTATTCAGTCAGTAGTGTCTATCGAACTCTCACCGCTCAGTTGAATTTTATTTATTAATCCTGCTCATTCCTCTCAAATTTATAAAAAATTATGGTTGTTAAATATCCCTTCTAAATTGCGAAATTTAATTTGGCGCATTTGCCAAGGTAGTCTTCCAACTAAAGAGAATCTAAGACAAAGACAAGTTGATGTAGATCCCTCTTGTTTAGTTTGTGCTCAGTCCATGGAGACGACTTCACATCTATTTCTTCACTGCCCAGTTGTTGTTGAGTGTTGGAGACTTTCAGCTTTACTGCTTCCCTCTCTCAATGATGTTGACATTATCCAATGGATTAAAACTCTTATTATGGGCAACAACAGTGAGGCCATCCAACTATCCTGTGTGCTTTTATGGTCTCTATGGAAGAATCGAAATGATGTGGTTTGAAAAAACTTGCGTAAATGGCTTTCGGCGATTGTCAACCTGGCTGGTTCCTTTCTTGCTCAATGGCAACATGCCCAAATCCTCATAAATGATGACCTGCTCTCTGATCAAAATTCTGGCGTTGTGAGCTGGTGCAAACCTGTTTGCGATTAGCAGAAATGTAATGTAGATGGAGTTGTGTTCTCATCAGAAAGTAAATTGAGTTTTGGCATGGTTCTTCGCAACTCTGAGGGGACGATGATAGCAGCTCGATGTGGTTCAATTTCAAGTCCTGCAGATTCTGTTTTAGCCGAGACAATCAGCTTTAGGGAGGCTTTAAGTTGGCTTAAAAGACTTAGGCTTTACAGGTAATTGTTGAATCCGACTCTTCCATGTTAATACAAGCTATTCAGGCTTCATCTTCCTCTCCGAATTATGTGGATTTGGTGGTGAATGAATGTAAGGATTTGGTTTCTTCTATAGTCGATTGTCGCATCTATTTTGTTAGGAGGTCAACGAATTCTGTTGCACATATCTTAGCTCGTGCTTCGGATTTTATGTCTGATGTCAAGGAATGGGGCTCTATTCCCCCTCCTTTTATTTGTAATGCTCTAAGCTTTGATCTCCAGTTATAAAATTCAATTTTTCCTCAATAATAATAATAATAATAATAATAATAATAATAATAATAATAATATATCCACATACATACACACATATATATATATAATATATATTTCTATATATATGCTGCAGACTATATATATATAGTCCGTTTCTCCAGCGAACTAAAAACAAATCGGCTTTCTATGCTATAGCGATGGAAAAAATCGTTCATATAAATTTTGGTTAGTTTTTAATTCGCCCCTTCATTCATTTAAAAAAGCTGACTATATATATATATATATATATATATATATATATATATATATATATATATAAAAGCTGTAAAGCCTGCAAACTATAACAATACACCGCCCATTCCTTTATTTTTAGCCTTTGCTTAATTAAGTCCGCACTCAACTTGATGGTATATGAAGTGTTAATTAAAAATATATTTGTCTCACATAAAATAACTTAAAAAAAATATTAATTGGTAGTAGAGTTTATGTCGTTAAATGTTAGACTTGACCGCTTCATAATCTATCAGAAGAAGTTATCTATGAGTTATCTAAACACTCTTTTCCCCATTTATTAAATTAGTAGTCACTTCTCAACTAGGTTTACTAGCTCTTCAAAGGGTTATAGTGCCATTCTTTTTCGGACTTGTCTTGTGTCAATCCTATATTTGTGTAACCCACAATATGTCTGATTACACGTGAGCTAGAGAGATACACAATCAAATTGTCTCTAGTATATAATGACTTGACTTGTCAATTTTTTTTATATCCAATCAATACTTTTTTTGATGTAATTTGTAGGATTTTTCGATTCGATTTATTCGATTTCGAGAATAAATCAGATAATTGTTGATTATTTTCTTTATTTTATTGATTTTTTTTTGAGGTTTTTCTTTTTTTTTTTTGAATGAAATTTAGTTTTAGTTTTTGAAGAAATTTAATTTTTTTGTTAGTGAATTTTGAAATTACAAATAATACTTAATCTGAATTCATCCCTACAATGAATGGGGAAAATGAAATCTAAACAAAAAAGAGGAAAGAAGTAAAGTACATATATGATGAATATATAATGGTGAAAAATCTTTCTCATTCCAAT
Source organism: Panax quinquefolius (assembly GCA_020205615.1). NCBI lineage: Eukaryota > Viridiplantae > Streptophyta > Magnoliopsida > Apiales > Araliaceae > Panax > Panax quinquefolius. The sequence goes on along the minus strand of CM035161.1, from coordinate 141,432,029 downwards.
TTTGAAAAATTATACAATCGAAAAACAAACTAGCCCGTGCAAACTAGTATATATAAATACACATAATCAAATCAATTGAAAAATTTATATAGAATGACATCATCAAATCAAATCAAATCAATTGAAAATCAAAGAGTTAACTCTTGATTAATTAAGAGTTAACTCACCAATATAAATACACATAATCAAATCAATTGTAAAAATCAAACAATATATAAATACACATAATCAAATCAATTGCAAAAATCAAACAATAATGGAAAATCAAACAATAAGAACGAAAAAAAGTCTTAACAATAAAAATGAAAAAAAAAAACTAAACACAGTCAATAAAAATACACATAATCAAATCAATTGCAAAAATCAAACAATAAGAACGAAAAAAAAGTCTTAACAATAAAAATGAAAAAAAAAACTAAAGGAGAAAAATGGTCCTGTAAAAAAAGTCTTAACAATAAAAATGAAAAAAAAAAACTAAAGGAAAAAAATGGTCCTGCAATAAAATGAAAATACACATAATCAAATCAATTACAAAAATCAAACAATAATGAAAAATCAAACAATAAGAACGAAAAAAGAGTTAACAATAAAAATGAAAAAAAAAAACTAAACTCACTAATATAAATTGTGGACGCCCCAAAATAGGTATACATCACCTATTCGAAAGTTATCAATACATGAGTATGTAAACAACTACAACTTTATTATTACAACAAGAAAAATTGTGAATTTGAATACAAATATTATCTTCAGACAATATCTATACTCAAATAAATCCTCATCACATTTATCGATACATTATTTTACAAAATGGTGAGGACTACTAAACAATCCTTTCTAAAACCTTCATTCCATACCCCCACTGCACTCGCTTATATTCTCGCCTCCCGAGAAAAATGGAACAAAAAGGAAAGGGTGAGCTCAACTAGCTCAAGAAAAGAATATTATGACTAAGATAATATACAACAAATTATCGTTAGTCTTCAACAGGAAAAATATAATAGAATCACAATAGACAACAAATTTTAAATCAATATTCGCGATAGTGAAATAATAATTCATTAGAAGAGTTAAGTAGAGAATGCAAACTACTATCTTCTATGTATGAATTTAAAAGTTCATCGCTCTATCTTTTATCCCCGTAACATCAATCAATATACATCCGGAATCAAATATTCATCTTTGCACTATAAAGCCAAAGATATTCATCACTTTAGTCATGTTCATTTAAACACTTGTTCATCTTTTGCTACTTTCCCAAAGATATTCTTCGAAATCATTCATCTTTGCACTACGTGCCAAAGATATTCTTAAGAAATCATTCATCTTTGCACTACGGGCCAAAGATATTCCATAATATCATCATTTAAGACCGAGGATGATGAAAAATATTTTTTTTAAAAGAAACGAATCCAAAGAAACAAAATGACAAGGATTAAGGATTAAGGATTCGTACTTGGTTTTATCCACGTCCAAAAATACCTCAAAAAATAATCATAGTGGTGTAAAATTCAAGAATGATCAAAACATGGATACAATCGAGAGTTAGTATCCGTAATAGATGTTTTGACGAAAAGAAGAAATTTTATTTTTCTATTGAATAAGATCAGATATCGTGAATAGTGCCGTATACGTGAATAATAGAATCTCAAACACCAAAAGATAGAAATTCCATAAAAACATCTTCACGCTTACGTGAATAAGAATTTAATAGAACTCGTGAATAAGAACTCGTGAATAAGAACTCATGAATAAGAACCCATGAATAAGTAACCCCATACATGAAAAAGTTCCAAATTTGATAAAAACTTCAGATCAACATTTCAAAGATAATGATATTGAAGAAATAATATCATTACGAAAAAAATAATATCCCTTACCTCGAAAGATCAAGATTTCTAAATTTGAAACCCTGATATAAAGTATGACTTGACTTGCACCAGATAGCAATACTCAAAGTATACTCAAAATACTCACAAGAATACGCCGATAATATAGAGAGAGAAAACTTCAGTTTACGTGTGATTTTCAATTCTAACCTAAGACTTATTTATAGGAAAATGCTTTAATTGTTAAAGCGTAAAATTTAATAAAATATATTATTATTAATAAATTTCCCACGCCTCTTTGGAAATCAGATCCCAACATTTCCCACATGCCAACCTTCTAGAAAGAAATGATAAAACGTTTTTCATAAAATAAATAATTAAAACTTCCAAAAATCAATTATTTCGGAACTTCGAACTTCAATAATTCATAATAAATAGCCCTTTTATCAGAAAATTCGAATCTCACGTGTTTTATAGGAAATTCAATTCTCTACAACTTTGCAGAAGAAAGTTTTTCCAAATTCCAAACAGAAATTGACCGAAATCCACAAACAGGCGATTTTACAAGCTATAATCAAATTTCAGTCAATAAATGGGGTCCACCGACATGTTTAACATGTTTTAAACATTTATTGTAACAAAAATACTCTTCCTCCTCGTATACTCATATATCCCACATTCGTTGTAAAAATATCACCGTTAATATATTATTAAAATAATATATTTAAATGAATTATTTTATCAGAAAAAGATAAAATATTAATTTTCAACAATTGTCATTTTAAAATTTCTCCATCTATATTCACATAAAATCAATATTTTCCTCATCATATAAATCAATAATTAATTATTCACAAATAATATTACAAAATCACAATATTGACAACTGTGCGCCCAAGGAAAGAGGGCTTTCAATAAGAATTTCTTCATCGCCGCAATTAGGTGACCAAACCTCTCCTTAGATGTAACTTTCTAGACATTGCCAATAATGTTATCTAATAATATTATTCAGATAATATGAATTATTGCTTCGATAATGAAAAATCGTATGTAATGACAATTATCAAACAACAACAATATAAAATATCAACGCAAAGAATTATTAACTAAATAAAATATTGAGCGAATTAATTCTTATCGTAACCATTATTGAGTAGTGCCTACTTACGTAAGAATCAATAATTGGTGCAATACTGTGTCTTCTTGCTCAACAACGCGATTAGTGTGTTTTAACCACCGGGTATTCCAACAAGATTAATTGTAATAACTACGCCGTTATTTAAAAACAACTTATATTTGTCGCTTTTTCATCCAATCGCTTTCAAGTTATGGGGCCCACACATGGTGGCTGCTGTCAATGTTTAATATTCCCCGACAAGATTTAATATTCCACGACCAAAAACGAATATTCCCAGCGATAATGAATATTTTATAACCACTTTGCTTATTTTGAAATATTTGCGTATTTAACCCTTAACTATCCACATTAATCAAATCAACCCTTACTATTTCAAAATAATAAATAAAGGAAATTCCTTTTTATTTAAAAATTTCGGGGTCTTACATAAATACACATAATCAAATCAATTGCAAAAATCAAACAATAATGGAAAATCAAACAATAAGAACGAAAAAAAAGTCTTAACAATAAAAATGAAAAAAAAAACTAAAGGAGAAAAATGGTCCTGCAATAAAATGAAATACAAATTCACTTTACTTGATATTAATTTCAGTTGTCTCTTTCTTTTTTCCTCCTCCTCTTCACTTCAGTTTCTTCCCCTTCTCATCTTCCTCTTCCACTTCCACTTCCCCCTCTCCTTCTTCCACTTATATATATATATATATATATATATATATATATATATATATTCGTATGTTTATGTGAATTTATTGGCTTTATATTCTGTTAAATTTTACTCTTTTGTTACAGATCTGACATCGCTCTGTCCTTCTCTTTCCTGAACCACACTCAATTTTGGTTTTGTGGGCTCAAAATCGCTTGATCGATCTGATTTATTCGATTTCGAGAACATATTAGGTAATTGATGATTATTTCTTTTGTTTTATTGAAATTTTTTGATGTAATTTGTAGGGTTTTTCGATCCGATTTATTCTATTTCGAGAACAAATCAGATAATTGTTGATTATTTCCTTTGTTTTATTGATTTTTTTTTTGAGGTTTTTCTTCTTCTTTTTTTGAATGAAATTTAGTTTTAGTCTTTGAAGAAATTTAACTTTTTTGTTGGTGAATTCTGAAATTACAAATAATACTTAATCTGAATTCATCCCTACAATGAATGAGGAAAATGAAATCTAAACAAAAAAGAGGAAAGATAGTAAAGTACATATATGATGAATATATAATGGTGAAAAATCTTTCTCATTCCAATTTTAAAAAATTATACAATCGAAAAACAAACTAGTCCGTGCATTGCACGGACTATCAACTAGTTAGTTTAAAGTTAAACAACTTAACGTCTTTATATGCTTAGATTTGGGTTCATTTTATAAATTTAACACAAAGATATATTAATTTACACAAATTAGGTTAATTAAATATATGAAAGTTTAACATCGATCTTCTTTATTACCATTCTTCAGTAAGACCCCAACTTTTATAAATAAAAATGAATTTTTCTATAAATATTATTTTTGAATATTATGGAATAAATTTGATATAATGTTATAGTTGTGGGTAATATTTATAAATTTTGCAAAAGTATGCAAGTTGTTATAAAATATTCGTTTGGTGGAAATATTCTTTTTGTTAGGAATATTCGTATAATGGCTCAATCATCAGTGGACCCCACAATGTAATTATTGTTTGATTGAGAAAACGACAAAAATATTTTATAAAAATAACTACGAGGTGTTACCGTTAAAACTGCTGAATCTACCCTATGGTAAGTAAAAAAGTACAAGAATACTGCCGTAGTTAGACAAGAAGACACTCAGATTGATTATTGATGCTTACGTGAGAAGTCACTCACCTATGCTCAATTATTGCTACAATAATTCACGATCATATCTCTTATATTATTGATTCAATTATTGTCACAAGATCATCCGATAATATGTTATAGTATTAAATCAATAATTGAGACGACAAGTTATAAATGATTAATAATTGTTGAAAGATTAAATATGTGTTGATGAAAAAAATGATTTGTGGTAAGTTTGATTATTTTATGGGGGCTCATATGTCATCATCTAAGAGTCTCTTCATTCAATAAGTAATTACCTTCACAAATAGTAATTACCCTTGTGAATAGTATTTACCTTCGTCGATAGTAATTACCTTCGTCATAGTAATTACCCTTGTGAATAGTATTTACCTTCGTTAATAGTAATTACCTTTACCGACGTCGAACCACTTGTCATTTCACATTACAAAGGCCGAACCACTATTCGTTTCACATTACAGCGGCCAAACCAAATCGTCAGCCACTTGCCTTTTCACACTAAGAAAGCTAAGCTAGAAATCTTCTATAAATAGAGGCCTAGGGTGTGAGACCCTCAGATTTTATCAATAAAGATTTAAATTTTGTTGAAATAATTTTTAATATTATGGTGTGAATTTAAGATAATATTATAGTTGTGGGTAGTATTTATAAATTTTGCAAAGTATGCAAGTGGTTATATTATATTCGATTGGTTCGGGGAATATTTGGTTTAGCGGAATATTCGCATAACTACTCAATCATTGGTGGACCCCACAATGTTATTATTGATTGAGAAAACGACAAAAATATTTTATCAAAATAACGGCGGAAGTTTTACTGCAGTGGTTATTGTTGAACTACTCAGAGTAAAAGTAATAGAATACGTGTGGTTGCATAAGTAGCATACTTGTATTGATTATCGATGTTTATGTGAGAAGTCACTCAGTTTGATTCCATTATCATTTATTAATAATATAATTATTATAATGATAATGACGCTTTGTTTTATTCGTATTATTAACGTAATAAAATGCGAAACATCTTTTTATATAAAATAGAATACTTTATTAAAGTTATTTTATAAATAGAATATATTATATTATCGTAGTGTTGCATAATATTTTGTATAAATTGTTTTGTATAAGATTGCATAGTGTTTGCATAGTAAAATGTTTTTATATAAATAGAATATATTATATTTTATTTAAAAGATTTTTCTTTAAATATGGACCGCGGATTTAAGTAAATCAATCTGACCGCTCATGGATTAATTACTACGCATTCCATTTTCCTATAAATAAAGCTCATTCCTTCATTATTTTCTTACGAATTCATTGAAACTCTGTAGAGAGAAATTATAGAGAGAGCTATAGAGAAAATTATAGAAAGAAGAAGAGTATTCTCGCTACTTCACTTCTACTCTATATTCAGCTTCTTTTTACTGGTAAGGGTGTTATTCTTTCTTCTTGAAGAGAACTTCATTATTCCATTCATTATTATTCATTGAATAACTTTGTAAAGTGGCATACCCTATACATAACTCAGTATACGCAGATACCCTATACTTGGTGAAATCCTTATGTTATTCCATTGCTTATTATTCTGCTGGAATAACTCAGATACGCCATTTACCCTATACTTGGTGACATTCTTCTATTATTCTCGCTTGGAACATCCTCGTCTCACATATGTTTTACACCGGACTCGGTTCCGCTTTTTATTATTCTCGTTGGAACATCCTGCTCATGTGTTTTACACCTGGACCGGTTCCGCTTTTTATCATTCTCGTTGAATATCCTATCTGTGTTTTACACCTGGATCCGTTCCATCTTTATTATTCTCATTGAACATCCCGCTTGCAGAATTTCACCGACCGTTCCGTTATTATTATTCTCGCTGAATAACTCGTCTACGCGCAAGTATCTGCATGCACGGTGATTTCTTTTGTTATTCCATTCTTTATTATACCAAATTGGTTAAAACTTTGACTTCTATACTCCATGAAATTAGTAGAATATCCTTGATATTTGCGTTTCATCCAAAGATCTTTTCATGGAAATACTCTTCCGATCATTCTTGAATTTTACTCTCTCACTAAACAAATGTCATGTTGACAATTTGGACGTTAATAATTCATGGATTAAATAATTCTTGAACTTGTTTTATTGAATTATTACGTCATTGTCATCATCCTCATGTTATATTATGTTATCTTTGGCTTACGTGCATAGATGAACTTAGTATGATTATGACCGAGGATCATTCGGTATAATCACGACTTGATATAAATGATGTGACAAAAATCCTCAAATCTTTGTAATGCATTGATGGATAGTTTTTGGTATGATTATGACCGAGGGTGATTCGGTATAGTCATGACCATTGATAATTTGATGAAAATCCTTGACCATGGTACAGTGGATGATTAGATGTGGTGGTTTATTTATTAAAATTTGAGTCTCGGCGATAAAAATTGATGAAAACCTTTTAAAACCTAAAAGATAGTAGACTTTATTCTCTACTTGACTCTTTTAATGGATTGCTTATTCATTGCAGCTTAAACCGGTTTGTTTATTGTATTTTATCGCTTTAACACTGTTGAAGGCTAATGATAATTTATTCTGCATTATCTTAGTCATAATATTTCTTCTTGGGCTAGTTGAGCTCACCTTTTCTTTCACCGTTTCTTCTCGTGAAATGAGAACATAAATTGGACGACGCCTCGGGAACGCAAGTAATGGTCCAGAGGATAACATTAGTAGTCCTCACTATTCGTGAAATAGTGTGATAATAGTTGTAATGAGGACTCCTTTTGAGTTTGTATAATATCTAGTAGACAATATTTGTATTCAAACTCACGCTTTATGTCGATTGTACACGGCAGCTTATATTAGTAAGTTGTATTTGAATTTATGTACCATGTAAGTGGCGACCCAAGATAGGTGACGATATACCTAATTTTGGGGGCGCCACATGAAACTCATTATTTTCACGAATTCATTCAAGCTATATAGAGAGAAAGTATAGAGAGAATAAGAGAGAGAGAAGAAGAGTATTTTGTTACTACAACACGCTGCAGATTCAATCTCCTACCAAATGTAAGGGGTGTTATTCTTTCTTATTCACGAAGAGAAGCTGTTGTTATTCCATCGCTTAGTATTCTCGCTGGAATAACTTTTGTATAAGTGGGTTTACCCTATACTTGGTGACATTCTTCTATTATTCTGCATTGGAACATCCTCATCGCATGTGTTTTACACCTTGACTGGTTCCGCTTTATTATTATTACATTGGAACATCCTGCTCATGTGTTTTACACCCACTGGTTCCGCTCTTTATTATTCTCATTGGAACATCCTCGCATCATGTGTTTTACACCGGACCGGTTCCGTCTTTATTATTCTCATTGAATATCCTATCCGTGTGTTTTACACCGGATCCGGTTCCATCTTTATTATTCTGGTTGGAACATCCTCAGCCGGTGTGAATTTCACCCGACTTCGGTTCCGCTTCTTTATTATTCTCGCTGAATAACTCATGCAAAGCGGTCTATCGCATGCATGGTGATTTCTTTTGTTATTTCATTCTTTATTATACCTAGTTGGTTAAAACTTTGACTTATACTCTATGAAATTAGTGGAATATCCTTGATATTTGCGTTTCATCCAAAGATCTTTTCATGAAAATATTCTTCTTGATCATTCTTGAATTTTACTCTCTACAAAACAAAGATCATGTTGATAATTTGGGCGTTAATAATTCTGGATAAAATAATTCTTGAACGTGTTTTATTGAATTCTTATATCATTGTCATCATCCTCATGTTTATATTTTTTAAAGTCATCTCACAGCTGCGCAGTATAGATGGACTTAGTATGATTATGACCGAGAGACTATTCGGGTGTAATCATGACCGTAATGTTACAAATAATGTGGTAAAAATCCTCGATGGTAGTAGTGCATTGATGGATGATTGTTGGCATGATCATGACCATTAATGAATACACAAATATTATTGGCCAGTAGTAAGCATGAATAATTGTGGTCGTGATCTTAAAGAATATCCTTGGCCGTAGTAGTGTAGGGGTGATTCGATGATGTGGAATATTTATTAAAAGTTGAGTCTCAAATTTATAACAAATGATGAAAAACCTTTTAAAACCTAAAAGATAGTAGACTTTATTTTCTACTTGACTCTTTTAATGGATTGCGATATTCATTATGCAGCTTAAACCGGTTGTCTATTGTATTTTATCGGTTTAACATTGTTGAAGACTATTGATAATTTATTCTGCATTATCTTAGTCATAATATTTCTTCTTGGGCTTTAGTTGAGTTCACCCTTTCTTTCACTTTGTTCTCTTCGTGAAATGAGAATATAAATTTGAGACGAGTCGGGAAGCGAGTGATGGTCCCAAGATAGCATTAGTAGTCCTCACTATTCGTGAAATAGTGTGATAATAATTGTAATGAGGACTCTTTTTGAGTTTGTATAATATCTAGTAGACGATATTTGTATTTAAACTCACGCTTTATGTCGATTATACTTATGCTATTATTATGTTAGTAAGTTGTATTTAAATTACATCTTATGTAAGTTGACGACCCAAGATGGGTGATGTATACCTAATTTTGGGAGCGTCACAATTACCATTACCATTTACTCCATCTATTCTAAAACAAATTGGGGGGCGTCCGGTACACCTTAATTACAGTGTTTTTTCAATAAAAAAATGTACTTTTTTTTATAATTTTTTATTCAAACTTGCTCTATTATTTTTTATTTTTTATTTTCATAATTATGATTAAAATAAATAAATAAATAAATAACACTGAGTACCGGTTATTAAGTTCACCGGACCGCCCTAACCCTTCTAAAACTAAAATTAAGTGATATGATGTCACTACTTTTATTCTTGAGTAATTGAGAATATTATCATACCTACCATTATTACATTTCTTGATGATGTAAACGATATATTTGGAAACGTTAAAAAAAAATTTAAAATTAAAAGACATCTTTTTATAAATATACCGATATATTATGCCAAAAGTGTGTGAACACAGCACTAAATAAATAATTGACATTAAATCGGGTGAGTCAGGAAAGTGGGCCACCGCCCCACTGGTCCCTACATACATAAATACTCCTCTATATACAGGTTTCAGAGATATCGATTAAGGAATGCATATATTTATATATATGTGTAGGTCTAGGTGTGTGTATTTGCTTATGGTTTAGTAATTTCTTGTTGTATTTGTTATCCGTATGTTATTTGTTGCTGATTCTAATGGAATATTTGGGTGATGCATGGTTTGTTTGAGCATGCATGCACATATGCCAAAAAATATCAAGTAGTAATTACTATGTATATATATATATATATATTAGGCTGTAGCCTACCTGTAGGCTGTAGGTGATGTAAGGGTTTGTTTGAAATTTTGATAAAGATGACAAATATATGTATGTATGTATATATAGGAAGGAGGATTATATATTAACCTAACAGTTTAACCAATTTTATTTTGCTGACAACACTCTGATTATTATGACCTCAAGCTAGCCAGGCCTGCTTAAATTCGCTGACTGATCGATAACCATGCTTGCATGCATGCATGCATGCATGCATGAATTTTTAGATTACCTTAATTTAACCTCTCTTTAATTTGTTTTTGTTACTGCTTTTTTTTCTTCTTTTAATTCTTTACTTTGGCGGATATATTTTAATTATCACTTGGCTCAATAAGCTTCTACCATATGAACAGAATTAGAGATCAATATGATATTTTTAGAGCAATTTTTTTTAACTCTGGCAAATGATCGATGCAGCTATAGAATATTACTTGGACAAACTGCAAAATTGTCGACTCATATTTGACACTAAATTGTAATTTAGATGTTCATATATACTTCAACTTTTTGTAAAAACATCCCTTTTGATCAATCATGTGTACATCATGGGTGTGTTTAAGCATGTTTGAGGTAAAACAATTAGCGCAATATATATAAAGCAAACGGACTATTTTATCCCTTAAACATTCACATGAGATGCACATGCATGATTAACTAATTTTGATCAAAACAGACAATTTTTTGAAAATAAATAAATTATAATTCAGTGAGAGAGTAAATAAAAATGATAGGGAGAATCTAATTAACTCATTCTTCGAGCTAGTGAGAATTTATTTGAAAAAAAGGATAGTTTGTAATTTAATTACCCATATTAATAAAAAAAAAATTAAAAAATTAACATAAATATTCTCGATATATATCATTTTTTTTTCATATGGGTATCATGCATGGAGCTACTTATATAATGACTCATTTAAGAGTGGATCCGGTTCGCATGAAGATTATTTTTTTGTAAGTTGGTCAATTGGCCAATAGAATACTGACACACATAGAGTTTCGCCTGCGTATCAGTATTGTATTGGTCAATTGACCAACTTACCTAAAAATGAACTTCATGCTAACCACTTCCTTTAAGAGTATAGGGAAGTACGATAATGCATGTCTTCTAGGAAAGTTAAACATAAAAAATATCCCTGACCCCGACCCCTGCCATATATATATATATATATATATATCAGTCATTACTTATCTTTTTATTATCTTACCCTTTAGCGATTTGTTTGATCATACAATATCTCCTTTACTATACTTTAGCGACGCCATATGTTTGTCCGTCGTTAAAATATATAGAATCGTCTTTTTAATTTTTAACCGTCGCTTAAAGTAATGACGTAACAGAAGAAGATAAAGAAAGATGCATGACGATCCTAATCATATATATATATATATATATATATATATATATATATATATATAATAGATATTCTGTCAACAGTTTAGTATTAAGTATTTCGTAGTTTAATATTGTGAACAAAATAAATATTCAAAATATCATTTTTGTAAAAATCTTTCATCCGCAGTATTAAACTGCGAACGTTGAGTATTTTTGGCCAATTGATAAGAAATGATGTCGTTTTTAAATAAGTATCGTTCGTATTATTAAACTGTGAACATTAAGTATATCAAATCAATTGGCCAATGACGTCATATTAGCTAAATATAATTCAGAATTTTTTTTAGTTTTTTAGATTCTGCATTATTAAACTGTCGATGCCAAATACATTTGTTCTGAAGTCGAAGATATCTGTTGAAATTCTGAAGCCATCCGAATCTGAAGCCAAAGACGTCTGTTGAACTTCTGAAGTGGAGGAGTCAAGTCAGTCAAATCAAGTAATTTCAATTTTCAAAACTCTAATTAGTTTTATCTGTTCTACTGTTCCTCCCTTTCCTCCTCTTTCTAGTTTTTTGGGTTTTCCATAATCTAGATTTTAATATAGCCGATACGAAGAACAAAGTAGTGGTGGAGACGGTGATTGACATAGATTTGAATTATCCTGCTATATTTGAAGAAGTGTCGGCGACCCCACCGAGACCCGTCTTTTATTTGGAGAATAAACTGGAAATGAAGGATTTTGAAGAGAGAGAAGATTGTTTCATTCTTGATTTTGATCTAGATTATACACTTGATCTCTCAAATCTTTCTGTTTCTGAGGGTTTTAATAATGTTGATTCCCTTGATATCTCTGTTGTTGCTGAAAAAGGTCAAGTATGTCAATGTATTTAGTACTGAATTTCTTTATGTTAGGAAATAAATTATCTTTAAATTTGGGAAGTGGGTTTCCTTTAATTTTATTTTCAATTTATGATTTTGTGGTATTCTCTTATTTCAGAGCATGATACCCATCATCGGTAAAAAAATAAAATAAAAATGAGTTTACTTTTCTGTCAAAATAATCTTATGTTTGGTGAGCATGTTTATATAGGTTGCTTGTAGAGATTTTTCCCGTTCATAGCTGCGCAAAATAACTGTTTATTTTTTTTATGTTAATACACGGGAATTAGAGATGAAGTGAATGATAAGGGTAAGGGGAGTCCGGCTCAGAAGTTTAATATTGTAGACGAAAAGAAATTAATATTTTGGATTGATACGTCTCAGGTATTATTAAATTACGGAATACTGAAAACTAAACTATAGACGAAAGTTCTATTAAACCGTTCGATCTTAAGATGGAAGGTCACGATCTGTTGCAATGTTAGACTCTTTTTTATAATGTTAACTATGAATTGGACCCCATATATATATATATATATATATATATATATATATATATATATATATTCGGTGGCCACACTAGAATTGAATTAATTTTTCCTCCTTTTAACTGTAGTACTCTGTCCGTCCCTTAATGTAAGACGTTTTAGATAAGTTTTTTTATCCCTTAATATATGACGTTTTAGAATTTCAAGTAAATATTAATTGTTAATTAGTTTTCAATATTATGCTAAATATTAAATATAATTTTGAGTCTCATTATTTTTTGCCTAATAAATAATAATATCTTTTTTTTAAATATAAAAATAATATAGATATTTAATAGTATTATATTTAATATTGTACAAATTTTAAAATTCTTATAGTATTAAGGGAAGGAGGGAGTAATCAATTTGCCAAAATAAGTAGTCAGAATATATATGTTATTATGAGACCAACTTGCTGCCCACATGCCTCTTTGACCAACCCTTGAGATACTAAACTTAATAAGTAATCATAAATTAAACTACCGAGAAATGCCAGTAATTTCAATTAATAAAACACCCATTCAACAATATATAATGATTACATGATGATTTTACACAATCATGGTGGTCTTGTCGTGGCATTGACACGCAGATTCTGGAGAGAGCTCCTGCCTCCTCCTTGTGTTACACACCACCCGTCACTCCATTATTTCCTTTCTCACAATTAACACTAATCACTGCTCATCATCCATGCATGTACCCCATTGGTTGAGAAATAAAACAGTGTATGTTTATTAATTTTTTAAAATTAATTTAAATAAATCATATTCCTTTCGTTAATTAAATAAAAAGTGTAAAAATTGAAATTGAATTTCAAAATGATAAAAACAATCTATTTAGAATTTGACACGACTTTTTGTTAGCAATCTTATATTACAAATATATCATGGAAAAGGTCTCTCTCAACATGAATTATATATATATATATATATATATATATATATATATATATACGAACCGATCGAGTGATGGGCTCAAAATCTTATTTATTTTTTTTTAAACAACTAAAAAAAATTTAATATTTTATGGGCTGGATTTTTCCATAATACAATGTTTTAGGCGTGATTTGGATACCTATACCAAAAAATGTATGTCTCCCATATGTATCCAAATCACATCCAAAACAAAACATCAGATGAAAAAATTCATTTCATAAAATATTAAAAAAAAATTGTTGTTTTAAAAAAAGCAAAAAAAAATCAGTATTTTAACAAAAAGTAAAAGAGCCCTACTTTGGCTTATATATATATATATATATATATATATATATATATATTTATATAATTTTCTATGGGGTTAATCCACAACCATTATCAGTATAACCCTTATTTTGGCATGTTAATTTTTTTTTTTTGGCCAAGAAAATTTAAAAGAAAAAAAAATTATTCCACAACACTCGATTGTTATGGATGAAACCTCATTTTCTATTCTATATATATATATATGTGTGTGTGTGTACCCCCACCCTCCATAAAATAAAATTGACCCGAAATCTGATTTTTTCCTAAAATTTTTTAGTAAGTAGGCAACCTACCAACCGATATAAAAGGAGGGACCCATGTAAATAGGCCGCCTGCCGCCTTCGATCAATAACCTTGAAAAAATAATTAAAGCTTTTCATGTCCATACACATTTTTAAAAAGTCAGGACTCCATGAATCTCATCACGCTAGGGAGCAGTATAACTCAGGTCAAATTCCAAATTCAAATTGAATTTTATTTAAATAAGCCTTAAGTTAAGGACCTAATATAGTATCTTAAGGTTTAATTAAGATTCACTCAAAAGGTCATGAGTTAAAATTATTATTGTTATAGTAACTTAATTCCTTATATATAAATAAAAAAATTCTATATATTTCGATGTGAGACTGAAATGTTACATAACTAATATAAGACCGCCTTAAATTTGGTTTATCTTCTTGAATTCAAAAAGCAATTAACATTTTCATATATACTACTACTACTACAATTGTTGGTTGGTTTAATTTTTTTGCATGAAAAAGTGGGAAAATTTATAATATGTTGGGACATTTTACATGAATTTCATACTGGATAAATTTGAGTTAATAAGTATGGTAGAGTCTCAACCTAATAGGTTAACCTTTTAGGTAAGGAGATAGTCCAACATGCTTATTGGACCAATCTACACATGTATGTGCTGCATTGGTGATGAATTGATGTGGGATGGATCGTAGTACAATTCCGCTTACAAATGTTATCAGAGCTCATGGTTCGATGAGCCCAAGTATCAGGTTGATACTCCAATGTGGAGCATTCGCAGGGCGCAAATCCGTACGGTGGAGCACAAGATGATTTGAGTCGGGTGGGGCGGGCCGATGGTTCTAGAAAAGTTGCTCAGGGTGAAGGGTTCACAAGGAGCAAGGTTGAGTCGAGTGAAGCGGGCTTATGATGGCTTTGAAAAAATTGCTCAAGGTTCATGAAGGGTTCACAAGGAGCAAAGGTTGTACTTCCACATTTGCATCGGACCTGGTGGAGTAATATTATAGTTGAGCAGAGCTCTTAAAGGACTTAAATAATTAAAATGTGTTTAATGATGACTACGATAGAATGATACTTGTGAAAAATATTTAAGTGAAATGTGGAGATTATTGACATATTTCACGTGAATCTTACATTGAATAAATTCGGGTTAATAAGTATTGTAGAGTCTCAACCTAATAGGTTAATTTTTTTGATAAAGAGATATCATAATATGTTTATTGAACCAATTTACACATATATATACTGCATTAATGATAAATTGATGTGGAATAAATCCTAAAATTTCACTTACATAATATCCCGATGGATACTATCGCAAGGGATTGGGAAACTGTTTTCACCTTTCATATAAACATAATTATGACCACTCTCCATATCTCCCTTTTAATTCATTCATTCATACCATATATTCTTTGAGTGATTTTTAAGTATGTCCTAGACCAGGTAGGTATGCCCACATGTTCTACACTTCTGCTATATATTATTATTTATTAGCTTCTTTTGAGTCATTTCTTCTTATAAAGATTTCGTTAGGGATTGACATTGATATTTTATGCGCATGTGATCTGTTTAAATGGGAGCTACTCCAACTTCTAGCTACATCATTAGTCTTTAACTTTGCAACAAAAGCGAAAAATAAAAGACAACGTGTCTGCAGATTTTTTTGTCGATTTTTTAATTATCAATTACATAAATAAATATTAATAGTAATTTTTTTAGATTTAGAGAGATGTAATAAGTGGAGCACTTTTATAATTTTTATAAATTTTTTATATTGATAAATTTTATAATTATAATTCGATATAAATTTATCGCAATATATAACAAAACTCGTTGTCTACTCAAGTGACTCTTAGTTTGACAGTGAACTCATCTTTTTCGAAATATAATTGATTCAAAGATCATACTTATACTTATTGATCTATAATAAACTTAATTGAGTATGTAGGTATAATGATATTTACGATGAATTAAAATGAGTTGAATGATGTATGTTCTACTAATTAGATTCATGAAATATTAAGAGTCATCAGAATTATACAAATCATTAATTGAAATCATGATATCCTTAGTAGAAATTATGTGCTAATATTTGTGTTTAAAAAAAAAACCTTTTGAGTTGTCGAGTCATCAAAGATGAAGTGCCGAGTTGATTCGGGACAAAACAAAATGACTCTATATTTGTCTTGTAATATTTTGTATTGATTGATTAGAAATGGAACGATATTTGTCTAATGAGATACCCTTTCCCTCTCAAATAATAAGATTATTTCTGTAAAATTTGTTATAGTAAAATATTTTTAAGATAAACTTGGGATAAATTTACTTTTAACTACATTTATTGTAAGAACCAATTAGTAAGAGTTATTGTTGTGCCACGAACATACTACTTTTAACTACATTTTGGTTTGGGCAAAATGTGTCGAAACAAACCGAACGAAGCATCAACCAAAACCAATGTCAATATATTGAAAGAAATTAACTTGTTTTCACATCCGCGTCACTTGGTCAACCGCAAATTGCGCTTAATTTTGTGGCTAAAGAATGCCAGGTGGATTCCGGAGATCTAAGACCAAGAATCACAGCGTGGAAAATGGAACCAAAGAAGTCGAAATAGTAAAATTTTGAATTTTATTTTGTAATTTAGATGGAATATTACATACTACTACTACCAGTACAATCATCAAAAGTCTATTATTATTATTATTATTATTATTATTAAAAGATGTGTAACATCCTACCAAAACTCTACTCATCAATCCCCGTTTCACTTGTACGGAGATATTCAAACAAACAATAATATTAACATACATATATAGGTAACTTATCAACCTTTGGCCGGAATATTATTGTCACGGGTACAAAATTTGCCGGTAGAAAACTGGCAAACCGGCGACAATTACTCTAGAGGGCAGTTCAGAAAGTCATTAGCGTATCTGAACTAAACGTATCTCCAGCAAAATCTTGAAAATAATCGTCTATTTCCAATATTGACGGTGATCCAATGTCGTGGATCAGATCATTTGATATTCCAAAATCTCCACTTAACCACTCATTCCCAAAAACTGCAGCCTCATCAAAAGAAACAATAAAATTATCTCCAAACAACTTATCGGCCAAGCCCGGTTCATCGTCAAAGGATATGGATTCAGGAGACTGAAAATCAAACATGTTATCCAGAGGCAAATATTCACTTGAGTGAGCTTCACCTTGACAGCACTCTTCTGGTTCATGAACAAAAGGTTGACCCGGTTCGGGTTCGGGTTCATGAACCGTTTGGGAAGACATGTCCCCGGTCGGTTCATTAACTGACTGACACTCTTCAACTTCTATAACCGGTTCAGAATGACTCTGAAGTTGTTCAGCTTCTTCATTGGACTGAGCACTGAACCGTAGAACTGAAGTCGGAGAAGCCAAGTTGTTCGACTCTTCGCCGGACTCATAGCCGGAGATTGAAGCTAGATTAAGCTCTGGCTTTTCCTTCGCCGGAGGAGTGACGAAGTTTGTTAATGCGTCCGGTCCCCTTAGCTTAATCGCAGCATTATCATAAACCATTGCTGCCTCTTCTGCAGTGTCATAAGTCCCCAACCAGAGCCTAACCCGGCGAGCCGGGTCTCTGATCTCGGCCGCCCATTTGCCCCACGGCCGTTGTCTTACTCCACGGAACTTTCTCGCATTGCCCGCCACAGCCGCCTTCATAGGCTTAACTTTAGCCTGCAGTGCCTCCCCATAATTACCCAAAATCTTTTTCTTGTGATTAATGGGGGAAATCACAGTAGTTTTACAAGCAGCTTCAAAATTGATTTCACTCACGTATTTCTTAACGCGTTGTCGACAAAACAGCTCCTCCTCATCACTCGACGAGTCAGTAGCATCAGGATCCGTTACAGATATACGTATAACTTTCGGAACACCGGAGTTGTGCTCGGAGACTTTACCGGAATCCGAAAACTTTTTGGGCTTATGGGTTGATGGCTTAATGAGTTTCTTTGTGATATTTCGGTGCTCGGTAAATTTGATCGGACACAACAAACTGTGATCCATCTCTCAAAACTGAAACTAAACTAGTGTTTTTCGTCCTTATATATTTCTATTGCATTGAATACCATAAAAAGTAATTTCTAAAAAAAGTGAAGGAGGCCTAAAAAGTGATTGCACGGGAGTGGAATAAAAAGATAGATAGATAGATTGCCGGATTGAACCGTCAAAGAGAAGCTTCAAAAACCCAAATAAAATCAGACACTAGTTCAGAAAATCTGACAAAAAGCAGAATGGTTACAAAGAAAGTAGAGAAATTAAGTAGATAGGAATAAGGAGGGGAAGGGCTTTTAACAAAGCGAAGATAGGTAGGCTTAAAAGAAGAGAGAAAAGATTTGAAGGCTGAAAATCCAATGACTTGAAAAGGGGAGTGAAAGTGTTGGGTGGGTTTTAAAGGAGAAGGGAAGAACTCAACTATGGGTGGAGAAAAGGAAAGTAAAGTAGCTAAGATTCGAGTGAGATGATGGGAGATGTACGAATCCAAGAAGAAGGAAGGAGTGTGCACAGAGGGAGAGAGAGATAAAAACAGAGTTGGTTTATGTTAGCGCTGAATTTGCTGTTTTATAGGATCAATCAGCACCCCAAAATTGGAAACCTCGATTTTAGATTTCTCAATTTCCTAATAGTAGCAGTAGTATTATTCTTTTTCTTCATCCTATTTATTTTTTCTCCCTCTATTTGTATTAATTTTATTCCAATTTCGATTATTGAGCCATTTCCATTTAATGTTTTTTCTTTTTTACTCCAACATCTCATAAATGATATTTTAACTGCATTTTTCACATAATTTTTAAAAAAATTATTTTTATTTGAAAAAATGATAAAAAAAAAAGAGAGAGAATAAAATTACTTATATTAATTTACTCCTATCATTGCGAACTATTTTATCCAATCATTAATTTTTTATTTAATCCATGTACAACTATTTATTATTATTTCTCAAATCATTTGATACATCGAAGAGAATTATAAAATACAATCTATTCACGTGAGAATACAATCCATCACAAAATAACTTTAGAAATGACAAATATACCTTGCATATAATTAAATAACAAACTAATTATTGGTAGAAACGTTCCTAATGATAATAGACTAGTAAAAATAATTTTATCTCATTTATTATTTTTACTTGCAAACAAATGTAGTTCAAAATGTAAGAGAGGACATAAGTAAGCTCTCAATTTATCCTCAATAAACTCTATAAAAATTCACTAAATTCTCTCTTTTATATAAAAATTAATAATGAATTGTATTTAATTACTTTTAAAGACAAACCTAATGGACCGTACAAAACATGAAAATGAATGTATTTTTCATATATTTAATAATATAAAATGATGTTGTTTTTTGTGGTAACTCAGCAGTTATATGTGTTGTCCTTCACCTTTATTTTTATTTAAATTTTATATAAAAAGTTTATTTGAATTATGTGTTTTAAACATCGAGATAATTTTTAATTTTTTTCGGCCATTTAGATGGGAAGGGAATATATAAGAAGGAAAGTAGCTTAATTGACCAACGGTTTTTGACTGTGTTAGTGTAGTATGCCTCTTGCCAAGTAAAAATATATATAAAAAAAAAAATAAAAAAAAAGTAACTTAATCTCCGGACGGCCGGTTGCATTAACCGGAGAGAAAACACTTCGCCGCATTCTATGTTTGACACGTAACACAAGTGGGCCAAACAATGGGACGTTGGTCCAATGAGTGAATATGAAAAGGGTGTTGAGTCAGCACATGAGTTTCATCTCGTAGTCCGTGTGGCCCGTCACGTGAGGCCCAGGATGCTCGGTCCCAGTCATATTTAAGTCGGTCAAATTGGAAAAGGATTCTGCTCTTTGACTAGTTAAACCTATAAGGGTTAAAAATTCTCCGGCCATTTAATCTTTTTCCTAATTAGCCGCTAATTAGCTGCTAACAAACTCACAAGGAAATTAGTAGGAGATTGGTGGAGGGTATTTTAGTCACTATGTCAGCCTTTTAGTAAATTTTTATATAATTTATCTTTTTAACTTTTTACAGCTGGAAATAACGTGGCGGGCAACCTAGAAGTCGCCGACATTTATAAAATGGTTGGGGTAGACTGGTACTTGTCTGGGTTTTGCTCTGTTTCTCTAAATGCTATTCTCGAGACGAAATTGTCCCCACTTATTTGTACGAGAGTGGCATACACACCATGCTTTTGACTTGAAACTTGATACGAAGGTGTTTTACAAACTGCTTAAAGAGGCGTGAGAATATAAACAGAATAGAAACAGGTGGAAAACAGATATTTAAAATATTTATATATATATATATATATATGAATCTCAAATTAATAACATAACATAAATACACATAATGACAAAAGAAAAAAAAAATATTATAATTTGATATTTACAAGGAGAAATGTTATTTTTACAAAGATAATCGTGTTTTCATCAATGACTGGCTCCGATCACGCCATAAAATAATTCATCTGCAGAAAACGAGGACTTTTTTCACATCATTTTGTAACATTAAGGTCATGATTATCTTAAGAATAACCCCCAATTTATAATCATACAAAGTCCATCTACGACTACATGCGCCACAAACGACTTTCAACATAATATATAACGGTGAGGATGATACAATGACATAATAATTCAATAAAACAAGTGATATTTTATAAAATTTTACTCATATATATAAATGAATTTTATTTATTATTATTACGATAAATTTCTTTTTTATATATATAAAATCATAAAATTAGTTGTCGTACGTGGGATTTAAAGTCATAATATCTTAAATAATCTTAATCATCAGAATAAGATCTCTAATTCGGCAATTTTGAGTACACTCTAAATTAATTTCTTTGGATCATTTTACAAATTACAAATTTGATACTACCTCAACTTCACAAAAATAATCTTATAGTATTTTTTTAATAAATGTTAAGGATATATTCTCTTTCCATACTTATTCTTAAAACTAATGAATGAATGTTTGCTTAATAGAAGTGATATTATGATCAAATTGTGATACGGTGAGGAAAATGTGTCACTTATACTATAATTAATATAAATGGTATTCTTTTTTGTGGAATTAAAATTATTAAATGAGAGTCTTTTATTGAATAAAAGGATTAAAAGTTATAATATTAAAAGGAAAAAAAGAAGTCTAAACAAGATTCTCATTTTAGGAGAAAAGTAGTATTTTCTTGAATTCTTTTGTGATAAAGTTTTTTATGGAGACAAAATTGGTATTAATACTCTTTGGTTGACTCGCCACTCCCTCTTTTTTAATAACTTGTTTACAAGAAAAATATCATTTTTATTTCAAGTCTTTTAATCTCCTATATTCAATTGAATTTCAAAAATAAAGATACATTTTGCAAATGACTAGCTAGCTACCATTATCAGTATTAATTTCCAAATTCTACTATCTCAAAAGTATTTTTATATGTTGATTTTTTTATTGCGAATTATGTGAATAAATCTAATGAATACTTAATACTTTTACGATGTGGATCAATTTTATAATCATATCTAATCACATATATTGATATACGTGCAATCGGCATAAATTATTTGCAATATATATAAGAGGACTCCCAAACGAAAGCATATAAAATTAGAAAAAGTAGTAGTAATATTTATATCTTAATTATCATATAGTTTGAAAATCCATAAAATTAAATAGCAGTCGATATATAGAAATGTATTTTTGGTGAGCCAACTATCGGTAGTTGGGTCTCCTCCCATAACCATCACAGGTCATGAGGCATTTCAATTAAATTAATAATGTTTGGATTTTGGCTAATTAATTTTATTTTACGATAATGGCTGCCCCATTTTTTGTTTCACGTATCATCTGTTTGTGTGTACTTGGTATGTGATTTAAATTGTTGTAAGATATTTTTTTTCAAAACAGACAAATACTAATAGATAGATTCATTTATTTTTGTGGACAAACGCAAGAAGAGTAGGAGTTGTCTCACTCCAACCATATAAGCCTGCCTGCCTGCACGTAATTTGTTTATTTTTGGTAGGTATATATATATTAATGCATGCTAATTATGTGACAAAAATGAAAAAAAGAAAAGTAAATTCCTACGTGTTGACGAAGTTAAAGAAGTGAAACCATCGCAAGAAGAGCTTAGTGTTGTAGCCAACGCTTAATATTAACTTTTGAAAGGTTAATTTGAAATTGGTATATATGATTCATTTAAATTTTAAAAATAATAAATTTATTTATAATTAATAGTTTTTTTTTTGATAATTTATAATTATATTGACGTAAACTAAATGAATTCATATAAATTTTGAATTTTCAAATATTTAAAACTCAAACGATATTAGTTTTGTACCACAACTTGGATGGGAGGGAGTAAACGACTAAACGAAGATAATATTAAAAAGTAAGGTCAAAATAATCTCCATTAATTTTAATTATTTGACGTTTATAAATTTTTAGAATATATTAGTTACATTATTTTTAAATTACCCCTAAACACCAATACTATCCTTAATCCTCTCATATTTCCAATGCTATTTGTTTCTCTCTTTTAATTTATTCCAACTTCCTAAATGACCGGATAAATTGATAACTCTCTTTCTCTCTTTTGTTCCTAATTGATTTTGGAGAGAGAAGAAACTTCACAATTCATTGAGATGACCCACACTTTTGTTTTTCATTTTTTTATATAGAGTTATTTTTGGTAATATATATAGTAATTTTAGTAGAGTAATTAATTTTCTTAATAATTGTGTGCAATTTTAAAATTTCAAATAATTAAAAATGTCGGAATTACTAAAAAAGAAAAAAAGACAGACAAACCAAAAAAAAAATTAAGATAAATAAACTTGAACGTTTGAAGTATTTTGTAACTATGCTATATTAATGCTATATTAATATATGGATGTATTTTATATTTTAGAACGGGGGTATTATATACTCCATCCGTTTCTTAATATAGGTCGTTTTAGATCGAGTTGTGCACACGTATTAAGGAAATGATTGTATAGAATTAAATATACTATCAATTGTCTATATTACCCTTGTATTGAAAAAAGAGTGCTATTTATAGGGCAAAAAATAGTGAGAGAACCAAAGTTATATTTATTACTTGGAGTAATATTGGAAACTAAGCAATTAATGCTTACTTGAAATTCTCAAACAATTTATATTTAGGAACAAAAATATTTTTCTAAAAAAACTTTTATTAAAAAACGGAGGGAGTATACACCTTGGCTACAGCCAATTTCATTTGTTATATATATTTGGTACTAGTTTGCTAACTAAAAACTTGGGGATTTAAGTCAATGAGCATCATCTCCAAGATCTTCCCTTTAAATATTTAGTCATTTTGCTGAACAGTTTGCCCCTTGTATTAGTCACCGTTAACTTAGTTAATCTTTATGATCAACCCCAAGAAGCTCTTGATTTGAGGGACTAGATTATTGCGACCCCAGCTACTTAAAACTTTGAAGTTCTGGTCATGTTTCATTTATATTTTTTTCGTTTACGAGTCTCACATAAAGAAGAAAACATACTTTACATAAAAAATAAATAAACTCGTGAGAATCGAATTTGCAACCTACACTTTATATAAAGGAATTAAGAAATAAAATCGCACAATAAAATACAAATGCAATACATTAAACTCAATGCAATCTAATTTAACATGCTAACAAATCTAAATACCATTCAGATTGAAATCTAAGAGAGTTGTCTCAGAGAAACCACAATGACGACATCAAATAGAGTATATAACAAAGAACAAGGCGATAATGCATATCATTTTGTAAATCAAAATCAGTCATCACTAATATAGTGTGTGTGCGCGGTTAGCAACCATTAAACTTGCTACAAAACAAATACATCACATAATATACATCTTAGAGGGAAAAATGCAATTATATCTCAAGAAAGACAGCAAACAAATTAAGTTTCAACCAAGATTACGCATAAACTAAGCTAAGAGTTAACAAGAGATTTATTATGCTTTTATTTACTCACGGGAATAATAATCGCACTTTCCCGCATATAAACTTAACTGTGCAATGTCTATTTCTTTTAGACGTTTATTATAATGAGTAGACCAAAACCTCATCGGCGGATACATTAAGTTAGTATATATAGTCCAATCTTATCCACAGTCAAAACTCTGTTGGGGGACGTTCGTATGGCTTAAGATTTTCACCATATTTTGAGAAATAACTACTGGAGTATATATTATGATATTATTAGTAAGTACTTGGTCTGATTTGAATCAATGGTCGATCAATTGTCCCAAATATATCAGTTGGCTCATCTTGCCCTCTACAAATTTATTTTGAAATTACAAAAAGTTACCGATACTTTTAATAATAGAGGTTCAATTACTAATCTTAATTAATTAAGAACTTTAATCAAGATGAGGTGGTAGCTCAGTGTAGCATTAATAACCACACCCCAACACTAGTTAGAGTTATGTGGTTCCAATTCTCTTTAAAATACACTACAATTAATGTTATGTTCCTACTCGTACACAAATACTTTTTTTTAAAAAAAAAAAACGATCAGACAAATTATTGATGAAACATAGGAGAATTGAAGACTATGAATATCTGGATTGGGGAGGTGAAAATTACAAAAACCCAATTAGGGAAGGAAACTAAGAATTAATTAATCCCTATGTTTCTCTAATTAACCCCCAAAGAAATACTACTACTAAAATATTCATCCATTATCAAAAGGAGGGCCAGCTGCGGCACCTCCGGTTCTAACACACACACAAAAGTGTACGTACTTAATTTAAAGCTTTCATATGGTGTCTGTCGGTCTTATAAGACTCGGTGATGAGTAAAAGTTAAAACAAACAAACACCTAATTAATTAACTTAGCTCGGATTTTAATGTTACATACCACCAAATTAATCTGCTAGTAGTACTAGCTAGTTGCAATTTAATGTTGTTATCGTGAATGAAATAAGTGTCACAAGCTTCTCTTTGAAGCAAGAGATGTTTTGTCTCGATTTCTCTTAACCTCTCTCCTCCATTTGGATGCCTCATGCATGCCTGCCTACAATAACTATATATGGTTATCATTATTGTTAACGACTTAACCTGGACACTCGTCCACGCGTTTAATCATCAATACGCGTTAAATCTTGTATAGAAATCAAGTCATACAAAAAATTTGACAACGAAAACCAAATAAAAATTAATAATGCAGACTTTATGCTTTAATATATGCTAAAATATAATGAATTGTGTGTACCTTATAATCAGGGTATAACCTTGTATTTATAGTGATCACACCACCTTCATAAAGTCCTTTCCTGCATAGAATTAGGATTCCTTGTGAGACCCCAGATTTTATCAATAAAGATTTAAATTTTGTCGAAATAATTTTTAATATTATGGTGTGAATTTGAGATAATATTATAGTTGTGGATAGTATTTATAAATTTTGCAAAAGTATGCAAGTGGTTATATTATATTCGATTGGTTTAATATTAGGTTTAGCGGGGAATATTAAGACAACTACCAATTCAATCATTGGTGGACCCCTAATAATTATCATTATTGTCGGATTGAAAAGCGACAAAAATATTTTAATGAAATAACGGCGGAAGTTTTACTGGTTGATCTTGTTGAACTACTCGGTAGTAAAAAATACGATGTCACGTGTGGTTGCATAAGAAGCACACCAGATTGATTATTGATGTTTATGTGAAGTCACTCGGTTTGATTATTATTATCGATTAATAATATGAATTATTATAGCGATAATGACGTTTTATTTTATTCGTATTATTAACGTAATAAAACGTAAACATTTTTTTATATAAAATGAATCTTTTATTAAAGTTATTCTATAAATAGAATATATTATATTTTATTATCGATAGTGTTTTGCGTAGTATTGCGTAGTGTTTGCGATAAGTAAAATATTTTTATATAAATAGAATATATTATATTTTATTTAAAAGATTTTGCTTTAAATATGGACCGTCAGATTAAAGTAAATCAATCTGATGCTTCATGGATTAATTACTATGCATTCTATTTTCCTATAAATAGAAACTCATTCCTTCATTATTTTCTTACGAATTCATTGAAACTCTGTAGAGAGAAACTATAGAGAGAAAGAAGAAAAGTATTCTCACTACTTCACTTTTCCAATATTCAGCCTTCTTAAGGTAGAGAATATTATTTGTTGTAATCGTAAGGGTGTTATTCTTTCTTATTCATGAAGAGAACTTCATTATTCCATTCATTATTATTCTGCTTGGAATAACTTTTGTAAAAGTGGCATACCTATATACATAAC
The DNA here is from genome assembly GCA_020205615.1 of Panax quinquefolius. NCBI lineage: Eukaryota > Viridiplantae > Streptophyta > Magnoliopsida > Apiales > Araliaceae > Panax > Panax quinquefolius. The sequence continues at coordinate 141,405,281 of CM035161.1, read as the reverse complement.
CTGTCTGGCCAGACACCCTATACTTGGTGAAATCTTATGTTATTCCATTCTTATTTATTCTGCTTGGAATAACCTTGTGATCACGCTGATTTACTCTATACTTGGTGACATTCTTCTATTATTCATTGGAACATCCTGCGTGTGTTTTTACACCCACACTGGTTCCGCCTCTTTATTATTATTACATTGAATATCCATGTCGTGTGTGTTTTACACTGACACTGTTCCATTTTTATTATTCCGCCTTTATCATTCCGTTAATATCCACATTTATCTTATACGTGGGACCGGTTCCATCATTTATTATTCCGCATTTATTATTCATTTGAACATCCTCGCTTGTGTGAATTTCACCCGACACGGTTCCGTTATTATTATTACATTGGAATAACTTTGCCTATGTAAAGTACCGCATGCATGGTGATTTCTCTGTTATTCCATTCTTTATTATACCAAATTGGTTAAAACTTTGACTTCTATACTCCATGAAATTAGTAGAATATCCTTGATATTTAAAGGCTTCATCCAATATCTTTCATGGAAATATTCTTCCGATCATTCTTGAATTTTACTCTACAAAACAAAGATCTTGTTGACAATTTGGACGTTAATAATTCCTAGATAAATTAATTCTTGAACTTGTTTTATTGAATTCTTATATCATTGTCATCATCCTCATGTTTATATTATGTTGAAAGTCATCATCCGGAATAGCTCCTTCTTGTACTTTCCTTTTCATACGCATCACCTCCTCGCTCCGGGTGGGGTGGCTTGAGCGACTTTAACTAAAGTCGATTATACTCGTATATCATCACGTGGGTACCTAGAGTTTTCATCTCCATCTCTATTATTTGTAAATTATAATGAAATTAGTCTTTGATAATATCGTACTCGTGATTAGATACGATCTTCTACTCAACACGCCATTTACCACGTTCGCTTTTCCGGGATGGCATGGTCGTAACATGTCTTTGAAATGAGTCTCCTCTTGAGTTCTTCAAGCTCTTCCCACATTCCTTGCTCCATTCGAATTTTGTATCTCTACGAGTTAGTCATGCGATAATGGAATAGCGATTCGAGAATATCCTTCAACGAATCTCCGATAATAACCAACTAAGCTTCAAAAGCTACGTATTTCGATTCATGACTTAGGTTGCTCTCAAGCGTGACTCATATCCCAATCTTGGATAGCGACGTCACAATGACACCTATCGCTTTACTATCGCATCGAATATGACGTCCCTACGGAGAGTCGGCTTCTGCATTCCACAAAGGAAGTCACAAGATAAAGGCTCGTACCAAATTCTATAGTTGAATTTTTAACTCCGAAGTTCAATAGAGCCATTCTATATGAGATTTTAGAAATGAGTTTTGTCTGGGGGTTCAAAGTCGATACAAAATTTAATATCGAACTTTGGGAGTAAGCCAAGAAATTCTTCGTGAAATACATCGGGAAAAATCAATAACAACAGAATATTATTCAAATCGACGTGTCTTTATTCAAATCCATAACATGGACTAAGAAAACTTGACATCCGTAATAAACGAATGACTTCATGGCTTGATATGAAAATGTTTGATTACAATGGTTTGATTGCTTGAATTGAATAACGAGTTGCTTAGGAATATGAAAACTAACAACCTTACAAAAGCAATCAATTTGGCATGATGAGTAGTTAACCTTAAAATCACATCAAAAGCAAATATCTCTATAGAAATAAGGTTAACGGTGTAATGTGATAGTGCCAACCTGAATCAAACAAGATTTCTAAACAACAGATGTAATGAAAGTTTCTCTAAATCAGATTCTCCATAAATAAATTCAAAGTCTAATTTCTCCGTAGTCAAGTTCAAACGTTGAGCGCAAGCAAGAGAGATAAAAGAATGGGTAGAACCCAGATTCTAGTAAGGTATAAACTTCAAGAATTTATAATTAACTAACCCGTGCTAACTTCGTTCGGGTTCTCGCATTTTAACGAAGTCCACGACAAACGCTTCTTCCAAGAACCGCTGACTTTGACTTTTTCCGGGACATCCTTTTTGAGTCACCATTCACGCTGGATCGGTTTCGATATCGTATAATCTCGAGCGATATGTCCTTCTTTTCCACAATTATAGCATACCTTGGAAGGCTTTGAACAGTTTGACCTTATATGTCCTCTCTCCACATCTCAGTAGCATCTAACCGCGGCGATCGTTCTCTTCCCTAGAATTTGTTGATAGTCTTTGATGTTAAGCCGCCGACGCCTTCCGTCATCGTTAAATCTTCTCTTTTTAGATTGGACATCTCTTTCCATAATATCAACGCTGTCGCGCCTTTTACCCATGCATCACTCATTCTCACTTTCGTTCGATTATTTCTTCTTTCAACTTCGATTCCAACTTTATCATCTTATACTCGCCAAAGAGTGCTTACATTCAAGCATCACGTGTCGGGTAACACAAGCTTGAATCGTTGCATCCTTTTGCTCCACGATTTTCTGCAATTCTTTAGCTTTGCTTCTTCTAACTCCCGAATACGATTTTGCAATTCTATATTTCGATCATAAAATACCTCTAATAAACTCTCTCTTGTACCTCTTCTTCCTTCTTCTTCCTCACTCTCACCGTTACCTCCGCGATTATCTCAGGTGCAACTATCAATTCTTCACTCACCACATGGATATCTCTAATTCCTTCTTCGCACCGACATCACATTATCCCGGTTGGCGATTAGAGGTGTCTCCACGATCTCATTCACTCCATTGTTAACGCTTCTCAGCAGCCCCGTTCTAAAAAACTATCATAAAACAAGGGTTAATTAAATAAATTAACAAATCACATAATACCCTATAATATGACCAACCAACAAATAAGCTTAGGTAGACACACTAAATAAGGATTTACTCGCTCTCCCTCCTAGTTTTATTCCCCGATCTCCGCCAGAGATCATATCCTAGCTAAGCTCGATACCAACCGTGACGCCCCCCAAAATAGGTATACACCACACCCATTCGAGTCGCCAAATACATGATGCGATGTAAACAACTACAACTTTATTATTACAACAAGAAATCGTGAGTTTAAATACAAATATTATCTTTTAGACAATATCTATACTCAAATAAATCCCCATCACATTTATTGATACATTATTTTACAAAATGGTGAGGACTACTAAATAACTCTCTCTAGAACCTTCATTCCATACCCCACTAAGTACTGCCGCTACATTCTCGCCTCCCGAGAAGAAAAAAATGGAATAACAAGAAAAAGTGTGAGCTCAACTAGCCCAAAGAAGAAGAATACTATGACTAAGATAATATACAACAAATTATCGTTAGTCTCCAACAGGAAAAATCGATAGAATACAATAGGCAACAAGTTTCGGATCAATATTCGCAGCGGAAATAATAATTCATGAAGAGTTACGTAGAGAATGAAATCTACTATAATCTATGAATTTAATAAATTCCATCATCAATATTTTATCCTCAGTAACATCAATCAATATTCATCTCAAATCAAATATTCATCTTTGCACTACTGTGCCAAAGATATTCATCAATCTCGGTCATATTTCATCTCAACACTGCTCATCTTTGCACTAAAGGCCAAAGATATTCATCAATCGGTCATGTTCATCTCAACACTGCTCATCTTTTGCACTAAAGGCCAAAGATATTCATCGATCGATTCATGTTCATTTAAACACCTCGCTCATCTTTGCACTACAGCCAAAGATATTCTTCAGAAATCATTCATCTTTGCACTACTGTGCCAAAGATATTCAATAATATCATCATTTAAGACCGAGGATGATGAAAATATTTTTAAAGAACGAATCCAAAGTGAAACAAAATGACAAGGATTAAGGATTAAGGATTCGTACTTTGTTTTATCCATGTCCAACAATACCCCAAAAATAATCACAATTGGTGTAAAATTCAAGAATGATCAAAACATGGATACAATCAAAGCTAGTATCCAAAATAGATGTTTTGGACAAAAAGAAGAAATTTTTTTTTTTTTTTTGAATAGTCTTGATATCGTGAATAGTGCCAGATATCGTGAATAATGCCGATATCGTGAATAAGACCAAGTATATCATGAATAAGTAAATCCGACACCAAAAGATAGAAATTCCACAAAAAACATCTTCACGCTTCATGAATAGTACTCGTGAATAAGAACTCGTGAATAAGTAACTCATGAATAAGAACTTGTGAATAGTAACTCATGAATAAGTAACCCCGACATGAAAAAGTTCCAAATTTGATAAAAACTTGGATCAACATTTTCAAAGATAATGATATTGAAGAAATAATATCATTACTGAAAAAAAAAAATAATATCCCTTACCTCAAAGAATCAATACTTGGAAGGAAAGGTCAAGTGATGTTGAATGAAACTTATCTTTGAACAAAGAACTCTCAAAGTATCTAAATACTCACAAAATACGCTCAATAATAGAGAGAAAAGAGAAAAACTTTGTTTACGGTGTGATTTTCAATTCTAACTTAGCCTTTCTATTTATAGGAAAATGTTAGCCCGTACCAAGCGCACTTGACTTTCTTTACTGATGGCTTTACCTGCTACTATTGCCACCCACCACATTTGAAATAAAATTCAGCACATTTTTTCACCAACCACAAGTGGGGCCCACCAATTCTAGAATTTTCCACCAAAATTATTTATAACCTAATTTCTGAATCAAACACCTCTTAAAATTTATAACAAATCATTCGCTCATTTTAACGGTTCAAAATTTGTAGACATATACTCAACTTATATATGTATAACATATCCAAAATTACAACGATCCAACGGTGGGATTAAATATTATAACTCACACAATAAAGTCAGTAATAACACCGATTTGATCTTTTAATACCTCCAATCCGACAAAATAAAACATCTCAAAGAATAATTTCTTCATTAATAACCACATAAATAAATCCATCATTTATATTCATATAAAATAAATATTTCCTTATCATATGAATCAATAATTAATTATTCACAAATAATATTACGTAATCACAATTATGATGACCAGTAGTTCCTGGAAAGAGGGCTTTCCAATAAGGATCTTTCTCATCTTGGCGCATGATTAGGTGACCAAACCTCTCCTTAGATGTAACTTTCTAGACATTGCCAATAATGTTATCTAATAATATTATTCAAATAATATGAATTATTGATCCGATAATGGGAAATATCGTGCAATGACAATTATTGAAACAAAGAATAATATAAAATACCAACGCAAAGAATTATTGAATCAATAAAATAAAATATTGAACGAAGAATTCATCGTGAAAATTATTGAAGTAGTGCCATCTTACGTGCGAGTCAATAATTCAACAATCTTTGTCGTGATACCGTATGCATCGTCAAACCACGCCAGACATTCAGTATTTTAACCACCGGCATTTCAAATGTCTTAATCAGAATAACTACGCTCGCTATTTATAACCACCCAAACTTTGTCGTTTCCTCATCCAATCGCTTTTCACATGGGCCCACATTATGGTCGCTACCGGCCGCATTTAATATATCCCCGACGATGCGAATATTCCACGACCAAACGAATATTTCCACAAAAATGAATATTTTATAACCACTCATTATTTTGAAATATTTATGATTTAACCCTTAACTATCCACATTAATCAAATCAACCCTTACTATTTTAAAATAATAAATAAAGGAAATTCCTTTTTATTTTAAAAAATTTCGGTCTTACAACCTCCCTCCTTATGAAATTTCGTCCTCGAAATTGACGTACGCATTCTGGTGTTTTCAAAAGGTGAGGATACCTCGCTTTCATTTCCGCTTTCCAATTCCCGTGTCATTTCTCTATAGCATGATTCCTCCACAAAACTTTAACTTGTGGTATGACCTTTCTTGGCGTAGGGGCATGCTCCTTCCTATCCAAGATCTTGACAGTACCTCCTCATACGTTAAGTCTTCTGCTATCTCGTCCTGGTTCTAACTTCAATAACGTGGTTCGGGTCTTTCACATATTTACTGAAGTGAGAGTATATGAAACACATTATGAACACGAGACATACTTTGAGGTAACGCAAGTCTATAGGCTACATTTCCTACTCGGTCAAGAATTTGAAATGGACCAATAAATCGTGGATTTGAGCTTTCCTCTCTTCCCAAATCTTGTAACTCCTTCCATGGAGCAACTCGCAATAATACATGATCCCTACACTAAATTCCACGTCCTTTCGATGAAGATCCGCATAACTCTTTTGTCGATCTTGTGCCGCTTGTATCGTTATCGAATCAATTGGATCTTTTCGGTGAGTCATATACGTATTAACTCCCGGTCCCAACAATGTTGCTTCACCCACCTCATCCCAACATATTGGAGAACGACATTTTCGTCCATATAATGCTTCAAATGGAACCATGCCTATATTTGTTTAATAACTATTGTTGTATGAGAATTCCACCAATGGCAAGTACTTATCCCAACTTCCTTTGAAATCTAGGACACGAGTTTTAATATATCTTCAAGAGTTTGAGTAGTCCTCTCTGATTGCCCATCCGTTTGAGGATGGTATGCCAAACTGAATCGTAAATTCGTGCCCATAGCTTTCTAACCCAAAATCATGAAGTGAATCTTGGGTCACTATCCAAAACTATGGATACAGTATGCCATGCAACCTCACAATCTCATTTACGTACATACTAGCAAAGACGTTCAAGGAATAAGTCTCCGTGACGGCAAGAAATGAGCGGACTTGGTTAATCTATCAACAATAACCAAAATAGCATTGATGCCTTGAGAAACCGTAGGAAGACCCGTGAACGAAATCCATGGTAATGTGTTCCCACTTCCATTCCGGAATCTCAAGTGGTTGCAACGGACCCTTAGGTACTAGATGCTCCGCTTTTACACGTTAAGCAAGTTAAACACATCGAGATAAACTTTGCAATCTCTCTCTTCATATTATTCTACCAAAATGTATGTCAAGATCACGATACATTTTAAGACTTCCGTGATGGATTGCAAATGGTGTATTGTGTGCCTCCATCATAATCTTGTACCTCAAATCGAGTCGTTAGGAACACAAAGTCTAGAGTGGACTCAAGTATTCCTTCTTCATCAATTCTCGCCCCTAATAGCTCCTTCTTGTACTTTCCTTTTCATACGCATCGCCTCCCGCCCGCGGCTTGAGCAGCGACTTTAACTAAAGTCGATTATACTCAGATATCATCACGTGGGTACCTAGAGTTTTCATCTCCATCTCTATTATTTGTAAATTATACTGAAATTAGTCTTTGACAATATCGTACTCGTATTGTATATACGATCTTCTACTCAACACGCCACCTACCACGTTCGCTTTTCCGAGATGGCATGGTCGAACATGTCTTTGAAATGAGTCTCCTCTTGAGTTCTTCAAGCTCTTCCCACATTCCTTGCTCCATTCGAATTTTGTATCTCTACGAAGTTAGTTTGCGATAATGGAATAGCGATTCGAGAATATCCTTCAACGAATCTCCGATAATAACCAACTAAGCTTGAAAGCTACGTATTTCGATTCGACTTAGGTTGCTCTCAATCGTGACTCATATCCCAATCTTGGATAAGACGTCACAATGACACCTATCGATTTACTATCGCATCGAATATGACGTCCCCTACAGAGTCTCGCTTCGCATTCCACAAAGGAAGTCACAAGATAAAGGCTCAGTACCAAATTTATAGTTGAATTTTTAACTCCTCAAGTTCAATAGAGCCATTCTATATGAGATTTTAGAAATGAGTTTTGTCTGGGGTTCAAAGTCGATACAAAATTTAATATCGAACTTTGGGAGTAAGCCAAGAAATTCTTCAGAAATACATCGAAAAATCAATAACAACAGAATATTATTCAAATCGACGTGTCTTTATTCAAATCCATAACATGGACTAAGAAAACTTGACATCCGTAATAAACGAATGACTTCATGGCTTGATATGAAAATGTTTGATTACAATGGTTTGATTGCTTGAATTCAATAACAAAGGTTGCTTAGGAATATGAAAACTAACAACCTTACAAAAGCAATCAATTTGGCATGATGAGTAGTTAACCTTAAAATCACATCAAAAGCAAATATCTCTATAAAATAAGGTTAACGGTAATGTGATAGTGCCAACCGAATCAAACAAGATTTCTAAACAACGGATGTAATGAAAGTTTCTCCCAACGGATTCTCCATAAATAGGTCAAAGTCTAATTTCTCCGTAGTCAAGTTCAAACGCTGAGCGCAAAGCAAAGAGAGATAAAAGAATGGGTAGAACCCAGATCTAGTAAAGGTATAAACTTCGCAAGAATTTATAATTAACTAACCCGCGTGCTAACTTCGTTCGGGTTCCTCGCATTTTTTTGACCGGTCACGACAAACGCTCTTCCAAGAACCGTTGACTTTGACTTTTCTCGGGACATCCTTTTTGAGTCACCATTCACGCTGGATCGGTTTCGATATCGTCTAATCTCGAAAGCGATATGTCCTTCTTTTCCACAATTATAGCATACCTTGGAAGGCTTTGAAAAGGTTTGACCTTATATGTCCTCCTCTCCACATCTCAGTAGCATCTAATCGGCGATCGTTCTCTTCCCTAGAATTTGTTGATAGTCTTGATGTTCTTTGCCGACGCCTTCCCGCCATCGTTAAATCTTCTCTTTTAGATTGGACATCTCTTTCCATAATATCAACGCTGTCGTGCGACTTTTTACCCATGCATCACTCATTCTCACTCGTTCGATTATTTCTTCTTTCATTTCAGATTCCACTTTATCATCTTATACTCGCCAAAGAGTGCTTCTCGCTTCAAGCATCACGTGTCGGGTAACACAAGCTTGAATCGTTGCATCCTTTTGCTCCACGATCGCTCGCAATTCTTTAGCCGCTTTCTTCTAACTCCACGAATACGATTTTGCAATTCTATATTTCGATCATAAAATACCTCTAATAAACTCTCTTGGTGTACCTCTTCTTCCTCTTCTTCCTCACTCTCATTTTATTACCTCTGCGATTATCTAAAGTCTGCAACTATCAATTCTTCACTCACCACATGGATATCTCTAATTCCTTCTTCACTTTGACATCACATTATCCTCGTTGGCGATTAGAGGTGTCTCCACGATCTCATTCACTCCATTGTTAACGCTCTCAGCAGCCGTTCTAAAAAACTATCATAAAACAAGGGTTAATTAAATAAATTAACAAATCACATAATACCCTATAATATGACCAACCAACAAATAAGCTTAGGTAGGACACACTAAATAAGGATTTACTCGTCTCTCCTCCTAGTTTTATTCCCCGATCTCCGCCAGAGATCATATCCCTAAGCTCGATATACAACCGTGACGCCCCCAAAATAGGTATACACCACACCCATTCTCGAGTCGCCAAATACATGGTACGAAACAACTACAACTTTATTATTACAACAAGAAATAAAGCGAGTTTAAATACAAATATTATCTTTTAGACAATATCTATACTCAAATAAATCCCCATCACATTTATTGATACATTATTTTACAAAAATGGTGAGGACTACTAAATAACTCTCTACTAGAACCTTCATTCCATACCCCGACTAGTACTCTCTACATTCTCGCCTCCCGAGAAGAAAAAATGGAATAACAAGAAAAAGTGTGAGCTCAACTAGCCCGATAAAAAGAATACTATGACTAAGATAATATACAACAAATTATCGTTAGTCTCCAACGAGGAAAAATCGATAGAATCTGATAGGCAACAAGTTTCGGATCAATATTCGCGGTGAAATAATAATTCATAGAAGAGTTACGTAGAGAATGAAATCTACTATAATCTATGAATTTAACGGTCCATCATCAATATTTTATCTGTAACATCAATCAATATTCATCTCAAATCAAATATTCATCTTTGCACTCACAGCCCAATATTCATCAATCGGTCATGTTCATCTCAACACTGTTCATCTTTGCACTAAAGGCCAAAGATATTCATCAATCGGTGTTCATCTCAACACTGCTCATCTTTGCACTAAAGGCCAAAGATATTCATCACTCGGTCATGTTCATTTAAACACTATCTTTGCACTTCAGGCCAAAGATATTCTTCAAAATCATTCATCTTTGCACTACTGGCCAAAGATATTCAATAATATCATCATTTAAGACTGAGGATGATGAAAAATATTTTTAAAGAACGAATCCAGAGAAACAAAATGACAAGGATTAAGGATTAAGGATTCGTACTTTGTTTTATCCATGTCCAACAATACCCCAAAAATAATCACGGTGGTGTAAAATTCAAGAATGATCAAAACATGGATACAATCAAAGCTAGTATCCAAAATAGATGTTTTGACAAAAAAAGAAGAAATTTTTTTTTTTTTTTTTGTGAATAGTGCCAGTATCGTGAATAGTGCAGATATCGTGAATAATGCCGTATATGTGAATAATCTGACCGTATCATGAATAAGTAAATCCGACACCAAAAGATAGAAATTCCACAAAAACATCTTCACGCTTCATGAATAGTACTATGAATAAGAACTCGTGAATAGTAACTCATGAATAGTAACTTGTGAATAGTAACTCATGAATAGTAACCCCAGACATGAAAAAGTTCTAAATTTGATAAAAACTTGAGATCAACATTTCAAAGATAATGATATTGAAGAAATAATATCATTCTGAAAAAAAAAATCCCTTACCTCAAAGAATCAATACTTGGAAGGAAAGGTCTCAAGATGATTTGAATGAAACTTGTCTTTGACAAAGAACTCTCAAAGTATCTAAATACTCACAAAATACGCTCAATAATATAGAGAGAGAAAGAGAAAACTTTGTTTCGTGTGATTTTCAATTCTAACTTAGCCCTCTATTTATAGGAAAATGTTAGCCACCAAGCGGAACTTGACCCAAGCTACGATGGCTTTACTCGCTACTATTGCCACCACCACATTTGAAATAAAATTCAAAGCACATTTCTTCACCAACCACAAGTGGGGCCCACCAATTCTAGAATTTTCCACCAAAATTATTTATAACCTAATTTACTGAATCGGACACCTCTTAAAATTTATAACAAATCATTCGTTCATTTTAACGGTTCAAAATTTGTAGACATATACTCAACTTATATATGTATAACATATCCAAAAATTACAACGATCCAACTATTTGGATTAAATATTATAACTCACACAATAAAGTCAGTAATAACAATCGATTTGATCTTTTAATACCTCCAATCCGGCAAAATAAAACATCTCAAAGAATAATTTCTTCATTAATAACCACATAAATAAATCCATCATTTATATTCATATAAAATAAATATTTCCTTATCATATGAATCAATAATTAATTATTCACAAATAATATTACGAATCACAATTATAACCGTGTAGCTCCTGTGAAAGAGGGGCTTTCCATAAGGATCTCTCCTTCTCGCCGCAATTAGGTGACCAAACCTCTCCTTAGATGTAACTTTCTAGACATTGCCAATAATGTTATCTAATAATATTATTCAAATAATATGAATTATTGATCCGATAATGGGAAATCTTCATGCGAAAGACAATTATTGAAACAAAGAATAATAATATAAAATACCAACGCAAAGAATTATTGAATCAATAAAATAAAATATTGAATAAAGAATTCATGTGAAAATTATTGAGTAGTAGTATCATCTTACGTGCAATCAATAATTCAACAATCTTGCAATAATACTGTGTCTTCTTTGTGCGACCACGCGTATTCATCAGTATTTTAACCACCGGGTATTCCAACAGATCTTAATGGTAATAACTACTGTAAGTTATTTATAACCACCCAAACTTTGTCGTTTTCCTCATTCAATCGCTTTTCACATGGGGCCCACATTATTGGTCATACTCGTCGTATTTAATATTCCCCGACAAAGCATTTAATATTCCACGACCAAAACGAATATTTCCCCGACAAAAAATGAATATTTTATAACCACTTGCTTATTTTGAAATATTTGCGTATTTAACCCTTAACTATCCACATTAATCAAATCAACCCTTACTATTTTAAAATAATAAATAAAGGAAATTCTTTTTATTTTAAAAAATTTCTGGTCTTCTGATTTATGTCGTATTGCATACGGCAGCTTATGTTAAGAAGTTGTATTTAAATTCTGTACCATGTAAGTGGCGACCCAAGATGGGTGATGTATACCTAATTTTGGGGGCGTCACAATAAATGTAACGAGGACTCTTTGAGTATGGATATTGTCTAAATGACAATATTCCTATTAGAACTCTCAGTTTATGTATTGTCGTATGTTACACGACAGATGTATAATTAAGTTTGTATTTGAATTTATGTACCATATAAGTGGCGACCCAAGATGGGTAACGTATACCTAATTTTGGGGGCGTCACATTCCTCATTAGAAAAGATACCTAAATGGGACCAAACACAATCTCTTTAAGTAAAGAAAATCAAATCATATCCGGACACCTTCCTTAAGAGTCATAAATAGATATGTGATTAGGAATCTTTGACTTCTTAAAATTCTCGACTACCAAAAAAGGTTCCTACGTAAGTTAAAATAACTCTACGTAGACTTTGACCCACCACATAATTCGAACCCAAATAATCACGCCTCAACAGTTATACTTATAGTTATGGACCTTATGGTTGTGGTTGTGCATGCCTCATAAGATTGTTAGTAATTTCTTAATGGTACTCCTTTCGTCCCGTAATATATGATATTTTAGATGATTTTATTTTTTTTAAAATTATTTGACGTTATATATAATTTAGGAGAACTAGTCACAATTTTTTCAAAATTATCCCTAATGCGAAAATGTTACAAATGATAAATAATATGAAATAAATATATGATAAATGGTATTATAGATAATTAATATTATATTTAATGTTATATAATTATTTTTTTAATTATTATGTATAATTTTAAAACGTCATATCATATATTATGAGAGGAAGGGAGTAAGGAGTATGAATCTTGAATTCTAAGTACTAATTAAAGAGGATCGGATCCACCACTACCTCCATTCAGACAACTACTACTGACCTTCAACTGTTACTTCTTCCAGCTTTGTTTGTTTATTTGCGCTCCCTTGCTCTAGTCAAATATTGACTAATGTAAATTAACTAATTAATCATATCATCCTTGTTCCTCTACAATTTACCACCCCAGTACTGACCCAACTAATAATACTAAAAATACTTTTAATGCATGCATGCATGCATGATGGTTTTAAGGCCAATCGCAGGTTTTTTGCCATGCTTTACTACTAGAAGGTGATCATCGTTTATTTCAACAATTAAAAAAATCATTAAGTTTTCAAAAATATATATAAATTATTTTTGGTACATCAAAGATTATTTAATTTTAATAAAAATATCAAAAATGATTTTTTAAAAAAATTGACCATATAAACTGACGTATTATACGTATGATTTTCGATATTTGGGTCATTTTTAAAAAAGTTAAATGATTTTTAATGCAACAGAAAAACCTATATATTTATGTGAAAGAGATTGTACATTTTTCTTTTGAGCATTTTTTAAGAATATTAAGCTTCCAATTTTTAGGAATATTATATTTTATTACTTCCCAACCGCTAGCTTATGCGCAGAGCTAGAAGAATTTGAAGGAAAAAATTCATTACTTTTTCCTTGACCTAACTTACAAGAATTAAATCGATTAAAAATAAATACCAACGACATAAATAAAGGTTAAAAAGAGTCCCACAAAATTCACGAGAGTATCCAACGGAAAAGGACCGACTAACTGGGCCACTGCCCACTGGGGTAGGAATAAATGGGACTACTTACAATTACCGTCGTGAGGGTCTTTTGTCATGAGACTCGTCGACAATGGCTCCGCCCTTGTAGGCCTCACCAGCTGACAAAATTTTCATTTTCATTTTCACTTTATGGGCAGATACCGGTGACCGGCGCCGTTCACGCCCCTCGCCTTGCCTTACCGATGCAAGGCACGTCTTCTCCTCCACGTGGGATTGACGTGTCTCAGATCCTTCTCGATATATCCCCCTTTGATTTTAATCTTAATTGTATTTTAAAAATTAAAATTAATATAAATTTATTCCAACTTTTAAAACAATAATTTTGTATTCATATTTTAAAATATTAACTATGATATTAGTCTAAATTAAATTAATTCATATGATTTTAAATTTTAAGAATTTATAATAGAGTACAGAAACATATTATATGAGATTTTTATGAAATAGAGGGAGTATTTTAAGTCTAATGTGTGTGTGTTTGTGTGAGAGAGAGAGAGAGAGAGAGAGAGAGAGAGAGAGAGAGAGAGAAGAGAGAGAGAGAGAGAGTATTATGGGTTTGGTAGTTCGGGATTCGAATTGTTCTGAAATGGAGTAGGTGTAAATACAAATTTATGCCTCAAAATGAGGAAATTTGGTATAGAAAATTTTGTTTTCTTTTTATTTATTTAATTTCCTTCATATATCTGCAGGAGCATGCATAATCTAATTAAAAAAAGAGTTTGATCGATATATGCTAAATGGATTTGGTTCCTATATATATATAGAATCAAATGGGGTATTGTTAATAAGGGATTTAATACTTATGTATGTATGTATGTTCCCGGCCATTTAGTCTTACACTGTCAAACCAAAAGTCATATATATATATATATATATATATACACTTGTATTGCTCCATTTGTTGGCCACCTTTTACTTGTGATAATGCAAATACTTGTTTCCATCTCTCTCTCTCTATTTATTTAGTTACATTTAATATACATATTCTTTTAATTTGTTATTCATTTATCTGATCAATTCTCAATGTTTGTTTAATTTAGGGATAACTATGGGAGGGAGACTACGTACAACTCATTTGATATATAGTACAATTAATATTAATTACAAATATTTGAATCTTCTACATGCATGCGCGCTAGCTAGCTAGCTGGTGGTTCAATGATCAACGGTTTATATATTAACCAAATTCGATTCTTATATTTTTATCGAATTAGTCCAGTCCGTTTGATTAACCGGTTTATATATAGCCTTTGAACATAATTAATGTAACGCTAGCTAGCTAGCTAATATGTAATCTAATATACTAGTTAAAATATTGTAACTCTTAAGTTTAGGTTTTAACGTTCACATAAATAATAATTTATCACATAATACATTGATCTGACCAAATTACCAAATTGGACGTTAGAGTATATATATATATATATATATATATATTGTTGGGTCGTGATATTTCTCCTATTGGGCCGAATGGGTTGGACTTATTTATTTAGTTAATCCATTGGGTCTCCACTATTCGGTCCTAAAAGTTATTGGGCTTAGTCACCATCTTATTCCTGTTGAGTCCTTATAAGACCGGGTCGGATTAGTGGGCTGACCCATTAGATATTAAATATCTCCATCTTTGACCGGTAATGATAAAAAAGCATAAAAATTGACTATTGTATCTGCCATGCATTAATGTGGATGGGATTCTTGGACGACCGGCGATAGCAAACAGTGACTACAGGTAGTGAGTGGACTGTACCTAGTAACCATCAGATCAGGGGGTTGTGTCAGAGGTAGTGGGTGGCACGGTAAATCAGGCTAGAGAACATAACATAGCAAGGAAGTCTTCAAGAAAAAAGGTACACACACTAACAACTGATAATTCTCTCTCTCTTAATACACTGGAGATTTTATCCTCTATTGTTAACCTTGTGATCGTCTCAGATCTTGACTCACGCCAGAGTTTATCTCCCACTGATTGAAGGCCAGTCAAACTTTTAGTGTTGTTGTGTTTATTGTGCAAGATATAGACGCGTGTTACGTGATTGAGGCGCGTGAAAAGATCTTGGCATTAACATATATAGTTAGTTTGTTGTACGTAGGTTGGAATATACTTATACAACTAACTATTAACAACTTATAATGATTAGAACTATTTTTTGTAATTTGATTAAATTAATATTAATACTAATATCACCCACACGTACGTACGTCCACCTCAGCAACTCATTCTGCATGCCCATGTGGAATATATTAAAAACAAGTTAAGTCGCCACATAAATAAATTAATCCACTCACAAGTCACAACTGAAGTGGGAGTCATTCTCAGCCCAGCTTTGCAAAGCAAGCAAGCAAATTTGTGTGCAGTAGAGACAAGGTGGGTGTGGGTGGGGGTGGGGTGGGGGTGGAAGTGATTAATTAATAAGGCCAGGGATTAGGTTTAAAATTAATTGAACCAGATTTTCAGGGACCATGCTTCTATTTTCCCAGTCCCACTCGTGGGCACGACCAATTTGCCGGGGTTTAGTTTAAGATTATATATGTAGATATATAGCATTAGACACAAACGACATGGGTCACCATGTCCTGTTGCAATTAATATATATATATATATATATATATATATATATATATATATAATTGATCAGGTTTGAACTCCCGGAAGAGAGTATAAAACAACTAAAAAAAAAAGTTTAATATTTTATGGAACTGAAAGTTTAATATTTTTTTTAGTTGTTTTAAAAAAAACAAAAAAAAAGTCCAAATTTTATCACGTAGAAAGTCCTGGACTGATCCGCATCCTCTCATATATATATATATATATATATATATATATATATATATAGAAGGAAAATTAATAATATATAATAATGTACTCCACATAAAGTTCTAAACTCATGTTTATACACTTTTTTTTATGGGGAACTAGGACATTAATTTATTAATTGGTGTTCTCTCTCCACTAATTCCTAATTACTTTCTGAGCTTTTTATTTGGTAGATTATTACTCGATCTCTATACTAGTATAAAAATAGTTTCATATGTTAATTTTTTTAAAAATTAAAATTATTTTGTTAAATTTTATTCTATATTTATCATTGAAAATAATAACTTGTTAGTTGAATGGAACTATACAATAACAAGAATAAAGAGAAATTTTTTTATAAAATAATTTTTATTAGTAAAAATTTTATGAGTCTTATTACGTATGATGATAAATTAATTCATATGTAGATAAATGACATGAATAAAAATTAAGAAAAAATCTAAATATTATTATTCTATATTATCGTATATATTAAATTACACTTTATAACTAAGATTTTTGATAATAAGAATCAATATCAAAAGTAAATAGAGCTTGACGTGACAAATTAAATTTCATAAAATGGTACACGTGTTGGTGAATCAATCTATTGAAGATTCTTCATATTCAGGTTGAATATGAAATTCTATATACAATTAATTTAGTAATGCAAATTAAGAAACTAAAATAAATAGGAATATAAATTTTATATAACGCACGACTAGAGTAAATCGAAGTAAATCACATGGGTTGAGTTGAATAATAATATAATAAATAATTCCGATTGGAACTTATAGAGAATAGAAAATAGGCAAGTATCGTAATCACACACATAGTTAACTAGGACTATTAAGCGTCTGACTGCCCATATCTTTGACTAACTAATTAATGAATATAGGGGTGCTAGTATGAGTATTTGATGAATCGAGTAGAATGAGTATTAAGTTATTTAGATTTAATTCATAAAATTTATTAAATATGAAATAAGATTTAATTGAGATTGATTTAGTTATCGAGTCAAATAAGATTTTGAATCGAGTCAAAACAGTTCAATTTTTTGAGCGAATATGATCCGAATATCAATAAAAACTTATAATTTAAAGAGGATTAAGTAATTTATCGAACTTTAAAATTTATTTATATTTAAATCATTTATACTTCGAATCGAGTTCAAATCGAACTTCTAATCAAACAAATACAAATCAAGTCTGAACTGTTTGATTTATTTTACGGCATTAACATTAGGTGCTAGTAACCCCTTGAGGTCTCTAATATCTTCATGTCCTGTCATTAATGATACTTGGAATTTTGACTTTGATTATTAGATTTTTCTCTCTTTTCGTTCGCCAAATTTTGTAAATATTTCTTCGGTTTTAAAATATAAAAATATTTATTTATATTATTCAAATAAATAATTTTATTTTTTAAATATTAAGATTAATATTTTAAATACACTGTATGATGCAGTTTAGAAAATTGATATTTTTACATGAGAAAGTGATATTTTTAAATACTCTTTTTCAGATGAATAGTGTGTATATTCCACATCCATGTTAGAGAGATTTATATAAAAATATTATTTTTTTAATGTGAAAATATCAGTTTTCCCACACTTTAAAAATTGAAAACAATATATAACACTAATAAATGTCAGAGTTCAAAGCACAAGCGATTACCCAACCTCAGGCCTTTGATACAACCCAAGAGAACCCTCATTTTGGGCCGTTGCTCCTCGATCAAAGGACATTGCGGACTGATTGGCAATTTGAACAAAACTTGAGGCCCACTTGGATATACCGAACATTTCATTACATGAGAATCAAGAATTTGGACTTCCTTATTAATTCATAAAAATCATAGAGCCTGAAGAAGTTAGGAACCTCCTTAAGGGTTAAGTCTGTTTGAATAATCTCTGGGCCCAACTAAACTAAGTCTTTTCAACTTTCAATTTTCTAGTCCATAAAAAACTAAGCCCAATTAGGTAGGGAAACGGAGTTTGGGCTAAAAACCCTCCATTTTTTTTAACTGCTTAACCTATCGTTCGGCAGAGACGGGTACAGTTTGATGAACATTTGTATTTGTACAAAGAGGGGGAAAAAGTAGTTTAATAGTAGTAGTATTTAGCATGAAATTAGGGGTGAAAATAAATGAATCTCGTGAATCTTTAACGCTTTTAATTCGCCCGACTCGAAAAAATTAAGCTCTCTATTCGACTCAACTTAGATAAAATTTCTAATTTTCTTGCCAGATTCGATTTCGGGATCATTCTTTCGGACTCTACTTCCTACCAGTAAATCTTTCATTTCGTTTACAAAACGAGTTACTCACGAGCCTTCAAATCGAGTTTCGAATATGAACCATTTAACTTAATAATGAACCACTACATACTAAATTGATTATTGAACTAATGTTTATATATAAAAGTCTTTTACTTTTATTTATATAAAGAAACTACAAATAATGTAATACGAATTGACAATCAATTTACTTATTTATTCAAGTACAAGGTTACACAATTTAATACTACACTTTATAAATTATAAATATTGATACAAATATCACATATTTAGCTTGTTAGTATGGATCAGTATTCGAATATGATCCATCGAGCAGGTATCGAGTATGGTTCGAGAAAAAATGAAATACTCGAACCCTAATATGAGCGAATACTGGTATACTCGAATTCAACTCGTATGGATCATATTCGACTCGAATCAACTTCGAATTCGAGCTTTGGATCATATTTTCAAATCGATCTCGAATCGAGTATCGAACTACTCTGCTCGGCTAACACCCCGACATGAAACCCATAAATTAGATGCAACTGAACCCATTATTTTTCGAACAAACAATTAAAAGGCTCATGGGATGTGATCTTTTACTATGAAACCCATAAATAAACATGTGTTTGGTTATAATGATAATATAATAAATACTAATATTACTGTATACATCTTATTCACCCTTCATACGTATTTATAATCATAAATTTCTTCATAAATATTTGATATTTTAGTTATTTTAAAAAATAATATAAATTAAGTTATTATTTATTTTAAAAAAAGTTAGAGGAAGATGTATATATATATATATAAAGGAGTAGGAGTGACATGAGACTTACAAAATTATAAAAAAATTACATTAAAATTTTTTTAAATTTTAGTGGGGTCAATTTATATAATCTACCCATAATTTTCTAAATTTATCAAATATTGTAAAACACTTTTTTTCTTTTCAGTGGGGTCAATTTATCATATATTAGTCATGATGCACTATAAGAAAATGGCCTAACAACGACCAAAAATAACTACGACTGCACTATTCGATCGCAGAAAAACCTTTTTCTTATAGTGATGCATGCGTAGGATTAAATAATGTGCAGTTATATTGAAATGACTGGATGGTTACCAAAATGAATGATTAAAATTAAACTTGGAAACATTCTATTATTCTTTATATCCTTCTTGTATTTCTAATTAATTGTTCCAAGCTTATCCAAAACAAGAAATTATTAAGAATTTTGATCACCACATAAAAGCTCAGTCCATAAATAATTATAGTTAATGTGAATTTTTGTTCTAGCTCAGTCCATAAATAAAAGCTGTAGGAGGTGATCTAAGAATGAATGTGGACATTATGTTTGGCGTTTCCTGCCTGGTACGTGTTCCTCTCGATCTTTTTCTGCATGAATGGAGGACTAGTATCAAGAGTGATATCAGCTGGTAGTAATCAGGCACCTACTTTCGGAATTCCACAACTTCTAAACAAAATTTTATTTTTAATATTACTTAAAAATATAGTAGTAGTTGCACGATAGTAATAATTTAAAACATAATAACGAATGACAAAAACGAACATATGTAGTTGTCATATATATGCTACGAGAACAAAAGAAAAGAGAGAGAAAGAAGAAGTCAAAAAACAGAAAATTTTGTGGCCGTAAATCCCCAACATATGCAGAAATGTTACATTACAAGGCTTAGGGGCTGTTTGATAAAAATTTAATGAATCTGAATGAGTTGAATCTGAATCTGAATTAAAAAAGCTGTTTAATAATTGACATGTCTGAAACATCTGAATGACAAAATTTTATTATTTTATTCCTCTAAAAAAATTCAAAATTGTTGTAAATTTATTTAATATTACATAATATAATAGTTAATATATTTTTTTTAATTTTAAATTTTTTTTTTACTTCATTCAAATTTTTCGTTTTAGCTAAAAAATCTGACTTAACCATTCAAATTTCGTCCATCTTACTTGATTCACCATTCGCATCCAAAACAAACGCGACCGACCGATTCAACTATTCAGATTCAAACCATTCAAATTCTAAACAAACAAAATTTCTTAGAGTTAATATTTAAAAGTGGGCAGCAGCTATAATCCCGATACTATATTCCTATGAATTATAATGTTAAGATTATTTAATTTTAAAATTAAATAATTTTAGTCACATGTTTATTTTTTATGGGATTATTAATGGGATAACTTAAAATAATTCATGTTATGTTTGTTTTGTTCATGATTATTTAAAGGATTGATCTAAAAACTTAAGGTTTGAACTATCATACCCTTACTATTAATAACAAAGACATCACATTCTCATTAGTTTAAGTATAGATAGATAGGACAAAGTAATTAAAGATTAATTTTGTCAATAAATTTTAGTCTCAAATTATAGGGATTATAATATCTAGTTGAACATAATATTAAATAGTGTTTCCTTTCAAGTTATTTTATTATCTCCGACTAATAATCTCAAGTTAAGTTTAAAAAATAAATAAGAGACTTAAGATTAATAGTCCAATTCCATATATAATTCTTACAAACAAATATAACACAAGAAAGGAGCCACTCCATCACATATAATACATATATACCATTGCTGCGTAGCCCATGGCATATATACATACATACTTTATATGGTGATTTATTACATATAAACAGAATGTAATAAATCACTATATAAATTAATTAATTTTTACGTTCTTTAAAAAGTATTTTAACGCAAAAAGATCGAATATGATCTTTAACTAACTAATTAAGAGCCCTTTGAAAACTATATATCTATCTATCTAACAAAACAATTACCATGAGATAATAATTCTGATTTGAGGGCGGGCGTAATTCACAGCTGCCACCTCACTAACTAAGCCATGCATACGATTATATAATGGTGCCGCCAAATTGAAATGACGGGATGATTAACGTAGACTTATATAAAAACAGTGTAAACTTGTTTAATTAATCTATATATGCTTCTTGTTTTTCTAATTTATTGTTCCAAGCTTATCCAAAACAACAATTTATTAAGAATTTTGATCACCAGCTAGTTCAATCCATAAACAAAACCTGTTGGTGGGAGGTGATCTAAGAATGTACACTATAATATTTGCCAGAATCTTACTGTACCATACAGATCATACAGACATACATAGCTATATAAGAGGAGTAATTCAATACAATTTAATTTGTTAGTTAGGGAATCAAAAGGTGAGTTGTATTTTACGATATGATGCGATTTAATAAATTTTAAGTAAGAGTTAAAATAATATATTAAAAAAATTTATTATTAGAATTTATTTATTGAGGTGCTTCTACTATATAATTCTTAAAATGCTTGTCTACAATTTCTAGCTTATATATTTATTCAAAAAACTTTGTTTGCACTGTCTTTTTTCATGTCATACTAATTAAATGGAGACATAAATATAAAATGTTGGAGTTGTATTTTATTCTACACTTTTCAGTTTGCATGGGACATTGAATTTATACTCAAAAGTTATATAAGCTATTTTTTTTCTCTTATTCCTTAATTAAACAATATTGATTATAGATTAAACTTCTAGTTTAAACTCTTTAAACTAAATTTTTAATATTTAAAACTTATTTATAAGCTCATCATTTGATTACTAATATTACACTTACACATAAGCTATTGTCTAATAAAATAAAATAGGTTTCCTATATGTTTAAATATATAATCATTGTATTTTACATATGTTTTCGAATCTTACGAAACGAATTCAAAATATTTCGGTGCACATTATGTTTGGTGTTTCCTTCTTGTCCTCTCTTTTTCTGCATGCAAGGATCAGTATCAACAGTGATATCAGCTAGCTAGTAGTAATTGGACAGCTACTTTCAGCATAACACGTTTTATTTTACCAAATTTATCTTTAATATTTAAAGTAATGGCGTATTAAAATTCTTGTGTTATTTTATAGTTTTAAGTATAATTTTTAGACTAAAAAAATTGTATTTATTTCTAATTTTTGGATATATGTCGAAAGTATCATATTATCATATCACCGGATCAATATTATATATATATATATATATACACACACACACACACACACACACACACACACACACCCCGGTGGTTTTGATAAATTTCCAACTAAAATAGGCGTGCGTATTTTTTAATCAGAATTTAGAACAACTAATCCTTTACTAAATTAGAAAGATAATGTAGACGATGATCTAGTGAGTCTGTTTGCAAGTGTAGTGAAACTAATAATTCTTTGTAAGATCTCATTTTATGTATTTTTTTTATATAGTTTACCCCTTTATTTGTCATGGTTTTGGATTGATTTACCTGCTCTCTTTCTTTATTTAGCTAGTAGCTATAAATCCCCATCATATGCAGAAATGTTACATTACAAGGCCTAGCTAGAAGCATCACCTCAGCTTTGGAATTAAGTAGCATAAAGAGATCGACATGGAAAACTCTACAGCCGTCAACCCCGTCATGGAAGAAGACCTGGAGAATGGCAGCAACAATGATATATCAGAAAGAACCTGGAGTTTCACTAAAATATACCAACCCATTCAAAACAAAACAAAGGTTGAAATTAAAGTTTCTCTTTCTTAATTCATGTCTTTTTAATTAGTAATATATATATATATACACATACTATTTTCATTATTTCACTAAACATGCAATTTAATTTTTCCTTCAGGAATATCCTGCAATGCAAACACTAATATTGGCTTACCAATCTCTTGGAGTTGTATATGGAGACCTTGGAACTTCTCCAACGCAAGTTCTCTCTTCTATTAGCGTTACAAACCTTAGCGAAGAAGATCTACTGGGAGTTCTTAGTCTCATCATCTGGAGTTTAACAGTTTTTGTTCTCATATCGTTCTTCAAGCTGATGATCACGGTGAAGGTGGCACATTCGCTCTTTATTCCAATCTCTGCCGACATCTAAATCTTCAAAGCAGACTGAGTAATAATCAAAGTACAAGGCTTGAATCTGATTCCAACATGACATATTACAGCAGGAGCAGCAGCCCTTTGAGATCAAAAACTAAAAACTTCATCGAGAAAAGCTCCGCAGCTCAATCCTTTCTCACTTTTGTTGTACTACTAGGAACTTGCATGGTCATTGGTGATGGAGCACTCACTCCTGCAACTTGTGGTAAATTCTACCTCTTTTTATCACCTCACCCTTTGAAGCAGAGCCATTATAGTATTTTTCCTTCATAATATATATTGCTATATATTATATTGCAGTTCTCTCAGCCCTTCAAGGGATCCAATCTCGTTCCTCAAAAATAACACAAGGTAAAACAAGAATCAACTTCTTCAAATTAACAAATTCGTCTTCAGATAACATGAAACTAATCGCCAATGATCATACCAAAAGAGGAAGGCATGTCTGCAGAACAGGATAATTATATACATAGATAGAAAATATCAACAAAAGAAACGGAAAACGGAAAGTAGAGAAAAGGGAAAAAGGAAAAAACATAATATAAAGAAGTTCTCTGTCTGCTGCCTTTGTTGCTTCCAAACTAACCATGTTTCCATATGCCATTGTTGTTGCAGACCATGTTGTTTTCATGGCAGTTGTGCTATTTATAGTTCTTTTCTCATTCCAACGATGTGGAACTAGTAAAGTCAGCTCTTCCTTCTCTCCAATTATGGTGTTGTGGTATGCTACAAATGTTTCAATAGGCATATACAACATTATCAGATACCACCCACCCATTTTGAAGGCCATCTCACCTCATTACATATTCAAGTTCTTCTTAAAAAATGGGAAGACTGCATGGCATTTCCTCGGTGCAGTTTTCTTGTGCATCACAGGTACAGCTTTTGTTTTACAAGAAGAACAAATAGACGCAGACACGCACACGAAAACATGTATGTACGTAAACATTTATTATAAGTATTCCTAGCTATTTGATTTTGTATATCATGGGACAGGAGCTGAGGCCTTGTTTGCTGATTTGGGTCACTTCAACAAGAGAGCCATTCAGGTTTGTACCGTTAAACGCTAACTTATCTATATTCGATTTCTTGGAAGGTCGTTAAATTGATAGAATGGGTGGCTTCTGCAGTTGGCGTTCTCTCTCATTGTTTATCCTGCTATGATCCTCACATACGCTGGGGAAGCAGCTTACTTGGTTAAAAACCCTGATAAAATCAGCAATGCTTATTACAATTCCATTCCTGATCCTATCTATTGGCCAATGTTTGTTATCTCTACCCTAGCTGCCGTTGTTGCTAGCCAATCTATGATATCTGCAACGTTTTCTATCATAAAACAATCCATAGCTCTCAACTGCTTCCCTCGAGTTAATATTGTGCATACTTCTTCCCAGCATGAAGGACAAGTATACTGCCCAGAAATAAACTATGTTCTCATGGTTCTGTGTGTAGCTCTTGTGGTAGGGTTCAGAGGAGGTGTTGAACTAGCAAATGCTTACGGTAAGCCTCTTTTAGTTTCTAACAAATGAATATTAATTCAAGAGAGATTACTTGTACATCTAATTATTTCCAAAATACAGGTGTGGTGGTCATATTTGTCATGATCATAACGACATGTCTAACAACATTAGTCATGCTGGTTATTTGGGAAACAAATGTTCTTCTCATCCTAGGATTTTTCCTGTTTTATATGCTAACTGAAGTCATCTTCATGACTTCATTGCTTAACAAAATCCCGCAAGGAGGATGGGTACCCTTTGCTATCACAGCAGTGTTCTTGACAGTTATGTTGTCCTGGAGGCATGGAAGAAACAAAAAGAGCACATACGAATCTGAAAGGAAGATGAGCTCAGGGGAATTGAAAAATATGCTAACGAGTGGAACAATTTATCGGACACCTGGAATTTGTTTCTTCTGTACAGACCTCGTAAATGGTATCCCACCAATCATCCGACAATACATTCAGCACACGAATTCTGTTCGGGAAATCATGGTGATTATCACTGTCAGAACACTTCCAATCAAAAGTGTTCTCCCCGAGGAACGGATGAGTGTGGGGAAGTTGGGAAATGACGGAATATATAGGTGTTTGGTTCAGTTTGGTTACAAGGATTCCCCAAGCATGGAGGGTGATGATTATATTACTGCCATCGTTGCCAAACTGCGCGAGCATACCGAGACCATACATGAGAAACAAAAATTAGATTGGGCTGCACAAAAAGGAGTTGTGTTTGTGATAGGTCGGACTATTCTAAAATCAAACCAGAACAATGGATGGCTTGATCGCTTCACAATAGATTACCTGTATAGATTTCTGCAAAAGAATTGCAGGGCAGCTGTCTCTATGCTTCAAGTCCCACCAGAGAAGACTCTGCAAGTTGGAATGCTATATGAAATCTAGGAGCAGGTTCAGAAACTAATCATGGTCAAGTCATCTTTCTGTAATGCTTAAACTCGAATCATTGGGATCAGATGTTGTATGCATGTAAACATTAATACTACAATGAAATTAAGAGGCAGATCCCTCACTACAAGAAAAAAGCTTAAGTCCTACGAAATATTCCCTCGGATATAAGCCTATTCAGTCGGAAATAGATTATTTCCGACGAAAACTTCCGTCGTAAATTCGGTCGTATATATACGCGTAGAAGATGAGATTCGTAAAAAACTCCGTCGGATCTGTCTTATCTTCGACGAACTTATCACCGACGAAAATGCGTCGAAAATAAGCTATTTACGACTGAATAAATTAATAGGACGAAACTTTTTGTCAAGTATAATATTTCTTATTTTCGACGGATCTATTCCCTCGAAAATAAGTTATTTTCGACAGAATATTGAAATAAACTGGTATTTATATAAAATGGCTAATTATTAATTCCGACGAAATTTGCGTCGGAGATAACCTAGTTCCGACGGATATATTCTTATTTCCGATTGAAAATTAAAATATAACAGTATTTAGTAAAAATTGGGTGATTATTAAATCCGACGGAATATCCGTCGAAAATACCTTATTCTGTCGGAAATAACTGTATTTTTTTAAAAATACAGATATAAAAAGTTCAATTTTCAGGTGTTTAAACCCATTTATGTACTTATAACCTGTCACAACCCAATACACAGTAATATAAATCTGTATCTCACATTCAGATATTCAACGTAACGCTAAAACGTAATATCCACCAAAACGTAATATCCAACTCATTACCATTCACATACATTCACATTCACATTCAAATATCCATCGAAACGTAATCTTCAACTTATTATCATCAACACTACTGAGCTAACCAATTACAAATATAAGCTAATGTTCCATAAATGATAAACAATATAATTTACAATACTTATATAGACACAATTAGACATTACAATATATATACAAATGTTCTATAATAACATGAATACAAATGAACTATAAACTAGTAAAAGTATCATCATCGTAAGTGAGGAGGTGAGCAGCGTTGCTTTCAGTGTATGAAAATCGGTGTCGTCTTTGCTTTCGTTATCGCCACCCTTTTAATAGAATCAAAAATATAAATCATTAGTCCATATATATATATATATATGTGTGTGTGTGTGTGTGTATGAGAGAGAGAGAGAGAGAGAGAGAGAGAATTAACAAGCTAGCCTTAATTGAAAAAACATAAACTATAAGAATACCTGAGTAGGCGGGGGCGGATGAAAAGCCTCCTCCAAGAGGGTAATCACCATCCGGAGCATCTCGGCGCTCCAAGCGTCGAACTGCTCTCGTGGTAATCTCGTACTCTCTGTGGAGGCCCCTGCTATAATATCCTGAGCAATCTGGTGAAGACGAGAACTGGAAGGCAACTACTAACGTCGAAAGACCGGATCGGTATGGAACCTATCTGACACGGCCCCTATCAGCCGCCGGAAGATATTGTCATCCAAGCCAATGTCCGTATGAGATGGTCCGACATGTGTTCTCGGACGCTGGCGCTGGCTGGAGCTTATAAATAGATACAAATTCGATTACTAACAATAATTTATATAATGTGATAAATTCGTATAATTTAGTGAAACATAAAAAAATATTACCTCCAGTGTGACGCCCCCAAAATAGGTATACATCACTCATCTTGAGTCGCCAAATACATGGTACAAAATTCAAATACAACTTAATAATATAATTGTGGTGTAAAATACGACAAAACATAAACTAAAGGTTCTAATATGAATATTGTCCTCTAGACAGTATTCAAATTCAAATGGAGTCCTCAATATATTTATTATCACACTATTTCACAGAATAATGAGGACTACCACTACTACAAAACAGTAAATAGACAACATTTTATATTTTTTTTATAATATTTTTTAATAAAACGTTGTAGATACATATGAAAAAACGTTATCTATTTATAAAGGGCAATTTTTAATTTTAAATAGATAACGTTTTTTTTAAAAAATATTATCTAATGTCAAAAACACGGAGCTTAAAATAAAATACGCGGAGGTTGAAAACTTGAAATTAAAAACGAGATCGTCTGCTCACTCCCTTTTTAGTCTTCTCTCTCCTCTCGCAACACAACACAACACAAACACAACACAGAGAAAGCAGATCAGAGAAAAAGAATCCACCGGCAGACATATAAAGAGTAAAATGGCGAGATACGACAGAGCTATCACGGTCTTTTCGCCAGATGGCCATCTCTTCCAAGTTGAATATGCGCTCGAAGCCGTCCGTAAAGGTAACGCCGCCGTCGGCGTTAGAGGCACCGATACCATCCTTCTCGGCGTTGAGAAAAGTCTACTGTCAAGCTTCTAGACTTCAGGTCCCCTTTCCTTCTCCTCTGTTTGTTTAAATATGTGTATTATTGTTTTTCTTTCTCCAGGTTATGCTTTTTGATTTAGGGGTTTTGCATAACTTTCAAATTGTGTGTGGATATCTGAAGACTGAAGCTTAGATTTACTAGATTGGAAGCAAAGGTTTATGGGTTCCTGGGAATGAAGACAAAATTTATTCGTACAAGTTAGATTTTTGTTTTTGTAGTGAATCAAAAGGGTGTTACTGGGATTCCCTTTTGGAATTACCTTGCAAACAAAAAAAAATTATTCATACACGACCTGACTATGAATGGTGCTCACACAGCTTGCAACTAGTAATCACTAACTTGGAAGCATGTTTTCATGGGGTCATATGAGTCATATGGATGGATAATGGATGAAAATTTAAATTACTTATAAATGTTAAGTATTGCATGATATTGGTATAGCTCTTGGGATTCATGTCTAGTTTAGAAAGCTAAGCTTTTTCTCTTTGTTTTTAATAGTTTTTGTTGTTTATCATGCCTAATTAGTAATGGTTGTCACACTGTGAGCCCTTGAGAAAATTTGGTGGGTTCATTTGAATGCTGTAAGAGTAAAGGAATAGTGTTACTTGTATGCTAAAGAATATGCTAATTATATATTCCTAAAAGAGGTAAGCCTAAGACTTGCTTAGTTTTCTAAGGCTGATTATCACTTATACTAGTCCTTATCTTGACTAGACTTGTCTAGTATCATGGTATGATAGCAGCTCATTTTGTGTGCTCTTTAACATATCTTACATACAATGTACTATTTTCTGACTATTATATTTCGTCTCCTCTGCAGATCTGTCAGGAAGATTGTAAATCTGGATGATCACATTGCTTTGGCCTGTGCTGGTCTTAAAGCTGATGTTCGTGTTCTTATAAACAGGGCACGCATTGAGTGTCAAAGCCATAAGCTAACTGTTGAAGTATATAACTCGTTACATTGCTGGTCTTCAACAGTACACACAAAGTATTGGTGTTAGGCCATTGGTCCTTTCCGCATTGAATCACGCAGTGTATACTTCTTTTTCTCATGTATATCTTTGTTGCTCTCTCGTCTTTAGAATTTGTTAATATTTTTGAGGGTCTAGTTGATTTGGCTGAGAACGTCTAGTGTTCATTTTTGCTAACCTGGAAAGTCTTTTAGAGTTTTTCAATGATGACATAAAATGAAGCTTTGACATGTAACTCATCATAAAATAGATTTCCCAGAAAACTAGAATTTCTCATTATGAACTTCCTCTCTTTGTTTTCTTCCTTGGCTTGCTACTCCACAGTACCGATCCAAAATAACCGAAAAAACAAGAACCGAAACCGGTACCGAATTACCAATTTCGGTACTGGTTCGGTACAAAAGCGGTACTGGTTTTTTCGGTTATACCACATGCATGATAATATTTTAATTAAATAATTTTTTTTAATATATTAACAAAAAAAATTTGAAACTAATGACTTATGCATTACCATTAGTTTGTATACTGCAGTTTGCTTACCATTAGTTATACCAGTTGTATCAGTTCAGTACAAATTTTTTTATCTAGTTGTATGAGTTATGCCAGTTGTATCAGTTTGCTTACCATTAGTTATGTCAGTTGTATCAGCATTGATTTGTTGCCTTGTTGGTTTGTTAGTATTCACACATGCAAATCAGTTTACAGTTTGTGAGATATTAATTATTAAAGAAGAATTATGTGTTTGTGTTTGCAGAGTTTTAGACAATGCATATTCAAAAAAAGGCTTGTGATCTTATTTTAGGTACTCCTAGTTGGCTAGTTTGAACTCCGAATAATTGTTTTGAAATCGATATTCATCATTAACGAACTGTTTACCCTTAAATAACCGTAATCATAGTGAAGAATTAAGTATAATTAAATAGAATTACTCTACTCATTAATTATCAATTTTCTTTTGATCTATCCGTAATGTTTTTTTATTTATTAAATCTCAAAATCTTACCACTGTGCCAAATCTAAAAAATATGGATATATATGATGTTGTGTATTAATTTCGTTGTGGATTATCAATTAATTTTAATATAAAACTATGTGGTAAAGTAAAATATTTGCAACTTATAAGTAGAAGGACTAGTCCTAAGCAGAAAGCTTGCAGTAGTGGGGAGATAAAATAATATCCTGACAAGTGAAAAGGCAGATCACAAGCCTTTTTTTGAATATGCATTGTCTAAAACTCTGCAAACACAAACACATAATTCTCCCTCATTGCACTACTTACGTATTAATTATTAAAGAAGAAGTTCGGTTCTTCGGTTTTTTCGGTCCTATACCGAATGCAAAAATTTAAGAACCGCTACCGGTACCGAAAAAACTAAAAAAACCGAAACCGAAAAAAACTGGTACCGCCGGTATTGATTTCAATCGGTTCGGTAAAAAAACCGAAAAACTGAATTTTTTGAGCACCCCTAACTGTGGATGTACTTCTCATAGTTGAATCACTTCTAAACTAGCACTTGCTACTGTGGATGTACTTCTCAAAAATAAAAAAAATAAAAAAATCAGTTGCTATTGTTAATGTAAGTAACCTTTTATAGTGAAACTATATATGCTATAAAGAATAGTTTTTATTATTGTACAACATATATTTCACATAGTTACTGATCAAAGTTGTTTCTTTGAGAATGTCTTGTATTTCTGTAACCAAACATGCTGTAACATACAAATCATTTCAGTCACATTTTTGTGATATTGATATAGCTGATATTTTGTTGTTTATGCATCATGCTAACTGCTGTAATTTGTATACCATCCCCAGTTGAGTGTATTTATATGCCTCTTTTGATTTTATGCCAAAAATCAGGGATACCTGGATGTTGAATTGAATGATGTTGGGAGACTGCAAGCAGTGGCAGTAAGTTGTCATGGTCTGAATTGTTGTCTATTTATTAAACACATTGTGCTTATTAAATTCCTTGCTTTTCCTTAGGTGGCTGAACTGCTTTCTAAGGGGATTTCAATTTTTACTGTATACTCGTCTGATTTGAAGCAAGCTCTCACTACAAAAAAATGGGCCTTTAGCAACGATTTTTCGGGCAACGACTTTATAAGTCGTTGCTAAAAGTATATGTTTAGCATCAAAATTTGTCCTTCATTGTAGATTGTGTTAGGCTTTCACTTTTTGCAACGAAATTCATAAGTCGTTGCAAAAATTTGTTGCTAATTCATTGGCGGGAAAAACTTTCGTTAGAAATTCGTTGCAAAATTTTCGGCTACTTGATTTCCAGTCATCGTGGGCAGCGAAAGTTTTTTTGTTGCTAAAAATGGGGTTTTAGCAACGATTTTTCAGGCAACGACTTTATAAGTCGTTGCTAAAAGTGTATGTTTAGCAACGAAATTTGTCCTTCGTTACAGATTGTGTCAGACTTTCACTTTTTGCAACGAAATTCATAAGTCGTTGCAAAATTTGGAGATTTAATTCGTTAGAAATTCGTTGCAAAATTTTTAACCATTTGATTTCTCCTCATCGTGGGCAACGAAAGTTTTTTTGTTGCTATATTTCATTACTTAATATGGACCACATTCATGGCAACAGTTTTTATTTTTGTTGCATATTTTAGACAACTTTTTGTAACGACTCTTAATAATAATAATAATAATAATAATAATAATAATAATAATAATAACATAACAACAATAAATAATGATAACAATAATAATAATAATAATAATAATAATAATAATAATAATAATAATAATAATAATAATAATAATAATAATAATAATAATAATAATAATAATAAATGCTTGGCTTAAAATTTTCTTTAAAAAAAATGTTGCTCTAATAATAATCGAACTTTTCTTTAAAAGAAAATGTTGCTCACTTATTGAACAGGACCTCTCCAAACTAGAAACCTTATATTTCAACAAAAGCCACTAAACAAACTACCTATTATGTTAAAATTTATGTAACACTAATATTTAAACCATCTAACATCGTTTCTATGCATGTGAACGTGAGATAATATAATTTTTGGTCATTGTACTAGGAATTGTAATAATAATAATAATTTCAACATAGATTTGTAAGCCATGAAATAAGTCATGTTGTTGCATGCCTACATTTACCAATGTTAGAAACTAAAAAGTGTTTACAAGACAAAAGTGTTTATCAATGCGATAATTAAAATTTTAAATAATAATAAAATATTAATAATAATAATTATTATTTTTAATTATTATTATTATTATTATTATTATTATTATTTTATTATTATTATTTATTATATATTATAATTATTATTATTATTATTATTACTAGTATAATTATTATAATTATTATTATTATTATTATTATTATAATATTATAATAATATTATAATTGTAATAATAATAATAATAATAATAATAATAATAATAATAATAATTATTAAAATAATAATAAAATAATAATAATTAAAATTAAAATAAGAGTGATCAGACTATTTGTTTTACATCTTTTTAAACTCTAAATGTGTCTAAATGATTCAGACAAAAAATTGTGGCTAAATTAGTAAGAAGTAGTGCTAAATGATGTTTTTTCTTACATTTTCTCAAATGAAATTTTGTTATATACTTTGATTAAGCGTTTGATTTTTCTTTAATAAATTAGTAACCAATTTAATGAAAGTTGTTATAATCTTTTGTTTTAATTTTATGGACTGATAAAATTTTATTAATATTTTTTAGTTTTTTTCCTAAAATTATATTACTAATAACATACTTCATTAAAAATTATTCAAAAGTTTATATGTTTGTTTGAGTCATAATTGAATTCTACTTTTTTGTTTTATTATTTATTTAAGTATATGCATATGTGTGCTCACTACAAGAAATTGGGGCTCTTGCGAAGGAAATTTTGTGAGTGAATTGTTTCCTTTTCAAATAAGCCTTTTTTGTGAGGGACTAATGAAGAAAATTTTTATTTATGAAATAAATTTTATTCACAATATGTAATTAGTGACAATTATTTTGTTAGGGAAAAATTCTTCATTACTTTGCTTAAAGTAAATCTTAGAGAATCAATGATATATTTTCACAAAAATATTTCTAATTTTAAAGATAGATATTAAATTAATATAAAATAATTTTAAAATTTTAAGTATATATTCTATTAAAGGTACATGTTAATCATTTTAATAACATTAACTAAAGTTTAAAATTATAAACTATATTTGGTATACATATATACATAAATATTTTTAGAATTATATTGCTATACAAAAATCATACGTTTACGAAATAACCTGAATGATATAATTTAAGTCTTTGGATAAGTAATATCAATATTATTTATGGAGTTATTGAGCATTTTTTTGTGACACAAAGTTACATAAATTAATTATTAACACTAAAAGCAACCGTCTAAAAAGTGGTCGACTTTATAATATAGATACATACATACCTTCTACGAATGATGAATAATAAATGATTTTGATCCTTCACTTTAAATGACTTTATTACCTTGATTATCCTTATCTACTTCTGAACAATGCTGAAAAAATTTAATAAATAAATAAATTACTGAACAAATAATATAAATCTAATACTAATATATTTAGACACATTAAAATTATACAATATCATATACTTAATTAAGGAATATAGATATAATCCAGAGCATTTAATCATATCGTGGCCGTTCATTCAAATATTGGATTAGTCAAAGTCAATATCACTTCATGGCCGTCAATTAAAAGATCAAACCAATAACATCCTTCAATCATCTAGTAAGAACATAAATTCCCCCCCCCCCCCCCCCCCCCCCCCCCTCCCTCCAAATTCCTCTTTATTTTTAGTTGTCGCGTTTACACTACTTTTACCATTTCCTCTCATTTTGTGTCTCTCATTCTTTCACAATACATATTTGATGACGTGGTACATACATGGAATATTTGCTAAAATTAATTAATACATAAATTAATTAAGGCTTAAATATAAAATATATTATAAATAAAACAATATATATATCATTTAATCAAAACAAAAAATACTAAAATAAAAAATAAAAAAGCATAACATATTTACATCATTTAATTAAAAACTAAAATTTAAATCATTTTTGTTAAGTAATCAAAACTAACTAATTAAATAAAATAAGTTGTATATTTACATCATTTAATCAAAATACTAAAATTCAAAACATAACATATTTAATTCAAATACTAAAAATACTAATTAAAAAAAAAAATACTAAAATACTAATTAAAAAAATAATAAAATACTAAAAAAATCAAATTAAAAAATACTAAACTTTATCATTTAATCAAAATACTAAAATTTAAATTATTTTGTTAACTAATCAAAACAACTAATTAAATAAAATAAGTTGTATAACATATTTACATCATTTTATCAAAATACTAAAATTCAAAACATAACATATTTAATTCAAATACTAATTAAAAAAAATACTAAAATTCTAATTAAAATATTACTAAAATACTAAAAAAAATCAAACTAAAAAAATACTAAAATTTTTCATTTTTCTCATATTTGAACCCACCATTCTTCTCTAAACCCACCATTCTTCCAAAAATCCATATCCATTTTCTCTCTTTAAACCCACCATTCTTCTCAGATCCGAGCCTCACTCTCTGAGCCTCACTCTCTCTCTTAATTCTTCGTCGACTTGAGGAGCTCCGGCATGGACACCCGGGCGAGACTCGGGTTAAAGGTTGAGATTTGAGCTTGGGGTGGTTTGGGTACGGGCTCGATTTTGATGACGATGATGGATCCGGCCTTATTTTCTGGCTTTGCAGAAGATGATGAGAAAGGCGAAGATTAGGGTGATGATGAAGAAGTTGGCTGTCGTGGTGGATCTGTTGACTGGCTGGATCTCGTCGTGGTGGTAGTGAATCTGTTGATGGCGTGATTTTGAGAGGTAGCGGTGCATAGTTGTGGATTTTTGGGGTTTTTTTCGATTCCTCCGATTTTGGGCACTAGTACAAAGTAATAAATAGACAACACTTAAATTACAACGTTTTTATAAAAAACGTTGTGGTATCTTTTTTTACAACATTTTTAAACAAAACGTTGTAGATATATATGAAAAAACGTTATCTATTTAAAAGGATATTTTTTTATTTTAACTAGATAAAGTTTTTTTTTTAAAAACGTTATCTATATAAAAAAAAACCGCGACTTGAAAACTTAAAATTAAAAAGAATGTACCGCGCTATCTCGACTTTCTCTCTCACCTATTATGTGCTTCCATTTTTTTCAGTTCGAATAGGATTTACTTCAATTTGGGAAAATTGCTACTGTAACCCCGTTCTCTTTCCCTCGTCCCTCTGCTAGAATGCCTCGCCTTCTCCGCCACAACCGAGGGCGATGCCTCATATCTGGAAGGCCTCCTCTTAAAGTGCTGGTCATCATCACTAGACTCGTACTTATAGTCGTCTAAACTAGTACACTTCTTTGACACAGCCGCTGCCTTGCTGTGATGGTCTTCATGGTACCCATTTGACACCGCCCTGTGACTGCTACTGTGATGACACTACCCACCAACCGGAGAAGAAGAAGAATCAATCTTTCGCTTCTTTGAGGCAGCTGATTCTCCCTCCGGGAAGCTGATACGAGAGAACACGCTCGCCTTTTGTTTCTGATCAGAAATTGTAAAGGATTTGGTTGGTGGTGGTAGCGGGTCTAAGTTCGTCGGAGGGATCGGTGGTCTGGCGGACGACAATGACTCCGACCGGGGGTGGCTATGGTGGTGCCGGTGTTCCCTTTCTTCGTATTGGTCGTATTCAGATGCCTTCCTTTTAGAGGATGTGCGTGGAGGTTCTGGGTCGCGGGCATGCCGGTCAGGTGAAGGTCTTTCAAATCGAGGACGGGGATTGTAGTGGTGGAGGTCAGCGCTCGGTGGTGGTGGGTTGGACTTCTGGAAAACCAAATGATCAACAGCATAGGCACGTAATTTGCTTGGGCTTAAAATTGTTGATGATAGAGTAATTTTGATTATTTTTTTCTGTCTTCTTTTTACTTTACTGCTTCTATCTCTGATCTAAAGAGAATGATATTCAGCTGATTATTACTAATAACATATCTATAAATTGGTACTACTTCATTGTTTCCACTTTTTTGCAGCAATGAGAAGGATTAATTGAATTGTTGGGATCCGAGTCTATAACTGCAGGGGGTCTCGAGTTTCTACACAAGTATGTTATCACTTGTATTTATTGCTTCCTCTGTTTTAGGGAAAGGCTGGAACGAATGCAGCTAATTTATTGGTTATTTGGTTGTTATTTTCAGTTTTACACAGATACCTTTATTCCACTATTTTTTTTTAATGCTTTGTATACACTCTTGTTTGCATATTGAGTCATGTTCACTAATCTATTATGCTTTGGTAAGGAATTTGTCTTGCATTAACAGAACTTCTTTGGTTTATACTTTTCTCTTTCCTATTTCTGCTTTATTGGTTAGGTGTGGCTATATGTTCCTTTTTGCTATAGAAGTGTATGTGTGAAATTAGAATTACATGTTCATACTTGGTGTCAGGATCCGATTGAAACCCCCATTGTGTTACTTTCAATATGCACATATATATCATGACTTCCAAAATTTTATCTTCCTCTTCATTATTTTCTTCCAACTTTAACTTTATATTCTGGTGAACACATGGGTAATTACAAGATCTTAACTACTGATGCAGTATTAAAATTTTGCATTTTGATTTTTGAGGTACATAAGTTAATGCTTGGTAAATAGGTATTCTCATTTAAATACTTATTTATTTCTGCTCCAAACTTTCTTAAGCTTTATGACAAAGTATATTTAGTTGTGACATGAAATGACTGGCTAGTATTTGCATGATGGTTGAACATCATTAGTTATTGTTTTCTAGTTGCATGCTTTTCTAACAAGGATAACTTTTTGCTTTTGTTGTAGATTTTTGAGAAGAACCCTACCACAATCAAAATGATGAATGCAAGTCTGTCCAAAGCTACAAGGCTAAGATGAGGAATAACTTGGTTGCAAGCGGCTATCGCATATGGGGCATTGTTGGAGATTAGTGGAGCAGCATTCATGGATTTCCAAGGGCAAAAAGGACATTCAAGCTTCCAAATTCTTTGTATTACACTGCCTGAAAAGATAACAAATCTTCCTGTACGTATTTACTATTTTGATTTGCTTATTCGTCTGTTTAAAATAAAATTTACAAGCTAATTTACTAATATTATTCTAAGATTTACTTTCGTGTTCGCTTGAAGGTAGTTTCCATATATGCTAATAATGAACACATATTGCACTAGGTGGAAATGTGCAGTGAGAAACTTAAAACAGAACCAACAACAATGTTCTTATGTAACCTGTATCAATTACCATTGCAAATTAACACATGATCACAAACTTAAAATATATTACCATTGTAACAAGTTCTCCACAAAACACCCTTTAGTCCTTTACAGTATATGGCTTTCCATGAGGATAAGGGTGGAGTATTTAATTCGTTCCATGTTGCTAAGCCTCGAAACCTGTCACCCTTTACAGTTTACACCATCAGCTGAAGCAATGAACTCAAGCTCGGCCATATCTTCTGATGTTAGTTTTTTAGATAAAGCTCCTATGTTCTGCTCGAGGTTTTTGATACTGGTGGTGCCAGGCATCGGACACACAATGCTAGCTGAGATGGGGTGCATCCTTTCCTAGTTGCCATTTTGTTCACCAGGTTAAACATGTTTCCATTGCAAAATAAGACCAACTGATTAACTACAATATTTTACTTCACCTCCCTTGGTGCTGTTTCTATTCAGTCCTAATTTTGTTCTGTAGGCTCCACCCGGGTTTCTCTTCTGCAGGATCTTAATTTTAGTTCCGCTGATTGATTTCTTGTTCAATCTACTAGATTACTCATATTTGGTTTCTTTGAGCAGGTAATTTCAGCCTTTAGGTTTTTAATCTATATTTACATTAATCCGTGTAAATATAACATACATTACTCCTCTTATGTTTGCAATTATAACATACATTGCTCAATGTTTGCAATTTGCTCATCTCCATGATTTAAAATAGATAAGTATGCTTAGCTTCTTATCGTGCACACCTACAGAAAACAGTATGGACTTGCACATAAACAAAGGACTAAGATAGTCCCTGTGTTACAAAAGATGATAAAAGATGTGTCGCTAGCAGCCTTGGCTAAGATGGATGGTGCATAATGATGTGAAGGTGCTTTGGTGGTGTGGCTGTTTTTTCTAATTTTGGGATCTTTGGATGAGGAATGCTCCGAGTTTTAGTGATAAGTTTCTGCACTGTAAATTTAGGGGGGCAGAATCACTTTCCTTGCCTTTAATGTGGTCCTTAATGGCTGGGTGCTTTTGGTGGGACTATTACTTCAATTTACAGAGGATTGGAGGGCCGCCATATGCAATAGCATATTTTTTTTTTGACTTTCTCTGTTTTTTTGAGGATTTTTCTTCTTCTGCCTTTTTTTGTACCCTTTCTCTATTATTGTTAAATAATTTATCCACAAAAAAAAAAGATTTATCGAGCGTAAATATGCCCCAATATCTTCCTCCTGTTGTTTGTACTCTTTCTATATTATAGTTAAATAAATTATCCACAAATAGAAAAAGAAAAAAAAAAGATGTAACATGTGTAAATATGCTCCAATATTTTCAGAGACTAAGTCTTTGCTACTAGCCTTGACAGATTTTCCTCATATATCATTTCTTTTCTCATATATCATTGCTTTTCTCTGAATTCGCCTAAATTTCTAGTTTGACAAATGTGACCAGGCTTTGGCTCTGATATATTTAACCATCCACGAGAACTCACATTTTTCATGTATTGTAGATCACAGAAAGGTGTATCAGGCAGATGGGGAGGACATTGCAGGATGTTATCTGCGAGTGGATTACAAAGTTGAACAACAGAGAAATAGGTGCTTATATGGACTTCATTTTTTTGCACTTCTAAAATGTGAAACTTAGTACTCTTCAATCTAAATCCCCTTTTGATAATGAGATTATTTTTATAGACCTTTAATTGTTGTGCTATACCTAATTGAAGTGGTCGATTATTTTTCCAATTTTCTATAGTTTTTGTTTCTTCACCTTTTTTTCGAAGGCTGCTCTTGAAACCCACATATATATCTTCTTTCCCTTGTAAAGTTTATTAATGTAACTCCTACCCTAGTTTTATGCTGCTTACAACTTTTGCTGGTTAGGATTATTCACCATTTGAAAAGTCTTGAGTTTAGGACTGCTTTTGAATCTTCTCTAATTTTAGAAAACTAATATGTAGCGGGATATCATCTTGGTATTACTACTACTATTATTACTGTTATTGTTATTATTATTATTAGTAGTATTGTTCATAAATGTTCTTACAACTAAATCGTATCAAAATGGAGCTATTGAAATTCCTACTTATTCTAATGTGGTGGAGTTTGCATTCTCGATTTGCTTCACATGGAGCATGGTGCACTTGTTTGTTATATAAAAATCTTTACTATAGGTATGTTGTTGTGTTGATTATTCTCTCTTTGGTGACCTCTTTTATTAATAACTTGTCTTATAAACACTGTAGATCGGACAAGGATGCCACTAAATCATGCTGAGATGGTCACTGTTGGAACTCATGTTTGCAAGTAAGTTTATTTTATCATATCTACATTGAAAATGCTTGGCAAAAGATTCTTCTATCTGAATAGCAGGTGTTTATTGATATTATCTCTACTAATCTTACTTTCTCTCCGGAGGTGGATAGATGGAGGAGCACTTCTATTAAGCAACTAGTTTTGAGTCAAACACTAATAGACTCACTTGAACTCATGGGAAGCCTATATTAAATATGTAAGCATTGGAGAGGGAGCATTATACATATAGGCAAATTATTACCAACTAATTACCAAACATAAAACTTTCTAATCATTATCTATGAGGGAATCTAAAGTTAGTTAACTTTAGAATTATTGAATAACCTTGTTAAGAGACTTTAGACAACATTTTGTAGCTCTGGTTTTTGTCTTTTTATCTTTTAATATTTTGGCCAGTTCTTAGGTTTATGGTTGAGAATACAAAAACTATATATATAATACACTAATAGCCTAAACTTTTCCATAATTGTTGTCCTTTCTATATAGAAATCTAAACATTGTTATTTAAGATTATGTGATGGTATTTAAGGTTGTATGATGCTTATGGTTGTTGAATGTGTCTAAATTCTGACTTGAGGTCAACATATAATAATAATCTACAAGTCTTGTAACAGAAAATATGTTTACCACTATGCTTACTGAAATTAATTCATGAAATGGCCGATTAAGACACTAATTTTTCTTGTAACAGAGCAATCATATAATTGCACCGAAGGTTCTTTTTCTATTTGGATTTGTAGCAAAAGATATTGTGATTGCCTATTTGTCTTTTTCTGTTTATGAGCAATACGGTGTACATTAGTACCATGTAGTAACTCTATTGTCTTTGTGTATTGATTTTGACATTAAGTGCCTTTGGTGGCCTATTTGCCTCATTTTCCTAACTTGCTATTATTTTTAAATATGTGCAGGAAGACTGTCTCTACGACTTGCCTTACAATACTGGGTATCAAATTTCTGTGCTACGTTTACGGAAGATAAGGGACGAAATTATGAAGTGTACTCTCTCTATATATGTAGATATATACTTTGATTGAAGAACTGTGGTAGCTTTAGATGGTTAATTATAAAGATAATGAATGATATGTAGTGGATGATTTTATTAAGTTAATAATATTTTAGTTTTTTGTATTTTTGCCATTATTTGTTATGGGGACATTGAGCCAGTCAGGTACACAAAAAGAATGTCAAATTTTAATTTGGCAACAATATAATTCGTTATCAAAGCATTGAACAAGTTTTAATATAGTAACAATTTTTTATACATTTAGCAACAAATTTTCGTTGTTAATGGCATTAAAAATATAATATTTGGCAACGAAAAAGTAACCTAATAACAACGGAGAGGATATTGTTGTTAATACTAAAATAAAAGGCAATATTTTTTATCGTTGCAAATCATATCAACTTTCGTTGCACATATAAAGAAATCGACAATATATAATGTCGTTGCTAATCAACGCGACTTTTGTTCTTATTGAAAATAACCAAAGAATAAACATTTTCGTTTTGTGATTCAAAGATAATGTTGTTGCCAAATATTATAATCAAGAACGAAAATCGTTGCTAAAAAGTTTATTCATTCATGAAAAACAAGCTTAGGCAACAATTTTCATAATTTCTTCACAACGAAAAAAGTCGTTGCAAAAATGGTGTCGATTCAAACGCGAAAATGCGTGGTCGTTGAAAAAAAAAAGAGTTCATTTCGTTTCCAATTAGTAGGCTTTTGCAACGAAATAAGGTTTTTTAACAACGAAATTTTAATTATTACTCGCAACAATACATTTTGTTACTAAAGGATCGATGTCTATGTACGAAAGCCAAATTTCATTGCAAAATGTATTACTTTTGGTAACGAAAAAAATACTTAGTTCTTGGAACAATTAGCAACGCTCATTCTTGTAACGAAAACCTTAACGACGAAGAAATTCGTTGCCAAAACCCTTTTGCAACGAAATTTGGCACCTTTAGCAATGAAAATCGGTTGTTGTTGAAGCCCCATTTTTTTGTAGTGTCTTGAAACCGCTTTCGGTACTATATGGCGATTGTGGTGTTCTTTGAGGTATGAATATTTACATTGTGGTGTTCTTTGTGGTATGAATATTGTAGCTTAGAAAAGGGATACTAGTTTACTATATGTTATAATAGATTTCAGTTCTCTGGTCCCTTTGGATGCATCTATCTTGGGCATACTTCATCCAACTTTCGGTTTAACATTTTCTCTTTTTTAGTTGCATAAGAATTGATAGGAAGTTCTTCTTCTTACATTTATATTATGTTAATTACTTTAGTAGTCAATACTGGTCTAGGGGATACAACTGTTGACACTTGGGTATTGTGGGCATGAAATGCACAAGGTGACTGGATGAATGTAAACGTCTGTTGAGTTAGAGTGGGCATCTGGGCAAAAGAGAATTACAAATTAACGATTTTGTCTTTTACATCATGGTCGTTTATATTGCATAACCCGCATATCATCATTTATGATAGGATTAATTTCTTCTCTGAACTTTTTTGGGTTGTGTTTTTTAAAAAATTCGCGATTGTTGCTCTTTTGTTTAAACTTCTCTCTTGCGAAATTTTGTCCCTAATGATAGATTTTACAACACATCTGTGGCTTAAAGAAAAAGCTTTTAGTCATTCAAAGCTCGAATTCGAAGTTGATCCGAGTCGAATCTGATCCATACTGTTTTACGTTTAATGATACACTAGTCAATTTGAGTATACGGTGTTATTTCATATTATGGTTCGAGTATTTCATTTTTTTTTCGACCATACTGATATTCTTTCGATGGATCATATTCAATATTAGTCTGATCCATGCTAGTAAGCTAAATATGTGATATTTGTATCAATCTTTATAATTTATAAAGTGTAGTATGAAATTGTATAAACTTGTACTTGAATAAATCAATTAATTGAATGCCAATTTATATTACATTCCTTATAATTTCAATACATAAATAAAAGTGAAAAAGTTATATATATAAATATTAGTTAAGTAACCAATTTAGTATGTAGTGGTTCATTTTTATGTGAAATGGTTCATATTCGAAACTCAATTTGAAGGCTCATGAGAAACTCGCTTTGTAAACGAGTTGAGTACTTACGAGCCGAGTAGGTCCGAGTAATGATCTGAGTCGAATCTGGCGCAAAAATATAAATTCCTTATCGAATCCAAGTCGAATTCGAGCTCAATTTTTTCGAATCGAGCCGAATCTGAGCATGAAGGTGTTCATTGAGATTCGACTCGTTTACACCCCCTACCCCTGCACTACGGCCAAGGATATTCTTTAGTATTACGACCACAAATTATCCATGCACTACGGGCCAAGGATATTCGTGTATTCATCAATGGTCATGATCATGCCAACAACTGTCCATCAATGCACTACAGTTTTTACCACATCTTTTGTATCATTACGGTCATGATTATACAAATAATCCTCGGTCATAATCATACCAAATTCATCTATGCACTACGGGCACATATGACTTTCATCATAATATAAACATGAGGATGATGACAATGATATAAGAATTCAATTAAATGAAAGCAAACCTTGAACTGTTGTGGGCAGTTTGGACTGATATGTCCCTCTTTTCCGCATTTGTAACATATACGACCGGTGGTCGTTCTCCTCCCTTAGAACCGATTCTTTTGCTTGATGCTTGTCGTCTTCACATGGTCATTGTTAAATCTCCTCTTTTAAAATCTCCTCCCGACTCGCTTTCTTCTATTTTCATGGCCATGATTACCACCAGAGTGGTTACCATTTTTTGTCCGTCTGTTTTTCTTTCTCCATTTGGTTATCATTATTACATTGGCTATCGCTATCTACGACGATCCTGGTTGTGGTCCTCGGTTGACCAGTACTCGTTATCTCGCTTCTAATAATTGAGCCACATTTACAACATCTGAATAGAGAGAATTTATGAGAAATGAGATCTTGGCGTATCTGGGTTTCAAACCTCTAAGAAACATCCGCGTCATCGTTCCTCATTCTCCACCAAATGAGGTGCAAACTGGATAACTCTGCAAACTTTGCCTCGTCTTTGAGACACCGCCATGTTGTTACTGCTCGATCCTAATAAACTCCACTTCCTTCATATAGCGAACACTTTCGTGAAAGTATTTGTCATTAAATAGTTCTGAAACGTCTCCCCGAGACATGTCTTTGAGTCTTGGTGGATGGAGTACGCTTCACGACTCCCACCAGTGATCTGCCTTCGCCACGGAACATAAAGGTGGCGAATGGAACCTTCTGTTCTCCGTGCATCCCAAGACATCGAATATCTTGGTAATTTGCTTGACCCATGTTTCCACCATGATCGGATCGGCTTTCCTTAAATTCGGTGGTCCCAACTCTTTGAATCTGGGTTTTGTGACAACCCGTGAATTCTATCATTTCTCCTGTATTTTGAACACGAGTTTCCTCGTGCGATTTTGCATGAATCTGCAAAAAGCTTCTAAACATCCCTCGT
This sequence comes from Panax quinquefolius, assembly GCA_020205615.1. NCBI lineage: Eukaryota > Viridiplantae > Streptophyta > Magnoliopsida > Apiales > Araliaceae > Panax > Panax quinquefolius. The sequence continues at coordinate 141,360,552 of CM035161.1, read as the reverse complement.
TCATCATCTCGCTTTCGGTGGTGTTGTTCACAGGAGGAACATTGCCCGACTGTTGCGCGCGTTCTCCTCGTTGGTGAGTCTGAAGCGTCTCCACGGTCTCATTTCCATTGTTAATATTCTCGATTGACATTCTCAAATCTTTGTCGTAAAAAACAAGGGGTTAATTAAGGAAATCAATATATCACATAATATCCTTATATCTTGACCCAACTAAAAAAAATAAGCTTAGGTAGGACACACTTAGCGAAGGATTTACTCGTCTCTCCCTCCTAATTCTATTCCCCGCCTCCGCCAGATCATATCCCTAAGCTCGATACCAACCGTGATGACGACCCCAAAATAGGTCCATTCCATCCAACCCATTCGAGTTGTCAATACATGAGTGCGAAACAATTACAACTTTATTATTATAACAATAAAACTATGAGTTTGAATACAAATATTATCTTACAGACAATATCTAAACTCCAATAAATCCTCATCACATTTATTGATACATTATTTTACAAAATGGTGAGGACTACTAAACAACTCTTTCTAAAACCTTCATTCCATACCCCAGACTAAATACTTTCTTATATTCTCGCCTCTGAGAAGAAAAATGGAACAAAAAGGAAAAGGGTGAGCTCAACTAGCCCGGTAAAGAATATTATGACTAAGATAATATACAACAAATTATCATTAGTCTTCAACAGGAAAAATCTAATAGAATACAATATACAACAAATTTTAAATCAATATTATGGTGAAATAATAATTCATTAGAAGAGTTAAGTAGAGAATGCAAACTACTATCTTCTATGTATGAATTTAAAAGTTCATCGCCTATCTTTTATACCTTAACATCAATCAATATATATCCGGAATCAAATATTCATCTTTTGCACTACTGAGCCAAAGATATTCATCGATTAATCATGTATTCATCTAAACACTGTTCATCTTTTGCACTACAGGGCCAAAGATATTCTTCGAAATCATTCATCTTTGCACTACGGGCCAAAGATATTCAATAATATCATCATTTAAGGTGAGGATGATGAAAATTATTTTTAAAAAAACGAATCCATTGAAACAAAATGACAAAGATTAAGGATTAAGGATTCGTACTTTGTTTTATCCATGTTCAAAAATACCTCAAAAATAATCCTAGTGGTGTAAAATTCAAGAATGATCAAAACATGGATCTGATCAAAGCTAGTATCCATAATAGATATTTTGAATGAAAAGAAAATTTTTCATTTTTTCGATGAATAGTCTTATTATTAGTGAATAATCAAGTATATCGTGAATAGTCTTGTATCGTGAATAAGAACTCAGACACCAAAAGTTCCAAATTTGATAAAAACTTTAGATCAATATTTCAACATAATGATATTGAAGAAATAATATCATTCTGAAAAAATAATATCCTTACCTCGAAAGATCGAAGTCTTATTTAATTTGAAACAGGATATAAAGCATGACTTGGACATACGCACCGTGTATATCAATACTCAAAGTATACTCAAAATACTCACAAGAATACGCTCGATAATATAGAGAGAAAACTTGAGTTTACGGTGTGATTTTTAATTCTAACCTAAGCACCCTATTTATAGAAAATTGCTTAGAACACCAAAGCGAAAAAATTTAATAAATTAATAATATAATTATATAAATTTCCTACGCATGCCTAGAATCTGATTTCAGCCATCAAACACATGCCACATTCTAGAAAAAGTAAGAAAAACGTTTTTCTAATTTAAAATAATTTAAACTTCCAAAAATCAATTATTTCGGAACTTGAACTTCAATAATTCACAATAAATATCCCTTTTATCAGAAAATTCGAATCTCGCTAGTTTTTATAGGAAATTCAATTCTCTACAACTTTGCGGAAGAAAGTTTTTCCAAATTCCAAATGAAATTGACCAAAATCCACAAACAGGCGATTTTACGGTATATAATCAAATTTCAATTCGATAAATGGGGTCCACCGACATGTTTAACATGTTTTAAACATTTATTGCAACAAAAATACTCTTCCTCCTCGTATACTCATATATGCCACATTCGTTGTAAAAATATCACCATTATTATATTATTAAAATATAATAATATATTTAAATGAATTATTTTATCGAGAAAAGATAAAATTTCAATTTTCAACAATTGTCACATTAAAATTTTTCTCCATCTATATCCACATAAAATCAATATTTTCCTCATCATATGAATCAATAATTAATTATTCACAAATAATATTACGAATCACAATATTGATAACCGAGCAGGTTCCGGAAAGAGGAGGCTTTCCAATAAAATTTCTTCTTCTTGGCGCGCAATTAGGTGACCAAACCTCTCCTTGAAACGTAACTTTCTAGATATTGCCAATAATGTTATCTAATAATATTATTAGGATAATATGAATTATTGCTTCGATAATGAAAAATCTTGTGTAATGACAATTATTGAAACAACAACGAATATAAAATATCAACACAAAGAATTATTAACTCAATAAAATATTGAACGATAATTACATAACCATTATTGAGTAGTGCCTTCTTACGTAAGAATCAATAATTGATGCAATCTGGTATCTTCTTGTCTTTTAACCACCGGATATTTTAACGATGATAATGGTAAATAACTACTGTAGTTATTTTTAAACCACTTATATTTGTCGTTTTCTTCATCCAATCGCTTTTCCGTTATGGGGCCCACACATGCATTTCGCGTAAATAAATATTTAATATTCCCAAAGCCAGTCTGAATATTCCACGACCAAACGAATATTTCCGACAACAATGAATATTTTATAACCACTTCGCTTATTTTGAAGTATTTGCGTATTTTACCCCTAACTATCCACATTAATCAAATCAACCTTACTATTTTAAAATAATAAATAGAAAAAATTAAATTTCATTAATAATAAGTTGGGGTCTTACAACCTCCCTCCTTATGAAATTTAGGTCCTCGAAATTGACGTGTCGTGCACTGTGTTTGAAAAGGTGAGGATACCTCGCTTTCATTTCCGTTTCCAATTCCCGGTCATTTTCTCTCATAGCATGATTCCTCCACAAAACTTTAACTTGTGGTATGACCTTTCTTGCGTAGGACATGCTCCTTCCTATCCAAAATCTTGGCGGTACCTCCTCATACGTTAAGTCTTGGCTATCTCGTCCTGGGATTCTAACTCTATAACGTGGTTCGAGTCTTTCAAATATTTACGAAGTGAGATATGTGAAACACATTATGAACCACACGAGACATACTCGGAGGTAACGCGAGTCTATAGGCTACATTTCCTACTCGGTCAAGAATTTGAAATGGACCAATAAATCGTGGATTGAGCTTTCCTCTCTTCCCAAATCTTGTAAACTCCCTTCCATGGAGCAACTTCATGATAATACATGATCCCCACACTAAATTCCACGTCCTTTCGATGAAGATCCGCATAACTCTTTTGTCGATCTTGTGCTTGCTTTGTATCGTTGTCCGAATCATTTGGATCTTTTCCGTAGTCATACGTATTACAACTCGGGTCCCAACAACGTTGCTTCACCCACCTCGTCCCCAACATACTTTAGAGAAGCGACACTTTCGTCCATATAATGCTTCAAATGGAGCTACACCTATACTTGCACGATAAGCTGTTGTTGTAGGAGAATTCCACCAATGGTAAATACTTATCCCAACCGCCTTGAAGTCTAGGACACGAGTCTTAATAAATCTTCAAGAGTTTGAATAGTCCTTTCGATTGTCCGTCCGTTTGAGGATGGTATGCGCAATCCCAGATCGTAAATCCGTGCCCATAGCTTTTTGCAAGCTAACCCAAAATCTTAAAGTGAATCTTGGGTCACGATCCGAAACTATGGATACGGGCATGCCATGCAACCTCACAATCTCATTCACGTACATACTAAGTCTGACGTTCAGTGAATAAGTCTTCCGTATCGGCAAGAAATGAAGCGGACTTGGTTAATCTATCAACAATAACCCAAATAGCATTGATGCCTCGAGAAACCGTAGGAAGACCCGTAATGCGAAATCCATGGTAATGTGTTCCCACTTCCATTTCGAATCTCAAGTGGTTCAACGGACCCTTAGGTACTAGATGCTCCGCCTTTACACGTTGACAAGTTAAACACATTGAGATAAACTTTGCAATCTCTCTCTTCATATTGTTCCACCAAAATGTATGTCAAGATCACGATACATTTTAGTACTTCCGGATGGATTGCAAATGGTGTATTGTGTGCCTCCATCATAATCTTGTACTTCAAATCGAGTCGTTAGGGACACAAAGTCTAGAGTGGACTCAAGTATTCCTTCTTCATCTATTCTCGCTTAGGAATAGCTCCTTCTTGTACTTTCTTCTTACATACGCATCAATTCTGGGTGGGTGGCTTGAGCAACCTTAACTTTTTCTATTAAAGTTGGCTCTGTCGTATACTTGTCATCATCGCACTCATTCCCATATATGATCTTCTACTCAACGCCGCGTCATTTCCACGTTCGCTTTTCGGGGATGGTATTGAATAGTGTGGTCGTAGTCTTTCAATAGCTCGAGCCAACGTCATTGCCAGCGTGTTGAGTTCTTTTTGAGTGAAGAAATATTTAAGGCTTTTATGGTGCGAATATATCTCCACTTTCTCCCCATATAGATAGTGCCTCCATATCTTTAAGCGAAAACGATGGCTTTGCTAACTCTAGATCATGAGTAGGATAATTCCTCTCATACTCTTTAAGTTATCGCGAGGCATAGGCTATGACTTTCCCACGTTGCATGAGAACACATCCTAACCCTTTGCACCAAGCATCGTGTAGATAACAAATCCATCCGAACCGGATGGTATTGTTAGAACAGTCTTAAAATAAGTCTCCTCTTAAGCTCTTGGAAACTTTTCTCGCATTCTTCGCTCTAAACGAATTTTGTATCCTTCGAGTTAGGCCGAGTTAATGGAGTAGCGATTCGAGAAAACCCTTCCACGAATCTCCGATAATAACCATTAAGCCCAAAAACTACGTGCTTGATCACCGACTTGGTTGCTCCCAACTTTGTATTGCTTCAATCTTCACGGTCCACGGATACTCCATGTTTTGACACCACGTGCCCAAGGAATGCTACTTCCTCGAGCCGAACTCGCATTTCTTCAATTTGGCATATAGTTTGTTTTTACGAAGCCTTTGGAGTACCGAACTTCAAATGGTGCTCATGATCTTCACGACTTTTTGAATATATGAGGATGTCATCAATAAAAACAATAACGAATCGATCCAAATATTCCTTGAATACTCGGTTCATCATATCCATGAAAGCCGCGGGAGCATTAGTCAATCCGAAAGACATGACTAAGAATTCATAATGCCCATCTGAAGTTAAAGGCGGTCTTTGGAATATCCTCGGTTCTAATCTTGGTTGATGATATCCGAGCGAAGATCGATTTTTGAAAAGAATTGTGCCCCTTGCAATCGGTCAAACAAGTCATCAATACGAGGTGAGGATACCTATTCTTGATGGTGACATGGTTCAATTCCGATAGTCGTCTACAAAGTCGCATACTCCCGCCTTTCTTCTTTACTGAATAAAAACAGGAGCACCCCAAGGAGATGTCTTGGGGCGATGAAACCGAGCGTGTCCAACAATTCACATAGTTGGACCTTTAACTCCGAAGTTCAATAGGAGCCATTCGATATGGGGTTTTAGAAATGGGCTTTGTACCGTGTTCAAGATCAATAAAGAATTCAACTTCACGTTACGGGGTAGTAGCCAGGAAGTTCTTCTGAAATACGTCGGAAAGTCAATAACAACAGAATATATTCAAATTTGGCGTGTCTTTATTCAAATCCATAACATGGGCTAAGAAAGCTTGACATCCGTTTTTCAATAAGCGAATAGCTTTATGATTAGATATGATGATGATTGATTTTAATGGTTTAGTTGCTTGAATTAAATATGACGGTAGGTTAGGAATATGAAAACTAACAACCTTACGAAAACAATCAATTTTGGCATGATGAGTAGTTAACCAATCAATCCCTAATATCACATCAAAAGCAAGTATCTTTAAAGAGATAAGGTCAATGGTGTAAGGTGATGATGCCAACTTGAATCAAACAAGATTTATAAACGATGGATGTGATGAAAGTTTCTCCTAACGGAGTTTCCACGAGATAGGTCAAAGTCTAATTTCTCGGTCAAGTTTAAGCGTTGAGCACATGCGGGAGAGATAAATGAATGGGTAGCACCGGTGATCAAGTAAGGTATAAACTTAAGTAAGAATTTATAAATAGCTTACCCGTGATCACCTCGTTTGGGTTCCTCGCATTATGACCGGTCCACAACAAACGCTTTCTTCCGGAATCGTTGACTTTGACTTTTACGGGGACGATCTTTTGAGTCACCGTCCCCATTGAACTAGGTTTTGCTTCTTGTCTGATCTCGAAGCGATATGTCCTTCTTTTCCACAATTATAGCATACCTTGAATCTGTTGTGGGCGGTTTGGGTGATATATCCCTCTTTTCCGCATTTGTAACATATAATGGGTGGTCGTTCTCCTCCTTAGAACCGATTCTTTGCTTAGATCTTTGTCGTCTTCACATGGTCATTGTTAAATCTCCTCTTTTTAAAATCTCCTCTGACTCGCTTCTTATTTTTTCATGGCCATGATTACCACCAGAGTGGTTACCATTTTGTCCGTCTGTTTCTTTCTCATTTGGTTATCATTATTACATTGATTTGCTATCTACGATACGATCCTGGTTGTGGTCCTCAGTTGGCCGTACTTTCGTATCTCGCTTCTAATAATTGAGCCTGTTTTACAACATCTGAATAGAGAAAATTTATGAGAAATGAGATCTTGATGTATCTTGGGGTTTCAAACCTCTAAGAAACATCCGCGTCATCGTTCCTCATTCTCCACCAAATGAGGTGCAAACACGGATAACTCTGCAAACTTTGCCTCGTCTTTGAGACACCGCGTCGTGTTGTTACGCTCCATCCTAATAAACTCCACTTCCTTCATATATAGCGAACACTTTCGGAAAGTATTTGTCATTAAATAGTTCTGAAACGTCTCCCAAGACATCTTTGAGTCTTGGTGGATGGAGTACGCTTCACAGACTCCCACCATGAGTCTGCCTCGCCACCACGAACATAAAGGTGGCGAATGGAACCTTCTGTTCCTCCGTGCATCCCAAGACATCGAATATCTTGGTAATTTGCTTGACCCATGTTTCCGCCCGTGATCGGATCTGGCTTTCCCTTAAATTCGTGGTCCCAACTCTTTGAACTACTTGGTTTGTGACAACCCGTGGTGAATTGCTATCATTTCCTCCTGTATTTTGAACACGAGTTTCCTCGTGCGATTTTGTATGAACTGCAAAAAGCTTCTAAACATCCCTCGTTCATCATCTGCTTTCGGTGGTGTTGTTCACGGGAGGAACATTGCCCGACTGTTGCACGTTCTCCTCGTTGGTGAGTCAGAGCGTCTCCACGGTCTCATTTCCATTGTTAATATTCTCGATCGACATTCTCAAATCTTCATAATAAAACAAGGGTTAATTAAGGAAATCAATATATCACATAATATCCTTATATATCTTGACCAACTAAAAAAAATAAGCTTAGGTAGGACACCTTTAGCGAAGGATTTACTCGTCTCTCCCCTCCTGGTTCATTCCCCGCCTCTCACTGCCGGAGATCATATCCCTAAGCTCGATACCAACTGTGGCGCCCCCAAAATAGGTCCATTCCATCCAACCCATTCTCGAGTTGTCGATACATGATGTACGAAACAACTACAACTTTATTATTACAACGATAAAACTATGAGTTTGAATACAAATATTATCTTACTAGACAATATCTAAACTCGAATAAATCCTCATCACATTTATTGATACATTATTTTACAAAATGGTGAGGACTACTAAACAACTCTTTCTAAAACCTTCATTCCATACCCCAGGCTAAATACTTCGCTATATTCTCGCCCTCCACGAGAAGAAAAATGGAACAAAAAGGAAAAGGGTGAGCTCAACTAGCCCAATAAAGAATATTATGACTAAGATAATATACAACAAATTATCGTTAGTCTTCAACAGGAAAAATCTAATAGAATACAATATCAACAAATTTTAAATCAATATTCGCAATGAAATAATAATTCATTAGAAGAGTTAAGTAGAGAATCTGCAAACTACTATCTTCTATGTATGAATTTAAAAGTTCATCGTCTCATCTTTTATCCCCGTAACATCAATCAATATATATACGGAATCAAATATTCATCTTTGCACTACTGAGCCAAAGATATTCATCGATTAATCATGTTCATCTAAACACTGTTCATCTTTGCACTCACGGGCAAAGATATTCTTCAAAATCATTCATCTTTTTGCACTACGGGCCAAAGATATTCAATAATATCATCATTTAAGATGAGGATGATGAAAATATTTTTAAAAGCGAATCGAATCCAAACAAAATGACAGGATTAAGGATTAAGGATTCGTACTTTATTTTATCCATGTTCAAAAATACCTCAAAAATAATCCTAGTGGTGTAAAATTCAAGAATGATCAAAACATGGATACAATCAAAGCTAGTATCCATAATAGATATTTTGACGAAAAGAAAATTTTTTATTTTTTCGATGAATAGTCTTAAGTATTAAATGAATAATCTCAGAGTATCGTGAATAGTCTTTGGTATATCGTGAATAAGTAACTCAGACACCAAAAGTTCCAAATTTGATAAAAACTTTAGATCAATATTTCAACATAATGATATTGAAGAAATAATATCATTACTGAAAAAATAATATCCCTTACCTCGAAAGATCAAGTCTTACAAAAACAACAGGATATAAAGGCTATGACTTGGACATGCACCGTATATCAATACTCAAAGTATACTCAAAATACTCACAAGAATACACTCGATAATATAGAGAGAAACTTGATTTACGGTGTGATTTTTAATTCTAACCTAAGCACCTATTTATAGAAAATTGCTTAGAACACCAAAGCGCGAAAAATTTAATAAATTAATAATATAATTATATAAATTTCCTCACGCGTGCCTAGAATCTGATTTCAGCCATCAAACACATGCCACATTCTAGAAAAAGTAAGAAAAACGTTTTTCTAATTTAAAATAATTTAAACTTCCAAAAATCAATTATTTGAAGCTTGAACTTCAATAATTCACAATAAATATCCCTTTTATCGGAAAATTCAATCTCGCTAGTTTTTATAGGAAATTCAATTCTCTACAACTTTGCGAAGAAAGTTTTTCCAAATTCCAAACAGAAATTGACCAAAATCCACAAGCAGGCGATTTTACATCTTATAATCAAATTTCGATCGATAAATGGGGTCCACAGAGCATGTTTAACATGTTTTAAACATTTATTGCAACAAAAAATACTCTTCCTCCTCGTATACTCATATATGCCACATTCGTTGTAAAAATATCACCATTATTATATTATTAAAATATAATAATATATTTAAATAATTATTTTATCGAAAAAGATAAAATTTCAATTTTCAACAATTGTCACATTAAAATTTTTCTCCATCTATATCCACATAAAATCAATATTTTCCTCATCATATGAATCAATAATTAATTATTCACAAATAATATTACGAGAATCACAATATTGACAACCGAGGCGCCTCAGAGGAAGAGGGCTTTCGATAAGAATTTCTTCTTCTTGGCGCATGAATTAGGTGACCAAACCTCTCCTTAGGCCGAACTTTCTAGATATTGCCAATAATGTTATCTAATAATATTATTCAGATAATATGAATTATTGCTTCGATAATGAAAAATCTTGTGTAATGACAATTATTGAAACAACAATGATATAAAATATCAACACGACAATTATTAACTCAATAAAATATTGAGCAGAGAATTACACGTAACCATTATTGAGTAGTGCCTTCTTACGTAAGAATCAATAATTGGTACAATCACAGGTATCTTCTTTGTCTTTTAACCACCGGATATTTTAACAAGATGATAATTGAGTAACAACTACTGTAGATTATTTTTAAACCACTTATATTTGTCGTTTTCTTCATCCAATCGCTTTCAGTTATGGGGCCCACATGCACATTTACATACCGTCGTCATGCGAATATTCCCAAAAGCGATCTGAATATTCCACGACCAAACGAATATTTCCCCGACAACAATGAATATTTTATAACCACTTGCTTATTTTAAAAGTATTTGCGTATTTTACCCCTAACTATCCACATTAATCAAATCAACCCTTACTATTTTAAAATAATAAATAGAGAAAATTAAATTTCATTAATAATAAGTTGGGGTCTTACAATATTGCTTTATGGAGTAAAATTCAAGAATAATATTGTACCAAAAATGATTTGGATGAAAAATCGAATCAATTTTTTTTTATCATGAATAAGACCCAAATTGAATAAGTACTTTCGAGTGAATAATACTTCATGAATAAAGAACTTAGTGAATAGTACTCTGGCATGAAAAAGTTAAAACTTATAAAGAATGCTCAGAATAATATTTCCATGAAAAGATACTGGATGAAACACAAATATGAAGGATATTCTACTAATTTCATGGAGTATAGAAGCCAAAACTTTAACCAAATGAATATAGAATTCGAAATCTGAAACGAAATAATATTACTTACATACTACAGAGTATGGAAGAAAATATTATTTCAAGCGAATATTGAACAAAAATAACATCTCTTACTTTTAAAAGAAGAGTATTCCAACTAGTATAGCGGAGATATTCTTGAAGAAAACTTTTACTATTTTCTAAACTCAAAACTTTCTAAAACTCGAAGGAAATACTCTCAATATTATAGAAGAAGAATTCTATGATTCTGGTTTGATTTTCAATTCTAATTAAGCATCCTATTTATAGGAGAATGGAAAGGATACTATTTGGATGCATAGTGAAGGAAAAGTCACGGGCGCAACTCTTCGGCCGAACATTTGAAATTTTTTGATTTACTATGCAGCACTATGCAATAAAATATTCTAATAAAACGAAAACTTTAAATAAAATATTATATATATATATATTATATATATTTATATTATATATTATATATATATATATATATATATAACATCTGTCAAAAAAACTTACGGGATGCACTCCCGTGATTTCCACCCCATTCCCCACCTTATCATCATATATATATATATATATACTCCAAGTACCTTATATATATATAATAACAATATATCCCCCCGTGACCCTAAATCTTCTCCTCCCACTTTTCTTTCAACACACGTGGGCCCCACATATGGCCCCACCTTTATTATATTAAATAATTTTCTACCAATTATTTAAAAAAATGGGTAAATGGGGGGTCAAAATAATAAGTTAATTTACAACAAATACTTCATAAAAATTATCTCAATATTTTTAACAACATTTTTTCATCATTATTATAATTCGTAAAATTTAACAACCAAGTCGTTCCCAAGAAAGAGGGGGCTTTCCAGTAAGGATTTCTCCCTATTGGTGCGCAATTAGGTGACCAAACCTCTCCTTGACAGAACTTCTAGACATCGTCAATATTGCAAATAATAATATTAATAACTTTGTCGTCTCAATTATTGATTTAATAATATAAAATATTATGATATCTTGTGACAATAATTGAATCAATAATATGAGAGATATGATCGTGAAATTCTTTGTAGCAATAATTGAGTATAATCGATCAATAATCAATATCGTGTGCTACTTATGCAACCACACATATTCTTGTACTTTTAACACTTGGTTATTTCAACTTGTTAACGGTAAAACTTCCGTCGTTATTTTCATAAAAAGATATTTATGTCGTTTTCTCATTTCGACAATAATTACGTTGTGGGGTCCACCAATGATTGTGTCATCGTACGAATATTTCCTGTTAAAACGAATATTCCCCGACCAATCGAATATTATATAACAACTTGCTTATTTTACAAAATTTATAAATATTACCCACAACTATAACATTATTTCAAATTCATATCTTAATTGTGTAGCCGTCGGCCATGATTGTGTAGCCGTCGGCAATGACTTTTTAAAATTAATTTAAAAGCATCAAATGCCTGTCCCCATATCTGTCGCTATAGGTCATTGGCGACGGGACCTACCGTTGTCATTATTCCCGCCGACAATGACTATATATATTTTGAAATTTTTATTCATAATTTCAAAATTTCCCTGTTCATTTAAAAACATAAACATATACCTGTTATAAACTAATAAAAACCATCAAATAACAATCAAATATCATACAATTCACCATTCAAATAGTAATCCAAATCAAATATATAGATCAAAAATGGTCAGTCGGTTAACTCAAAACTGTATAAAGTCAAACATGAAACTCAGTATATAACATAAACTAACTACAACCCGTCGCATTTCATCACATCGACTTCGGCCATCATCACCTTCAGACTTTGGAGGAGGTCGTCATTCATCACTTCGGGTTGGTCATCACGGTTGCCTCCACCTCCACGAGTCTCGTCAACAAGACCCCTACAAAATTAAAATAAAAATAACAAAGTCGAAATGAAAACATATTTACATTATTTTAGTTTGTGTTCTTCAAGTTAGGCGGACGAGACTCGAACTCGGGTTCCGTATATCGGAATCAAGTCTCATCAGTTGTAACGCGTGTCTATTGCCTATGTGGTGATATTGTCTGTGTTTGCGTGTCGTTTGGATGACCGGGGCGGGTTTTGGTCTCTTTTTCGACTATGTTTCTAAATTTTTGCAAGTTAGGCGGACGAATTTCGAACTCGGGCTCCGTATATCGAAATCGAGTCCCGTCAGTTGTAACGCGTGTCTATTACCTATGTGGTGCTATTGTCTATGTTTTCTTGTCGTTTAGACGACCAAGGCGGGTTTTAGTCTCTTTTTCGACTATTTTCTTAAGTTTTCGCCAGTTAGGCAGACGGGACTCAAACTTGGGCTTCGTATATCGGAATCGAGTCCCGTCAGTTGTAACGCGTATCTAATTTCTATGTGGTGCTATTGTCTGTGTTTGCGTGTCGTTTGGACGACCGAAGCGGGTTTTGGTCTCTTTTTCGACTATTTTCCTAAGTTTAAGCAAGTTAGGCGGACGAGACTCGAACTCGGGCTCCGTATATCAGAATCGAGTCTCGTCAGTTGTAACGCGTGTTTATTGGCTATGCGGTTGTGACGCCCCCAAAATTGGTATACATCACTTATCTTGAGTCGCCAAATATATGGTACAAAATACAAATAAAAACTTCATTATAAAACTGTCGTGTAAAATACTACAAAACATAACTGAGAGTTTAAACAGGAATATTGCCTTCTAGACAATATCCACTCTCAAATAGAGTCCTCATTACATTTATTATCACACTATTTTACAGAATAGTGAGGACTACTAATACACCATCTCGGACCATCACACCGTTCCCCGACTAGTCCCGGCTACGTTCTCATTTCCTGAAGAGAACAGTGAAGGAAAGGGTGAGCTCAACTAGCCCAGTAAGAAATATTATGACTAAGATAATGCAGAATAAATTATCATTAGTCTTCAACAATGTTAAACTGATAAAATACAATAGACATCAAGTTTAACTGCAGCGGAACAAGCAATCCATTAAAAGAGTCAAATAGAGAATAAAATCTACTATCTTTTATGATTTAAAAATATTTTTCATCACTTTTATCGAGACTCGACAATAAATTATCCACATCATCCTCCTTTACGACCAAGGATATTCATTAGTATCACGACCATAAATTATCCATGCACTACGGGCCAAGGATATTTGTGTATTCATCAACGGTCCTGATCATGCCTTAAAACAATTCATCTTTGCACCCTTGGCCGAAGAGAATTCATAGCCATAATCATACCAAAAACTGTCCATCAATGCACTACGCGCCAATGAGGACTTTTTTTTCACATCATTTGTAATATTACTACCATGATTATCTTAGAATAATCCTCGAGTCATAATCATACCAAGTCCATCTATGCACTACAGGCCACAAATGACTTTTAACAAAATATAAATATGAGGATGATGACAATGATATAAGAATTCAATAAAACAAGTTCAAGAATTAAATTATCCAGGAACTAATAACGTCCAAATTGTCAACATGATACTTCTTTGTAGAATAAAATTCAAGAATGCTCAGAAGAATATTTCCATAAAAAGATACTAGATGAAGCGCAAATATCAAGGATATTCCACTAATTTTATGGAGTATAGAAGTCAAAACTTTAGCCAACTGAGTATAATAAAGAATGAAATAACAAAAGAAATCACCATGCATGCGGTACTTGGCGATAGGCGAGTTATTCAACAATAATAATAAATAACGGAACCGAATTCGAATCATAATACGCACTAACCGGGATATTCCAATGTAATAATAAAGAATGGAATAACAACGAAATCACCACGCACGCGCGAGACGTCACATGTATGAGTTATTCCAATGTAATAATAAATAACGGAACCAAAGTTAAAGCGAAATTACTTGCCGAGCGGGGATATTCCAATGAGAATAATAAAGAATGGAATAACAATGAAATCACTATGCATGCGGTACTTCACATGGCGAGTTATTCCAATAAAATAATAAATAATCGGAACCGAAAGTCAAAGTAAAATTACATACCAAGCGGGATGTTCCAACGAATAATAAAGAATGGAATAACAACGGAAATCACCATGCTACTTCGCATAGATAGGTTATTCCAATAAAATAATAAATAACGGAACCAGGTCAAGCGAAATTCGCACCGACAGAATGTTCCAACAGAATAATAAAGAATGAAATAACAACAGAAAGCACCATGCATGCGGTTGCTTGGCGTGACGAGTTATTCCAATGAATAATAAATAACGGAACCGGTCCGTAAAAACGCGCAGCACAAGATATTCAATGTAATAATAAAGAATGGAATAACGAAAGAATTTCACCAAGTATACCACGTATACAGGTTATTCCAACAGAATAATAAAGAATGGAATAACAGAAGTTCTCTTCATGAATACGAAAGAAATAATAACCCTTACGAGTACAACAAATAATATCCCTTACTATAATAATAATATCCCTTACCTTAGAACAAACTGGATATAGGAGTAGTGAAGTAGCAGAATACTTTTCTTTTTTCTCTCTATAGTTTCTCTCTCTAGAGTTTCAGTGAATTCGTAAGAAATAATGAAGGAATGAGCTTCTATTTATAGGAGAATGGACTAAATAGTAACTGAGACAATCAGATCCTTCCTAAGAAAGGAAAAGTTTCCTGTTTTATTACTAATAATAAAACAAAGTTTAGACAACCAGATCCTTCTTAGGAAAGAGAAGTTTCCTGTTTTATTACTAATAATAAAATAAAACTAATAAAATATAATTATATATATATATATATATATTACCCTTTCCTGCAGGCAAACATTAAAACCATCCTTGATAACTGATTTACTATTATAATTTCAACCAACGGTCAAAAAAATTAGCACATCTCTTCATGGAATAATATTGTACTCAAAAATGATTTGGATCGAAAAGAAATATATTTTTCGGGTGAATAGTACCCCGTGAATAGTATTTCAGGAATAGTAACTCGTGAAATACTATTCACGAGAACCAGATCCTTCTTAGGAAAGAGAAGTTTCCTGTTTTATTACTAATAATAAAACAAAACTTAGACAACCAGTTCCTTCTTAAGAAAGAGAAGTTTCCTGTTTTATTACTAATAATAAAACAAAACTAATAAAATATATATATATATATATATATATATATATATTACCCTTTCCTGCAGGCAAACATTAAAAGCATCCTTGACAACTGATTTACTATTATAATTTCAACCAACGGTCAAAAAAATTAGCACATCTCTTCATGGAATAATATTGTACTCAAAAATGATTTGGACCGAAAAGAAATATATTTTTCGGGTGAATAGTACCCCATGAATAGTATTTTAGGAATAGTAACTCGTGAATAATACCCCGACACAAAAAGTGCCTCAAATACCCGAATGAATAATACTAGAGTGAATAGTAACCGGGTATTTTATGACAACTTGTCTACTTTGAAAAAATTTCACATATCACCCTTAACTTTAAACTTTTATCAATTTAACTATTCACCAAAATAGAAAAATTGAATACTTTTATTTCATAAAATTCGGGGTCTCACAGCGGTGCTATTGTCTATGTTTGCGTGTCGTTTGGACGACCGGGGCGAGTTTTGGTCTCTTTTTCGACTATTTTCCTAAGTTTTCGCAAGTTAGGCGGACGAGACTCGAACTAGGGCTCTGTATATCAAAATCGAGTCCCGTCAGTTGTAACGCGTGTCTATTTCCTATGCGGTGCTATTGTCTATGTTTGCGTGTCGTTTGGATGACCAAGGCGGGTTTTGGTCTCTTTTTTGACTATTTTCCTAAGTTTAAGCAAGTTAGGCAGACGAGACTCAAACTCGGGCTTCGTATATCAGAATCGAGTCCCGTTAGTTGTAACACATGTCTATTGCCTATGTGGTTCTATTTTCTATGTTTACGTATCGTTTGGATGACCGGGGCGGGTTTTGGTCTCTTTTTCGACTATTTTTTAAGTTTTCGCAAGTTAGGCGGACGGGACTCGAACTAGGGATCCGTATATTGGAATCGAGTCCTGTCAGTTGTAACGTGTTTTTATTTCCTATGCAGTGCTATTGTTTGTGTTTACGTGTTGTTTGGACGACCAGGGCGGGTTTTGGTCTATTTTTTGACTATTTTCCTAAG
Organism: Panax quinquefolius; assembly: GCA_020205615.1. Taxonomy (NCBI): domain Eukaryota; kingdom Viridiplantae; phylum Streptophyta; class Magnoliopsida; order Apiales; family Araliaceae; genus Panax; species Panax quinquefolius. Next base: position 141,343,752 of record CM035161.1, on the reverse strand, counting down.
TTTAAGCAAGTTAGGCGAACGCGACTCGAACTCTAGCTCTGTATATTGGAATCGAGTCCCATCAGTTGCAATGCGTGTATATTGCCTATGTGGTGCTATTGCCTGTGTTTGCATGTCGTTTAGACAACCGAGGCGAGTTTTGGTCTCTTTTTCGACTATTTTCCTAAGTTTAAGCAAGTTAGGCGATCAGGACTCGAACTCGGGCTCCGTATATCGGAATCGAGTCCCGTCAATTATAACGTATGTCTATTGCCTATACAGTGCTATTATTTATGTTTGTGTGTCGTTTGGACGACCGAGGATCTCTTTTTTGACTATTTTTCTACGTTTAAGCAAGTTAGGCAGACGGGACTCGAACTCGGGCTCCGTATATCAGAATCGAGTCCCATCAGTTGTAATGCGTGTCTATTGCCTATGTGGTGCTATTGTCTTTGTTTACGTGTTGGTTGGACGACCGGGGCGGGTTTTGGTCTCTTTTTTGACTATTTTCTTAAGTTTAAGCAAGTTAGGCGGACGAGACTCAAACTTGGGCTCCATATATCAGAATCGAGTCCTGTTAGTTGTAATGCGTGTCTATTGCTTATGTGGTGCTACTCGACGGGACACATTGGCGATAGCCAGGCCGTCGATAATGGTGTTATTCTTGACAGGAATACTGTCGTCGCTAATGAGGCCGTCGTCAATGACCTGTATTTTTATAATGAACCCAACGGAAGGTTATTAATTAAAATAATTAAAGATTAAGAAAATTCAGATAATGATATATTTAATAAATAAATGTTTTAATTTTACCCAATGGAAAAATTAGAATTAATTAAATGGAATTTTATTGCATAAGTAACATGTTTATTTCGTTTCTGCCCAATGGTGATGCGTAGATAAATGTGTTGTGCATTATTTTATGGGGATGTTATTAGTATATTATTAATTGGACCAACGAAAGATTGATAATTATGTACCAACACCTCATTAAAATTTATTTTTGGGTGTTGTAAATAGATTTTATGTAACTAACTGCTTCCCCTTACAGTAGATTTTTTATTATTATTATGATTAATTATTGTTGTACATTGTGGCTTTCTTTTATTTTTTTGTAAGCATACTTATGAGCTTGATTGTGTTTCAGAATTGACTCCAACTAGTATTTTTGGGTATCTCTCTGGAATTTAAATCTTGAATGAAACTAATTTTACTACTCGAAAAGAGGAAATGAAAATGGTACTCGACATTATGGATTTGAACTATGCATCCTTCTGCTCCACTTACAACTACTAGCTTAATTGAGCAAAAGGTTATTTATGAAAAGTGGGAACAATCCAATCGCATGTCCCTTATGATCATGAAAAACTCTGTCACGACAACCATTTGAGGAGTCATTTCTGACTTTGAGAATGCTAAAGAGTGCTTAACTTCAGTCAGGGAACAATTTAAGGGTTATTCTAAAACTCATGCAAGTATACCCTTATTTTGAAAATGCACACTAGTATGTATGACGGGTTTAATGGAGTACGCGAGCACATTATGATGATGAGCAACATGACCTTTAAATTAAAGGGAATGGACATGACAATTTCTAAGGGTTTTCTGGTTCACTTCATTATGACTTCTCTTCCTGCACAGTTTGATCCATTTAAAATCAATTATAACACGCATAAAGAAAAGAAAAAGATGAGAGAGTTAATCGCCATGTACGTCCAAGAGGAAGAAATGCTTAAGGTTGAAAAACCTAATGTTGCTCATTTTGACTACCACTGGATCTTATAAAAAGAAGGCTTATAAAAATAGCAAAGGTTTTAAGAATAAGGATAAGCCAATTTCTATCAAAACAAATAAGTCAAATTATTAAAGTAACAACTCTGAGGCAGGTCCTAAATGTCAATTCTGCAAGAAGCAATGACATATTCAGAAAGAATGTCCCAAGTTACGTTCAGATAATGGCTTGAAAAAAAAGGTATGCCCTTCAATTATGTGACTTATGAATCCTTTCTAATTGATGTTCGTTCTAATGGTGACTTGACACTGGTGCTATGGTTCATATTACTAATTCATTGCAGGGAATGGTGACTTGACACTGGTGCTATGGTTCATATTACTAATTCATTGCAGGGATTCCTTTCAAAGAAGAAACTCCAAAAGGGGTAAAGAACCATTAAAGTTGGCAATGAAGAGTTTATACAAGTTGAAGCTACATGAACTCTTCCGTTAATTTTGGAGAGTGGTTTCACCTTGTATTTATATGATACTCTTTATGTTCCCAGTATGACACGAAATTTAATTTATGTATCTAAACTTGACATTGATGGTTTTTCGTTTAAGCTTGGGAATAATAAAATAATTATTTATCATTACTCTCATGTTATTGGTTCTAGCTCTTTAGAGGAAAATATAAAATAAATTTGGATAATGTCTTTGTTGAATCCTTGTTAACAATAAATGTGATAGAAAATACCTCTAAAAGCGGAAATAAGAGAAAACTAGATAATGAAAATTCTTCAAAATTGTGGTATAAACGTTTAGGCCATAGTTCAAAAGATAGAATGCAACGTCTTATAAATAATGGAATTCTTCATTCACTATATTTTTTGATCTTGACCATTGTATTGAACGTATAAAAGGAAAATTTATGAAAGGAAGTAAGAAATGAGCCACTAGAAGTGTGCACTTCTTGAGGTGATTCACACTTATATATGTGCATCATTTTCTCTTGGAATTGGTGGACACAAATATTTTATTACATTTATTTAAGACTATTCTCGTTATACTTATGTCTATCTGTTATTAAAAAAATCTGAATTACTAAATATGTTTAAAATTTTCAAGACTAAAGTTGAAAATCAACTTGACCGGAAAATTAAAGTAGTGAGATCAGATAAAGGCGAAGAGTATTATGGTAAACACTCTGATATAGGTTATAGCCATGGTCCATTTGTTTTATTTTCTCAAGAAAATGGCATCGTCATTCAGTATAGAATGCCTAGTACACCGCAACAGAATGGTGTAGCTGAGAGGCAAAATCCTACCCTTATGGATATGGTACGTAGTATGTTATGCAAATCCAATTTATCTATATTTTGTGGACCGAGGCATTAGAGACAATTGTTCATATTTTAAACTATGTTCCTAGCAAATCTGTCCCCTAACACTCCTTATGAAATTTGGACAGGTAGAAAACCTAGTTTAAAATACTTACGGGTGTGGGGTTGTCTAGTTGAGACTAAGATTTTTAATCCACAAATAAAGAAATTTGACTCTAAAACCATTAGTTGTCATTTCATTGGATATCCTAATAGATATAAGGGTTTTGAATTTTATTGTCCCTCACATACCACTAGAATTGTTGAGACTAGGCATGCAAAGTTTTTAAAAAATGGTGATTTAAGTGGGAGTGTTGTGCCTAGAAAAATTGATCTTGAAGAAAACAGGATTTATGTTTCTAATCCTGCAATTCAAGAGGGTGAGGCACATGCAACAACCTCGTATTGAGGCGAATGATGCTCCTGAAATAGATGAGCCATCAACTAATATTGAACCCCACATTATTGAAAATCATATTCCTAAAATTCTACAACCTTTATGTAGGTCCGATAGACCTAGCCTCTTAAAAATCTTGAATTATTTATATTTTGCATTTCTGTTTATATTGTTCTACTTTTTATATGTGTCTTATTTTTACATTATCTCATTAAATTTAGAATTGTGAATTTTATTATAATCTTTAAATAACTTTTCTTAAAATATTATATTATGCTAATATAATAAATTAATTTACTTAACTAATTTGATAATATATCTTTAAAAAAAATTAAAGAATCTATTCAACCTCCCCATCTACATCTGTTTGGTATCTTTTTGAGAATAATATCCACCACACCCCAAATCCACATTAGTTATCGCAAAGATGAAGGAGATATATGATGAGGAGGAGGAGATGGGCATAGTCTTGCACAATTGTAGTCTGTAGAAGAACTTCTTTCTTTTGATAATTTCCAAGTTTAAAAGTTTTAGATATGAATGAACTGCTTTGTAATGATTCAAAATTTGAAGTTAAAAGGATTTTTTATTTGTAAATTTTTCACTTTAAAAAAAAATTAATAGGAAGAGGAATATGAAGCAAGCCGTTGATGATTGTTTAGATTTTTATTCAATCTTATTTCATTTTTAATTTTAATTTTGTGTTGTTTTTATTTTTTGTTCAGTATAAATATTTGTTATTTTTGTTGTCAAATAAGAAATATTTCAAGTTAAGTTTAACTATTTTTTTCATCTAACGAGTTAAGTGAACTGATTAGGCTTGATTTATATTCGATTTATTCTAATTAATTAATTTGATTTTGTCTTTACTTAATGTATGTGAAATTATTTTGATATTATTAATCTTAATTATGTTGTATTTATATTTTTGTCCTTTTAAAACCTTAACATGGTAAAATGGATTAAATAAATATTTTTATAAAAAGCACATCAATATTAATATCCTACATGTCTTTATCACGCCATCAATTGATGATATAGTCGCTTCAATTGAATTGAAATAAAAAAAAAAATTAAGAGTTGAATGTCTTAATTGCAAAAATTAGAAGAACGATCTCTAAAGTGTAAAAAGATAAGAAATTTAAGGTAGTAATTTATATTTAAATTTTTATATTATTATAAACCATAAATTATAACAACAAATTATGATAATGACTTTTTAGTGTAAATTATGATAAATATATCAACAAATTGACTTTTTAGTGTAAATTAAAAGATGAACGATATGTTATGATAATTTTCATATTAAATTGAAAGCTAATTTTTTTATATATAATAATGAATCTAAATTCTGTTCATAAATTTAAATTAATATTATCAATGCAATATTTACTACTTTAAATGTTATTATAGAACTTCAATATTTATAGTGCAACTATAGAGTATAAAATTTTGACTGAAATATCAGTTCCGTAAAATTATGCATTTTTAATGGTTATTTAAGTTAATACTTCAATTATTAATTAAATTGAAATTAGATCAAATTGGACCTAAGGTAGCCAACTAGCAAGTTAGTCATCGTCAACCCCTCTGGCATCTCTCTCTCTCTCTCTCTCTCTCTCTCTCCTAATCTCTCTGTCCGCCCGTAACTCCGCCGAGTCGCCGTTAGACGAGACATTTTCCTCCATAATATGTCATGGTTACGGAGAGCAAAAATCGAAGATGTCCAGCGGCCTCGCTATGACGACAATAACGTTACCGGAATCCTAGAAAACGACGATGAAGAAAAAGAAGAAGAAACAAGTAGAAAACTCACACCGTCAGAAAGCAATGTAACGGAAGATCAAGAACTATTTATGGGAGTAAAGGTTCGTAGAGCAGCCTCTCTCCATAGGGATTACAGAAGTGACTATCTCGACGTCCCTTCCACGCCTTACCTGCTGAAGATTCTACAAAAACAAGGTATAATGAAACAGTTTTGATTTCTATAATTATGCTATTTGACTGATGATGCAGTTTTGATTTGATCCATTTTAGTAGACGTGATTGATCATTGACGATAACTTTGATTGTTAACTTTTGGTTTCGTGGAATTGAATGTATGAATTATTACATTTCAAATTCATGTTTTGTTGTTGAATGTTGATGCATCAAGCTAGAATATTTCAAAGCTGGATTATTTGTTCAAGATCAAATAGAAAGGGAAAAAAATTCTCTATTTATTACTGTTCGATGTAGTTTACTTACAAGTTCTGATAGTTATATGTGAAAGTCCAATTGTGTAAGAAAATTTTGTTTATAGTAACAATAACTAAATTTGAGACCTTTATTATAGACTCAACTCAAGTAAACAAACAGATCCAAGTTTGATATCACTTTGTTGAGTGCCTTTTTTCCCATTTGGGAATCCAGTTAAACCGATAAAGGGATGCAGAAGTGATTTTGACTATTGTCTATTGACTCACATTGTAAACTTTGAAGTTGGACTTCTAACCTGAGTTTATAAGACTGGGCTTTGTATTTAAATTAGCAAACAATAATAACTTGAACTTTTCAATGGCGAAATATGCATTTTATAATATGAGCTACCATGCCACAGGTCAATAAAAATGTGCTTTTTGGTCAAGAAATGGACATTGCATGATCTTGTTTCGACTTAATAGTTTGAGTTAATGGTGTTTCTTGTGTACTTAAGCGTGTTAATATCATTTTATTACTTGTTTGATGTGATTTTGCATTGAAAATAGTAATATCGTCACTTTGTAATCGTTGTGGTTATCACTCCATTGCACATAGTGCCTTTGTTCTCTTAATTTGGTAATAAAGTGCTATGAAATGCTAAAATTCCATGAACAAGTAGAAAGTTGCTTGTAGAAATTAGAGCATTTTGTTTTGTAATACGTATAGTGTCTGAAGATGCTTTCTTTTCTTAAATAGCTCTTCCATTCCACCTAAACTCTGTACAAACTCCCATTATACAGGTGACAAGAAAGTTTTCTTCGCAGACCGAGTATTGAAGTTTACGGGTTCTGGGAAGATGAAACGACGTATTCTTCTGATGACTGATTTTGCCCTTTACGTTGTTGACCCAGAGACTGGTGCACTTAAGAGGCGGATTGCCCTAGTGGCTGTTGAGAAAATATGTTTGAGTGAATTAAGTGATAATTTCTTTGCCATCATCATCCCAACTGAGTATGATATTCTCATGGCAAGTACTCGAAAGACTGAAATCGTTAATATGTTTCTAGAAGCTACAAAGAATGCATCTGACTATGAACTTGAGGTGCTCTTCTCAAATAGGTAAATGAAAATTATGCTTTTTTATTCCATGTACTACTCACATTGTGTTAATTATTTTATTCCTTTTGTTTTTCTATTCTGTCAGATGACATTTTTTTCACTTGTACGACTTCTTCATACAAGTGAATGTTCTCTTTACTTGTCAAAAGAAGAAGTGAATATTCTCTTTTCGACAAAGTTGCATTGACAAAGTAGTTGGGGTTACTATGCTGTGATATTTGCCTATTTTTAGTTCAAAATTACTTTGCAAACATTTGAAAGCTGAAACCTTGGGCATATTGCAACGTTGATGTTGTGAGTTGTCTGACATAACTTAATTTTCTTATCTGCTGTTACATTTGTGGTATGATATAGTATCTTGTGTAATATTCTGAATATTTACGAGGCTAGAATAAGAAAATAAAAATTTTCAAAAAAAGACGCTAAGGTTGTGTTTGATAAAATTGAATGTTAAGACCTGAAGAGTTAAGACGTCTGAATAATATAGAGCGTTTGTTTAAAATTGTATTTGAATAAAGAAATGTTGTTTGATAATAATTTTTTCAAAATGTCTTAACAACTGTATTTTACCATTTTAACCCTCTAAACTATTTAAGCAAAACTTGTTAAAATTCACTCCTTAATTTTATTTTAATTTTAATTTTACATCAATTCAATTATCTTCTCTCAATTCCATTGAATCAATAAAGAATCACCACTTTCTCTCTTCAGAAAATCTACACATACATATACAGAGAGAAGAAGTAGTAATCAGAGTTTATCTTGAAAAGTGAGATGGTGCGAATTATACCGATGATTTCGTCGATCCGTCATTCTCTCTCCTCCAAGTTTTCTTCAGCTACCTCTTCTTGCTTCGATGGTGTTTCTCTCCTGTAACTTTTGGAGAAGTATAAAAAAAAGTATTAACCTTTGTCTTTAATCAGATCTGAGTTCAGTATTTTTCGTCGGAGATGGTGTGAGGAGTGGGTTGAACCTCGCCGGAGATGGTAAATTTCGACTTGCGGATCAAAGATGTTGGCGATGGTGATGATTGTGTATTGTGTATTTTATTAGAGGGATTTTGTAATATTGAAAAGGTTACTTTAAACTCATTCGGATGTGCTTTTAAATGGTTTAGAATTATATTTGTCTCTAATCGATTAAGAAGTATTAAGAGGCAAAAAAAAATTTATCAAACAAGTTTAGCCTCTGACCGAATCAAAGGCACATCTATTAAGAGGCATTCTGATGTAATCAAACACAACCTAAATCACTATTCATAAAATGTAAAGTTAACTTTGGGAAAGTCAACATTTTTTGATTAACCGGATTAGTTAGGAAACTTAACTAGAAGACTAACTAGAAAGTAAATTAAGTTAGATTAACCAAACTAGGTGGAATTTGGTTAGGTTGTAGAGAAACTGAGGGCATTATGGCCATTTAGGAAAGCTTATATGCATATAGCTTATGTGTGTATAGGTTTTTTCTTGATTAATTAGTTGGCAAATGAGACTGCTTCCTAAAATGTGTTGTCCAAAATTGTGTGGTGTGGTGTGGCACATGGGTGACTAGGCTTGGTGATAAAGCTTGTGACTCACTATGGTGACTAGCTTGTTAACTTGTTAAGCTAGTTTGTGACTTTATGTCCTAAATACCCTAACTTAGGATTTAGAGGACCATTCTTAATAAATTTTCACCAATTCACAAAGCTAGAGCAAGAGAAGATTGATAATAACAAGTAAGAATACTTGTTAGTTGAAAGAAGGAAGGATGACAAAAAGGCTTAATTACTCAAGTATTGTAAAGCTTGCACTTCAAGAGGTAAAGAAATCATGTTTTTGTATTTCTAGCTTATGTTGTTATGTTCTTGAGTAGGATTCATGAAATAATATATGTTTAGGTTTATGATTATGATTATGTAATACAATGTTATCAAGTCATAAAAGATGAAAACTAGTTAACTAACCCAAGTGGTAACTAGCTAGAGAGATTGAAAGTATGAAATGAGAAACCCCTAAACTGAACTGTTATTGTAAAAGTTATATAAAATCATATGTTTGGAATTTGGTTATGAAATACAAAGCAAAGTTGTAGAGATGGAAGTTAAGAACGCGTGAGATTTTGAACGACTCAAAAATGTTTTAAAACGAAGAAGTTATGGCCGTTTTACTGAGCCGGGTTCGGGATGCGAAACAAGCTGTCCATTTCTTAAAAAGTCCCTTAAAATGAGTTTTTGAGTTTTAGAATTTTGTAAGCATAACCACTAATGAAGATAGTTTAGTTAAGTTATAAAAACACTTGTTAAGAAGTAAAATTCGATAAAATAACCTTCGGGTACATGTAACTTATTATATAGGTTGTTTAAAGTGTACCAATAAGACGAGATTACGCATCAAGGCATGTTCAAATCATGTGTTATAAATCTTAATCTTTATTTGATTATGTGAGCAAGTCTTCCAACTCTTATTTGATTATGTGAGCAAGTTTTCTATCCTAAATTTATGTGCAACTATTTCTAAGCTTGTTCATATGTGATAGTATAGGTATGAAATTAAGCCTTATGTAATGTTAAGTAGGATATGATGATTAAATGTCAAGTGTTTAATGGTATGTTGTGCTATATATGATTATGTTCTATCATTGAGCATAAGTTAGCATGATCGTTAACTGAAAGTTATGATTATGTTTATATGAAAGCATAAATTGTGATTGTGTTATTTGTTAGACTTGTTGCGCCGTCGTGCTCATTCTTGCGAATAAAACTTTATTTGTAGTTAAAGAAGAATAATAAGAAGATCATGAACGTAAAGAAGAAGCGTAGATTAGGTTTCATGTTTTATTTACTTGTATTTGTATTAAGTCATAATGACTTCTGTAATACGAACAAGTAAACCATGTAATCGAATATTATATTAATAATATCATGTTATTATCATCAGAATGGTGTTATGGTGTTATGTCTTTAATTTGATATAACTTAGAATTGTTAAAGATCTATTAATCTGAGTGAGGGTATTGGTAATATGGACTGATCATGTTATGCCGATATTCTGAACTTCAGATAGATAGTAAAACATTAATACAATGTTGATAAAGAACTATATATCTGAATGTGGATATTGAATAACATTGTGAGTGTTGTAAGAACATAGATTTAGCACCGATGAAGAAACCAAATTCATCGCAAGGTTCCTCTGTTCCAAGTTCAAGTGTTTTATTAATATTGTGAAATTCAGATAAATAGGAAATATCGATATGAAAATATATATATAAAGATTTATGTCTAAGTGAGGGTATTGAATGATATTGGGAGTTTTATAAGCACTGAGGTTACACTAATGAGCGCCGCTAAGATACCAAAATTATCGAAATACGCCCCTTTGTTGCCAAGAACGATCTTATCATTAATGCTATGAAACTTGATATATATTGAAGCATAAAATGTTTGATTCGTAAGGTTAAAATTGAATGATATATATGGTGTTATCCATGTATACAGATATAAGTTACAAGTTGACAAGTTGATACTTGTAGAAAAAATGAGATCGAGATCAAGTTAAGATCTAGGGTTGAGGTTAAGAAAATTTATAATTTTATAGCTTGTAATAGACTAATTCAACCAATATGATTATGGGATCATTGGTTAAGTTACGAAAGATGTTAATGTCGACCCTTGTTCGGGATCGCCTGGACTCGGGCGTTACACCTTGGACTTGGATTAGTAGCATAGTTGCATAGAGATATTATGTGCTGTGGAGTTGTAATTCATTATAATAATGACCTCGCCTATTTAGACACTAAGCATGGATAAAAAATATGTATGTGTACTGCATGCACAATTTGAATGTTGTGCGTTTGAAAAATTGTTAACTGCTTAATAAACAGTTATTTGTACCCTAGTGCCACTGACTAAATCAAACAAGTAGAATTATTATAGGAAATGTTTACTTATATCAAGATCATGTTGAATTTTGTTTGGGTTTATTAGGAATTTAGGAGGATGTTACATGATAGCATCATGTGTTCATCGAATACGAAAAGAGTTTATCACTGATAATCTGATACTGAGTTATTAAACCCTCCCCTTCCAAAAAAACAAACCACTTTTTAATGTTGTTTTATTTACATGCATGTCTTCCCTTCTTTTGCAGCTTTGAGTACAATGCAGCAGCTGATCTGGCGAAAGAAATTATATTCGAGCAAGTTGAAGGTTGGTGATACTGCTCTCTAGGGAAGAACTAATTAAAAGAATTTAATTGAAAATGAAGTGAAAAAATATGGTTATATGGGGACGTTTATCTTCCTTGCAAAAACTCTACTACAGATTTTTAACCTATGAATTTAGATTATAAAGATATTATGCTCTTCTGAAAGCTTTACATACTATTGATTTATTTCAGGTGGAGTTAAAACAAGAATTACGAGCAAGTGAGTTACATTTTTTACTTCGCCTTCCTATCATTGCGTGCTCTGAGGACCTCAGGGGATTAACTGTGTCTGTGTACATTGGATAAAGGTGATTGATTCTTTTGCCATTGCTATGCCGATTTCTGCTTAGCTTTTGAACTGACCACACAGGATTTGTAGCTTATCGTTTCGTATAATATATTTTTTCGGTGACATCATTTAAATTACCAGTTCAACCCATATGAATGTAATTCTTGTGATGTTTTGTAAATTTGAAACTACTAGTCCAACCGTTATTTTTTGCTGAAGAAACACATTTTTCCTTTCCTGTCATGATATGTCTGATCCTTTTTTTATTGGTCATTACCCAAAGTCTGATCAAAATTAAATCTTTTGTAAATATGAGAATATGAAATTTTATAGCCTTGTGTTTGCGAAATTTCCTCATGCATGAGACAGTTTTCTAACATTTTTCCTTTTTAAAAAATTGGAGTGCCAACTGACAAAGTATATTGCTCTTAAACCATATCTGTAAGCAATTTTGCTTGAATAACAGCTCTGTGGCACTTTTGGCGAGTCTGCTCCAGCTAGGTTTAACTGACATTATTGTACAGCTAGATATTATGTTAGGTGCTATTCTTGTACGATGCCAATTCATTTCTTATTTAATTACTTGTACGCACTAACCTTGTCCTGGTCAAAGTAATTCAGAAAAAACAAGCCAACTTTTGACCTAATTTGGATCAATTAGGTAAGCTAACTTGAGACACAATTTGTCAAAGGGAAGCAAAATAAAGATTACAGTCGCATGCATAACAAAGAATTGGGGGAAAAAACTTTCACAAGTAATTTCTAGTAAAATATGAAAAGTTCTATTATATATGATTGATAAATTTATGTCAATCGTAAATGTCGACATATGTGATACATAAAATATGAAAGAATTAAAGAGGGACCCACAAACTATTGTTCTATTTATTGCTTAGAGTTTGACGTTAGTTGCAATCTAGCTTCGTCTTGAGGTTTGTCGACATATATATCATTTTCCAAATAAGAATATAACTATGGAACAGCAGATGATCCTATATCAGCAGATGGAGGTGTCACTGTTGGTGTTGAAGCTTCAGATTTAGTTCCAGAGGATGGCTGATTTCCTGTATTAATCCTTCCAATATCTTCCACCATCTTCAAAACATCAGACATTTTAGGTCTCTGTTCGGGCACTCTTGCCACGCATGCCATTCCTATTTGCAACATTTCCACCATCTCCTCCTCTGTGTTCGGATACCTCAAAAGTTCCACATCAAACACTTCTGCAGTCCATTCCTCTCGGACAACAGAGTGAACCCATCTGACTAAATGGATAACCTCTTCACTTCCTGTGGTACGTATAGGCGACTTCCCAGTTAGAAGCTCAAGCAGCAGGACTCCAAAGCTGTAAACATCAGATGCCTGGGATACTTTCCGAGTGTCTGTTACTTCTGGAGCACGGTATCCTGCTGTCCTGACAACAGGTGTGGCCATTGGACTCATCAATGTCGCCAAGCCAAGATCACACACGCAACCCTGTTGCTGGGAGTTGAGGAAAATGTTTGAGGCTTTTATGTTTCCATGGACAAGATTCCTGCTGCTTTGTGTGTGGATATGAGCAATGCCTCTTGCTGCACCAACAGCTATCCTTAGTCGGGTTTCCCAGTCTAGTGGAGTCCGATCTTGACCTCTTTTTGCTGAAAAATTTAAAGATGCATTAGAATATAATTACTTTGCCACAACAAAGTAAAATTTGCATATATAGTGAACAATGAGAGTAAGGGGATGGGATTAAACTCAAAATAATGTAATTTATTTTAAAATTTAAAAAAAATAAATGTCGCGAGTAGTACTACTTTTTAGATAATTTATAAACAACTGTAGTTGCAATCAGCGGAGGTAATTTCCTAGGTCATGCTTCAATAATTTGTGGCCATGTTCTCACATAGAACAAGTTGGTTGTATTTGAAAACACATTTTGTGGTAAATTTGAAGCAAAACATAAAATCAGCATTCTGTTAAGGAAGATTATTTACACATGACAGAAATTGATGCATCTACAACCATACTCCATCTCTACTTGTGCAATTTTTTTCTTGAGCTAACAATGGGAAAACATATTAAGACGGTATAACGTACCGTATAACATTGTCGATATGCTCCCCTGACTGAAATAGTCATACACCATGAGCTTTTCATCCTTAGAATAGTAATATGCTCTTAGGGAAACCACATTCTCATGCTTGATACTTCCGACAACCTCCATCCGCTGCTCAAACTCTCGTCTGGCAACGCTTGCTTCCTTTAATCTCTTTACTACAACTGTGGTTGAATCCTCCAATGCCGCCTTATATGTTGTCCCAAATGTTCCCTTTCCAAGCGCTTCAGCAGAAGCTCTCAACAGATCTTCTAAATCAAATGCAAGATTACAACCCTCAAAGAAAACAAGACTACTATTCCTATCCTGGCTCCCAGTCCCAGACATTGCTTTCTTCATGGTTTTGTCTTTTTTCTGGGACTTGGCCAATACCTCGTTTTCGCCTTTTTTATTGGAATGGCAAACAATCAACAGCACAGCGATTATCGCAAACCCCAGAACGCAACTGCTGACTACAATTCCCAGGATTGCAGATTCGCTAAGTTTTGCGTATTTTCTTGAAGGTTGAGCATTTGGTGGAGGAGCTGGAGCTGGAGCTGGAGCTGGAGGTAGTGGAATGGGGAAATTTACAGGAGAAAAACTATTACCAAAGAAAGCTGATCTTGGGAATCTCCGGAGAGAATCAGGCACAGTTCCGGTGAGATTATTGTTAGATAAATCTAACAACCGGAGGGTGGGGATATTAAGATCAGGTAATTCACCCGAAAGTGAGTTGTTAGCAAGATTCAGAGCGGTTAAGCGAGTCAAATTTGAAATTGAGGAAGGGACAGTGCCGTTAAAACTATTGTTCGACAAATCAATAATAGAAAGATTTTTCCAAACAGAGAAATCCAATGGCAATGACCCATAGAACTGGTTGGATTGAAGGTGAAGTGCAGTCAATTTTCCCAGCTTAGAGAAATCAGTAGGGAATGGGCCGAATATGGCGTTGGATCTTAGACTCAAAAGCTCAAGTGCTGACAAGCGGCTAAGGGTGTCGGATGGAATTGGGCCGCGAAGTCCGATTGCAGGCAACCGGATGGCTGTAACTCTAGACTCATCATGATTACATGCGACTCCAGTCCAGTTTGTGCAAGCGGAAGAATTTTGATCCCAATGGAGAGGGCGAGAAAGGTAAATATTTTGGGCAAAATCAAGCAAGGCTTGCTTATCTTCTTCAATGGGTTCAGTGGTTACTACCAAGTAAAGAGATTCAAACACTAAAATTATTGCCAAGAATATGAACTTGATTTCCATTGTCAAAGCTGGACATTTCACCAAACATACGACAATATAGATGCGGGGGGTCATAAATATTTTCCATTAAAAATTGAAGCGTTTCCATTAAACCAGGGTTGGTTTAATAAAAATTACAAGGAGTTTTGGTCAAACAAGCAGACACAAATTTGAAATTTGAGATTCGTTAGAAAAGGGATTTTTTTTTTTTTCTTGAGTTTTCAGTTATCTGGAATTAAGGTGGAAAAATGAAGGAATGATTAAAAATGGGTGAATTAATTGAGTTAGTTTTGTAGTGAACCGAACCAAATAGAAGCAAACAGAAAAAAGACACCATCTACATTTTCCCATTATTTTGGAATTGGAAACTACTTGGTCTGTAGTATACACTACACGTAGAATCATAGATATTAACTATTCTTATTTTACTTATATACTCCCTCACTCGTTTTAGATGATTTTATTTTTTTCTAATTATTATTTTGTATAATTTAGGAGAATTAATTAAAATCTGAGAAGATGTTATGAGAGAGTATGAAATAAGTATGATAATTATGAATTTAAAGGTATATAAAATTAATATTATATTTAATAATATATAATTATTTCTTTATTTCTTGTATTCTAAAAATTATATATATTAAAGAACGGAGGAAAGTGTATTATATATATATATATATATCAGTTTATATGCATGTAATGTAAGTTGCCTTTCAGATAATGCATTAATATTATAGAACCAAGGAATATATATTAGATTAGGGCATTATTAGGCCATGGGCGGCTACACAAGTCATTTTGAAAGCAAGATAAAGTTTCAAATCATAATTTTAGTGGTAAAAAACGTTGACCTTGATTATATTGTTAAGCTACATAATTTATACTACGTACTATAATATACTCTCTCAATCCCATAATACAGCACATTTTAGATGATTTTATTTATTTTAAATTATTTATCATTTTAATTATAATTTTTTTAATTATCCCTTTTAAAAAAATATTCTCATGAAAAATGAATGAGATAAGTATAATAATAAATAAGAATTTAAAAGTATTATAGATAATTAATAATAATTTAATGTTATCTAATTATTTTCTTAATTAACATATATATTTTAAAAACGTTATATTATCGCGACGGGAGAAAATATTGCTTGCATACTTTCTTTAATTAAAGATTGTTAAAAATAAGACAAGGTTGCAATCAATATTAAAAAACAAAACGGGGGACAAATGAACATAAAAAAAAATAAGTAAAATTGTTAGTGCCTGATAAGATAGGCTTACATAATTTCAATTCATTATTTATTTATTTAATTAATTTGTTTTGGTGGTAATCTTAAAGCAAAATTCATTGCTATTTAAAAATGAAGAAGGTATCACAAATTGAGCATATAATTTTAATAATGCATTACCATTCCACATTGAAGGTTTGATTCTTTGAAAGGTGTCACGTGGAGAATACTTGACCCGCCATTACGACATACAATTATCCATACAAAATTGCAGGGTAGACTTCAAGATAAGGAATTAAGGATCTACAATGAACAAACACTCCTTTCTTACTCGTTTGACTAAAAATTCGATTTAAACTCGACTCAAAATATAAATAATTTAAGTATAAATAAATTTTAAAAGTTTGATAAATTACTCAAACTTTCTCAAATTACAATTTTCTATTGATAATCAGATCATATTCGTTCGAAAAGTTCAAACTACTCGAATTTCGATTCACATCGTCTTTCATTTTTGAGCCTAAACTAAGAGGCTCAATAAAACTTTATTTTATACTCGATAAAATTTATGAACCAAATCTGAACAACTCAGTACTCGGCAGACTCGTTTCATTTACACCATTTTCATTTACACCATTACTTCAAGAGCAATACCAAATTAATTACCTAACATATATTAGAATAAGCAAACCATGATATATAATCCCTATCAATCTAATCTCATGTATTAATAAGTTTTGTCGACTTTTTAACAGTCAGTTACGTGAATAAATATGAGTGATAATCTTTTTAGAGGGAGTTTAATAAGTTGGACCCTCTTATAATTTGTATTAATCTCATATATTAATAAACTTCGTAATTGTAATTCGATATAAATTTATCACAATACATAACGAAACTCTTTAAAAAGAAAATTAACAAAACATGCATCATATAATATCAAATCCTGATCACTGGACGTTTGCTTCTCTTTGATCAGTAGTAATCAATTAATCGACCCATTATTTCCTTTTTGAGAAGATGTAACCTAAAATCATAAGCAGTGGCTGGGCCAGTTTATTGGATTAATGGTTAACTTATCCAAAAAAAAATAAACTTACGCCATCTTTAACCCATTATTTCCTTCGAGATGTAAATATGCGTATGCGGGCCAGTCTATTGGATTGTGGCCCATGTTTTGCCATCTTTGGATATTGGGCTATTCTACTTTATAAGCAATAGTCTAATGTATAATACAAAATCAGAGTGGAGCAAGCAGAAGTGTTGTGGGCCCATAACCCACAGTTAATACTTACTTTTGAGAAGACACTCAATCATCCTACAAATTCCTTTCCTTTAAAATATATATTTCAGGCTAATGATTTCTGGAGGATTTACTATAAATTCATTTCTCTTTTTTTAATTTATTTCATTTTAAAATTTAACCCACTAATGTGTACCAAAAATAAAATTATTACTTCTAAAAACGCATGAAAGGTTAATCATTTAAAGGTAAGATTATGTTAATTCTGAAGCAATGCTCTCAGAATATCCATTATATATCCAACACAAAATATAAAGTCAAAAACATACAACCCAATCTCTACTTTAACCTTTTCATTTTAAGAAGGGAAAAAAAAAAGTAGCATACAAACATATTCGCACCAATATGGCACAGTATGCGGCACTCCTAATAGCTCCAACTCAACAGATCTCTCTTTGTACTGCTAGTGTCCGGTAAGTGTTATTTGTGAAATATTCCAACTCTCCTATTTGCACAATATTCCTGCCGAAGTGAGTGAACTGTGTGTGGAAGAGACCTCTTCGTTCTCTCATCTGAAAGCCTAGACATCAAATTTAAGCTAGAACAGTTCTGCTTTGTATGACATGCCAAGCATCATCCGGAGCTCTCCAATATGTTAATTTCATATCTTCAAACAAATCCAATCATACCCCTGCACAGACAGCTCCTGAAACACACAGCATATTTATTCAGTTGGAGTTGCTATAAAATCCATCCACAATGAAGAATATTTAGACTAGGGCTACTGTCATCCTACAGCTCAAGTCCTCTTATGTCCCAAAGGAAGGATGTCTTCTAGCTGAATCAGGCACTAACATGCTTGCGGGTCCCCAGTGGACACAAAAAGAGAGAGAGCGAGAGAGAGAATATCCAATCTCATGGCTATTACTCATCCTAATGGTCTGATTCCTGTATGTTCCGTAAGGCAGGATAATGCAGGCTCTAATATGTTGTGTGTGTCTCGCACACACGCACACAGACAGAGAGAGAGAGAGAGAGAGAGAGAGAGAGAGAGAGAGAGAGAGAGAGAGAGAGAGAGAGACCTGATGACCAAGATGAGCAGCAAAACTTTCTTTCGTCAATGTGTTTGACATCAAGACCGATGAACCAGGAACCAGTGCTGATATCATCATGAGCATAAGTCCGAAGAATAGATCTGCCAATTCAACTTGTGACATTTGCTCAGTAATTCTCCATATGTTAGTGGAAGGTTAAACTGCCAGACTAAACAGAAAGAAACTAACCTGTTAATTGAAATAAATTTTGCCAAAGCTTGGGATATGACAAACATCTCGCCTGAGGCATGGCGGAAGTACCTATTGGATACAAAAATTATTTATTTAGAAGACAAGCATGAACAAAGAGAAAAGGCATTCCAACTTGTATCTCAACTTGTTTATAATAGCCAAAGTGAGTTACCAGATAGACCTAGCGAACCACATATTGATACTTGCTACCCAAATAGGTAAACGTACCAGCGTACCGAAAATAAATTATTTATTGTTTAACTATAATTGCACAAATATCAATATTATAACTTAGTATTGGATGCTCAAACGTCACATTTGTACTAAAATATTTATTAAACAATCAACTTGTTGATTCAACTAAAAATCTCCTATAAAAAACTTAGGTTTATTACATTTAGATTCTAAGAGAATTCCTAACTATAAGAACTTATATAAAGATACCATATCGCGTTTTAGCTATGTAACGTATTGCGTACCCGTATTCGTACCGTGTACCGAAACATACCACGTTTTATGTAACATTGAGCCAAACATATGAGACTGTGCTATAAGGCCAAGTACGATATCAAAGTAAGATGCCAAGGGTAGAAACTTGAGTGCTTTGAGAGTTTTAGTACTTAATAAACCTACACACCAGGGCCTTTTGACTTCATTGCTTTTTGGAATAAATAACAAAGTATCAAACACAAATTCAATTATTAGCTGGGGTCTATATTCCAAATTCTTCAAGTTGACAATTCTTTCCATTTCACTTGTATATATTCTAAGCCAGATACAAAAAAAAATTTACAATTGCAAATACAGAAAAAATCAATGACAAAATCTGTTTCCCTAGATTAACCAAATGCATTATTAATTAATGAATGCAAAATCACATACGTTTTCCCGTCGCCAAACTTCCACCAGTCTGGTTCATACCATCTGTGGCTCCTGCCAAGTTCCAGCAAAGCAAGGTGTGAATACTTTGATAACAAATCATGTTCAAATTCAATCAAACCAGTGGAACCAAATTATTGTAAAACTTACTGCTCTGAGAAAACTTCGCCTGATTTCATACAACCAATATATACACGTGGCTTGTCCAAATGAGCTGCAAGTGTATTTCCCAATGTATCTGAACAGAAAACAGTCGGTAAGCTTCATTGATTTATTTATTATTCACACCATAAGTAAATATAAGTAAAGCTTTGGTTTCCACAATATAAAAGCTTGACTGTTTTTGTTTCCACACTTCTCTTCTAGTGGGTTGAGACTTTCACAGACAAGCTTTTTTCAAGGAAAAAAATTGGGTATAACAGCTGTATAAAACAATCACAAAAACCCCTGCAAGAGAGGCACCACCCAAACCAACAGCCCCCTATATAAACCACCCAGTGCTAAGAAACAAAAGAAAAATCGTACTGTAAACTCCTCTATAAAACCCACAAAAGAAATGGCTGAACTCGGGAAAGACTCTTAAAGACAAAAAACAGAAACCCTAAACAAACAGACTAACATCAAAGACCTAACTTTACACTCTATCCTCCAAAATTGGTAAAGTAACAGATATAGCTACATCACTCTTCATTTTGTATAATGGAAGTGTTATTATAAGCAAGAGATTCATTTACATCTGAATTCAGAAGTACCACTATAATTATTTCTCTTATGTATAATGAATTGAAATTTGTTGTTATTCACTATGTCCCAGATATTAATCCCAGCAACCAATATGATCCTTTCTAATTTAAAACGTTATGGCTAAAATGTATAATACTGTCAAGTTTTTGTCCTAAGAACCATTTTTCTTTTTAAAGTGTTATCCTCTACTAATAGCAGCTACCTTCTTAAGTTGATTGCTTCTTAAGTTAGTTAACGTTTAAACGTTTATTCTGCCACGTGAGTAAACATTTCCATAAATTGGTACAGAAAATGAAGTTTATTGATAGTTCCCTATGTGTATATTATGTTACAATGATATATGATCATTATTAATCACAATGACTACTGAATAGTACAGAACATATTGTTTTTTCAACTGGGTTTTCAAAAAAATTAAGATAGCTGTTATGGAAAGAATCAAATGAAAACACAACACGGATCAACAATAGCCACACTCCTACTTATCAACACACACACACACACACACACACACATATATATATATATATATATATATATATATATGGCTATGCGTGTATATATATGCAAAACGTTCTACACCTGATCTCTCTCAATTAAATAATAAAGCTAGCCAATAGCTAGACTGAAAATATAACCAGATAAGATGACTATATACCCACCGATATTTACATAAACATCATCATTGACTTTTGCATAGAACTCAGCATCCCACTTTCCTACAGCAAGAGCAAAAAACAATTTTGTCTTCTTGGGTAGTTCCTCGAGAGCCTCTACATGGTCTTCCTGTGAAGGAGAAGTTAAAACTTGTTCGAACAATGGAGTATAGATTATAACATATAACACTGCTTCTGTAAGATTGAGTCCTCAAGAAGACGATAAGCTCTTTTACCCAATAGTAATTCAACTTATTCTTAATACTAACAAGGTAATTTTATCTTAAAACATGCACCAGGCAATTGGCGCTGTTATATATTTAGATACTCTTGGTGCAAAACGTGAATATGATACAAATCACTATCTTTGGTTTTACTTTAAATGGAAAATTAAAAGATCTATATACAGAGACATTAATAATAAGTATGTGAATTGGCAGCAGCAGTAATAAAAGCTCAGACTGGTATTCATAAGACCGTGGATTCAGAACTGAAGACATATACTTTATGCAAATTATTTCAAAGGGTAGTCAGCACCCAGTCCAACCCTGCGAAATCAACACGTCCTAGCTTAGGTAATGGCCGATTCAGGTATTTTAACAATAAATTGTGGTTTGAATATCTCCAACTCGGCTAAACAGCATCACTAGTATCCAGAATGTGATTTGTTTTTTCTCCTTCCCCCACAAAAAAAAAAAAAAAAAAAAAAAAAAAACAAATTAAATCCAGGTTAACTTAAACTTAGTTGTGTCAATTTGGAAGCTAATATGGTCCTATTCAACATACAAACTATAGAACTCCTTATCTTCACTATGGTTTATCATGCTTTTGTCATTTATTTTCCAAATCAGTTTAATGTTCAAACTCATTTATATGCCACTAGCCCATGGAACAATAAACTAGATCTGTGAACTAACTAAAGGAAACCAAAATTATGTGCCAATAAGGGTGAAAATGAAACTATGAGTTCGAGATAGACAGATAGTATAGATAGATATATGTTTCGAGGAATTTTTAACATACAAGAATAAAGAAATCATTGGTTTGCTTATTTTCACTGTCAATGCCCTGGTCCAAATTGTCTCCGTGATTAGCACTGCAAATCAGCATTTCATCATAAAGTTAAGCTCAGATCAACCATCATACTACTTGTGTAAGCACAAAAGGAAATTATAGACCTTCTCCCGATGACAAATCGTGCAATAATCCCCTTTTGATCCTCCATCTTCTTCAACGCTGCACCTGCAACAACAAACGGAAGGATCTGATCCTTTGAAGATGCACTTACATAAGGATATCACATTCTAGAACAGCATAACTTGTTCCACTCTACAAAAGTATCCATAGAGATCCTAGTAACTTATCAAAATGAAATACTATATAAACAGATAACTTGCAACATAATAAATCAAGAATATTTTATTATCAATGATCATAATTATAACATAAACTCCGATATTCATCAAGTGCATATTCGGTCTACTGCAAATAGCTGCAGTCCTGACAATAATGTATCATGTTTCATTTATCATGTAGCTATCTTCTTTATGCACAATACAGAAACAGGATGGCATTGCTTCTACACCAGCTAACATAGAAAAATTCAGTATTACAATAAAAATCAAATTATCAAGCCCACAAAGAAGGGTAGTACTCTACCAGTAGCCATCCATGCCTTACGTATTGCATCTCGATTGTTCTTGCGGCCAAAGCTTGTGAGTATTCCTATCACTACTAGAGGCCTTTTCTTGGGAGGATATTTTGTCTCTAATAAATGCTTTGAAACAAAACCCCCTTGTCTTGCTGCAACCAATTCCATCTCAAGGGCTGATAACTTCTTCTGTTGTTCCCTAACAAGCATAAGATACTTGTTCAAACTGAAAAAATAACTTAATTGACTCCAATATATAACACATGAATCTAAATAAATGACAATTATCTTACCGGCAGGCTATGATTTTCAGTGTATCATCCACTGATATTGCAGATTGCCCCTAAAAAATGGAGATTAATTGTCAACCAAGACGAGCCACAAAAATTTGATACGATAATTTTAAGAATCACTTATCAACTTCATAGTGAACTAGATCCAAAAGAAGAATACAGAGAGCTTCAAGAGGCCTGGTCCATCATTACCACCCAAAAAATTAGAAAATAAATACATATGTGAGATGGATATATCCAACTCTCTGATCAGTATACCAAATATACCAAACATGTAAATGCAGTTCAGCACTACCAGTGATTTCACACTTGAACACGTAATTGATTAGTTGTATCTAGCTTGAATTTAATAATCAAACAAGTTCCCCTGATGGGATCACTCTTGAACCAATGAACAATATAAATTTCTCCCAACATAATTAGGAAAAAAAAGTGGCGGCATTGATAAATGAGAAAGAACACCAGAAAGTGTGATGTTAGTCATGCCTTGATCCCATTATCCATGGATTATTTTTATGATATTTCCATATGTGGTGACATTAAGCACTCCTTCCATCCTAAGAAAGAAGAGTAATACACAAATACAGCTTTTGTTACTTTTTTTCCCACTGAATATTAAGGTTTGGATAGGAAACACTTCGATATAATCTTTCTTTGTAAATTTTTATTCAGTAATAAATTTAAGTCTTTGAGTTTAATATTGAAGAAAGATCATTGATAAAAATTAACTTGTCCAATGCAAATCTTAATATTCAGAAAAATAAAATTCAATAAAAGAAGTAGTACTCTTTTCCTCTTACCACAATTTACATAGCTAAGAATATCAGCATCACTAGGACAATCGGCATAACTAAGAATATTTCTAATTACCTGACCAGTAATTCTATCAAGCTCTTTGGCCAAGTAAACCCTGTTCTCTGCATCTTGCCATAATCTATATGTACATAGAAAAGTAAATCGAAGTGAGAAAAAAAATGTTCTAGCAACAGAACTTTTTCTGGATTGGGATACAATTATAATACTCAATTGTTCTTGCAGAAAGTATTCTATTTTCAGTTTATCATATTTAATATACGAGTACAGAATGTGATCACAAATAAAACCCTAATCAAGCAATTCAATTTGTACATCTTCGTTTGGTATTCAATGGAATCAATTTACATAAGGAAGGGAAAAATACAAAAACAGAACTTACCGGCCGGCGACGTATAAGGAAGCCATGGTGGCGAACATGGAGAGCAGGAGAGTTGAAATTCGGGATCGAACAACCATACCAGAGAGTCGGTTATTCGATCCCTTGCTCTGCATTTCTCTCACTTCAATTCGTTTCCCCTTTTCAATTAAATCAATTGCAACAAAAATAAGAAAACTAAAATCAGATCCTTCTTCCAATCACCTTCAAAACCCACCAAAATTGTTCAGTTTTAAGCAAGAGATCTGGCAAAGCTCAATCAAACGAATCAAATCTGGTGATGACGATCTATTTGAAATAGTACTGTGCAGTCGCGCCTTAAGGCGCTTAACAATTCCCAGGTGATTGGGTTTCAGTGAACCGGCGAAGAAACATTTCTTTTTGGGTTCTTTACATAAGTATACAACAAATAGAAAGTAATTACTAGAAAAGTACATCAATCAAATAATTATAAAAAGAAGATAATTATTACAAAAATAGTACAATTCACATTATTAAGGAAACCTAAAATCAAGGATAAATAACTGCTATAATTCAAATATTTGGATCTAACAACAAAAATAAATTAAATTCAAAATAATAATTCAAATTTAAATACTCAAATTCAAATCTTCATCTCCCTCACATACACTTAAAATAATAGTCCGCCGCTACACCGCCGCTACACTGCCGCTACACTTAAAATAATAGTCCACAAACATGAAAAACATGTTTTAAATATTTATTGCAACAAAAATACTCTTCCTCCTCATTTATTCATATATCCCACATTTATTATAAAAATATCACCATTATTATATTATTAAAATATAATAACATATTTAAATGAATTATTTTATCAGAAAAGATAAAATATCAATTTTCAACAATTGTCACATTAAAAATTTTCTCCATCTATATCTACATAAAATGAATATTTTTCTTATAATATAAATCAATAATTAATTATTCACAAATAATATTACGAATCACAATACTAAAACGAACTGCATTCTGCCTCCTGGAAAGAGGGGCTTTCCAATAAGGATTTCTCCTTACTTGGCGCCAATTGATTAGGTGACTCAAACCTCTACTTGTATGTAACTTTATGTACATTGCTAATAATGTTATCTAATAATATTATTCAAATAATATGAATTATTGATCCGATAATGAAAATATTGTGTAGTGACAATTATTGAAACAACAATAATATAAGATATCAACGTAACAATTATCAATCAATAAAATAAAATATTGAGCGATAATTCTCGTAACAATTATTGAGTAGTGCCTTCTTTACGTAAGAATTAATAATTGGTGCAATCTGGTATCTTCTTGTGTTTTTTAACCACCGGTATTCCAACAAGATAATTCTGTAATAACTACGCCAAGTTATTTATAAATAACTTATATTTTTAGTTTTCCTTCATCCAATCGCTTTTAGATTATGGGGCCCACACAATGTTCATGGCCGTCGCATGCGAATATTCTCCGACGATAAGAATATTCCACGACCAAAACGAATATTCTCCGATAAAAATGAATATTTTATACCACTTTGCTTATTTGAAATATTTGCGCATTTTACCCATAACTAACCACATTAATCAAATCAACCTTACTATTTCAAGATAATAAATAGAGGAAATTCAATTTCATTTAATAATAAGTTGGGGTCTTACAACCTCCCTCCTTATGAAATTTCGTCCTCGAAATTGACGTCGCGTCTTGCTGGTGTTTCGAAAAGGTGAGGATACCTCGCTTTCATTTCGCTTTCCAACTCCCGTGTCATTTCCTATATAGCATGGTTCCTCCACAAAACTTTAACTTGTGGTATGACCTTTGTCGTGTAGGGACATGCTCCTTCCTATCCAAGATCTTGACAGTACCTCCTCGTGCGTTAAGTCTTCTGGCTATATCTCGTCCGATTCTAACTCAATAACGTGGTTCGGTCTTTCACATATTTACGTAATACGGATATGTGAAAAATATTATGAACACGAGACATACTTGGAGGTAACGCGAGTCATATAAAGCTTTTTTCCTACTCGGGCCGAGAATCAAAATGGACCAATAAATCGTGGATTGAGCTTTTCTCTTTTCTCAAATCTTGTAACTCCCTTCCACGGAGCAACACGCAACAATACATGATCCCCAATACTAAATTCCACGTCTTTTCGATGAAGATCCGCATAACTCTTTTGTCGATCTTGTTCCGCTTTGTATCGTTGTCGAATCATTTGGATCTTTTACGTAGTCATATACGTACTCAACTCGGTCCCAACAATGTTGCTTTCACCAACCTCATCCCAATATCTTTGGAGAGCAACACTTACGTCCATATAATGCTTGAATGGAGCCACACCTATATACTTGCACGATAAATGTTGTTGTACGAGAATTCCACCAAAGGTAAATACTTATCCCAACTCCCTTTGAAGTCTAAGACACGGAGTCTTAATAGATCTTCAAGAGTTTGAATAGTCCTCTCTGATTGTCCGTCCGTTTGAGGATGGTATGCCGAACTGAATCGTAAATCCGTGCCCATAGCCTTTTGCAAGCTAACCCAAAATCGTGAAGTGAATCTTAGGTCACGATCCAAAACTATGGATACTGGTATGCCATGCAATCTTATAATCTCATTCACATACATACGAGCAAGACGTTCAAGGGAATAAGTTTCCGTGATCAAAAAAATGAGCAAACTTAGTTAATCTATCAACAATAACCCAAATCGCATCTATGCCTTGAGAAACCGTGGGAAGACCCATAACAAAATCCATGGTAATGTGTTCCCACTTCCATTTTGGAATCTCAAGTGGTTGCAATGGACCCTTAGGTACTTGATGCTCTGTCTTTACACGTTGACAAGTTAAACACCACGAGATAAACTTTGCAATCTCTCCTTTCATATTGTTCCACCAAAATGTATGTCGAAGAGCACGATACATTTTGGTACTTCTAGGATGGATTGCAAAAATCGGTATCAGTGTGCTTCCATCATGATCTTGTACTTCAAATCGAGTCGTTAGAACACAAAGTCCGGAGTGTACTCGAAGTATTCCTTCTTCATCGATTCTTGCTTCTGGAATAGCACCTTCTTGTACTTTTTTCTTCATAAGCATTAGCTTCGGGTCTGTGGTGTGACGCCCCCAAAATTAGGTATACATCACCCATCTTGGGTCGCCACTTACATGGTGCGTAATTTAAAATACAACTTAATACATAAACCGTGAGTTTAAATACAAATATCGCTCTACTAGATATTATACAAACTCAAAAAGGAGTCCTCATTACAATTATTATCACACTATTTTACGTAATAGTGAGGACTACTAATGCTATCTTCAAGACCATCACTGTTTCCCAGACTCGTCCCAAATTTATATTCTCATTTCACAAGAGAATAAAGTGAAAGAAAGGGTGAGCTCAACTAGCCCAAAGAAAAATATTATGACTAAGATAATGCGAATAAATTATCAATAGTCTTCAACAATGTTAAACCGATAAAATACAATAGACAACCAGGTTTAATCTGCAATGAATATCTGAATCTATTAAAAGAGTCAAGTAGAAAATAAAGTCTACTATCTTTTAGGTTTTAAAAGGTTTTCATCATCGTTATAATTTGAGACTCGACTTTTATAAATATTCCACATCATCGAATCACCCCGCACACTTCTGGCCAAGGATATTCTTTAGTATCACGACCACAATTATTCATGCACTACGGGCCAAGAATATTTGTGTATTCATTAATGGTCATGATCATGCCAACAATCATCCCATCAATGCACTACGACCAATTGAGGATTTTTACCACATCATTTGTAACATTACGGTCATGATTACACCGAGATAGTCTCTCGTCATAATCATACCAAGTCCATCTATGCACTACAGTGCCACGTATGACTTTAAAAAAATATAAACATGAGGATGATGACAATGATATAAGAATTCAATAAAACAAGTTCAAGAATTATTTTATCCGAGAATTATTAACGTCCAAATTGTCAACATGATCTCGCTTTTATAGAGTAAAATTCAAGAATGATCGGAAGAATATTTCCATGAAAAGATCTTCGGATGAAACGCAAAATATCAAGGATATTCTACTAATTTCATGGAGTATAGAAGTCAAAGTTTTAACCAAACTGGGTATAATAAAGAATGGAATAACAAAAGAAATCACCATGTATGCGATAGATTGCATGCATGTGTTATTCCAATGGAATAATAAATAACGGAACCGGTCGGTGAAATTCACAAGCGTGATGTTCCAACAGAATAATAAAGATGGAACCCGGATCCGTGTAAAACACATGATAGGATATTCCAACAAAATAATAAAGATTTTAACCGTGTCCCAGTAAAACACACGCATGACGGGATGTTCCAATGAATAATAAAAGACGGAACCCGGGTTCGATGTAAAACACACGAGCATGGATGTTCCAACGAGAATAATAGAAGAATGTCACCAAGTATAGGGTAAACCACGTATACGAGTTATTCCAATGAGAATAATAAGCAATGGAATAACAACAGTTCTCTTCATGAATAAGAAAGAATAACACCCCTTACTTTTGGTAGGAGATTGAATCTCGCAGCGGATGTAGTAACAAAATACTCTTCTTCTTTCTCTTATTCTTTCTATACTTTCTCTCTATAGCTTGAATGAATTAAATGAAAAATAATGAAGCCCTAGGCCTCTATTTATAGAAGATTTCTAGCTTAAGACTTAGTGTGAAAAGCAAGTGGCTTGACAACCGGTTTGGCCTTTGTGAATGTGAAACGACAAGTGGTTCGACGCCTGTAATGTGAAACGACAAGTGGTTCGACGTCTGGTAAAGGTAATTACTATTAACGAAGGTAATTACTATTGACGAAGAGACTCTTAGATGATGACATATAGGCCCCCCCCATAAAATAATCAAACTTACCACAAATCATAACACATATTTAATCTTTCAACAACTATTAATCATTTATAACTTGTCGTCTCAATTATTGATTTAATACTATAACATATTATACGAGATGACCTTTGTGACAATAATTGAATCAATAATATAAGAGATATGATGCGTGAATTCTTTATCGTAGCAATAATTGAGCATAGTGAGTGACTTCTCACGTAAGCATCAATAATCAATACCGTGTCTTCTTATCAACCACGCCAGATTCTTGTACTTTTACCACCGGGTAGTTCAACAGTTTTTAACGGTAACACCTCCGTAGTTATTTTTATAAAATATTTTTGTCGCTTTCTCAATCAAACAATAATTACATTAGGGGTCCACCAATGATTGAGCCATTGTGCGAATATTCCTAACAAAAAAGAATATTCCCACCAAAACGAATATTTTATAACAACTTGCATACTTTGCAAAATTTATAAATATTACCCACAACTATAACATTATATCAAATTTATTCCATAATATTCAAAAATAATATTTATAGAAAAATTCATCTTTATTTATAAAAGTTTGGGTCTTACAACCTCCCCTTCTTATGAAATTTCCCTCAAAATTAGGGTGCGTGCACGGTATGTCGAAGAGGTAAGGATACCTTGATTTCATTTGATTCTAACTCCCAAGTCATTTCCTCAACATCGTGGTTCCTCCACAAAACTTTGACTTGAGGTATAACCTTGGGCGTAGAATATGTTCCTTCTTATCAAAATTTGAACAGAACCTCTTCATACGTCCAAATCTTCCGCTATTTCATCCTGGTTCTAACTTCAATAATATGGTTCGGGTCTTTCACATATTTACGTAACATAGATATGTGAAAAACGTTATGAACACGAGACATATTTGGCGGTAAGCGAGTCTATAGCCACGCTTCCTACTCGATCGAGGATTAAAAATGGACCGATGAATCGAGGATTAAGTTTTCCTCTCTTTCCAAATCTTGTAACTCCTTTCCATGGAGCAACTCTTAACAACACATGATCTCCTATATCGAATTCCACGTCCTTTCGATGAAGATCAGCATAACTCTTTTGTCGATTTTGTGAGGTTTTTATACGTTGTCGGATCATTTGAATCTTTTCCGTAGTCATACGTACCAACTCCGGTCCCAACAACGTTGCTTCACCCACCTCATCCCAGCATACTGGAGAACGACACTTTCTTCCATACAATGCTTCGAATGGAGCCATGCCAATACTTGCTTGATAACTGTTGTTGTAGGAAAACTCCACCAATGGTAAGAACTTGTCCCAACTCCCCTTGAAATCAAGGACATAGAGTCTTAATAGATCTTCAAGAGTTTGAATAGTCCTCTCCGATATCCGTCCGTCTGCGAGGATGATATACTGAAAGCTAAATCGTAAGTCTGTGCCCATAGCTTTTTGCAAACTAACCCAAAATCGTGAAGTGAATCTTGGGTCTCGATCGAAACTATGGATACCGCATACCATGCGATCTTACAATCTCGTTTATGTACATACTGAGCAAGACGTTCAAGTGTATAAGTTTCTCGTGTCGGTAAGAAATGAAGCGGACTTGGTCAATCTATCAACAATGACCCAAATCGCATCAATGCCTTGAGAAACTTTAGGAAGACCGTGAACGAAATCCATGGTAATGTGCTCCCACTTCCATTCGGAATTTCAAGTGGTTGCAATGGACCTTTTGGTACTTGATGCTCCGCTTTTAACTCGTTGACAAGTTAGACACCTTGAGATAAACATGACTATCTCTCTCTTCATATTGCTCCCACCAAAATGTATGCCGAATATCATGATACATTTTGGTACTCCCAGATGGATTGCAAATGGTGTGTTGTGCGCCTCCATCATGATATTATACTTTAAATCGTGGTCGTTAGAACACAAAGTCCGGAGTTGACTCAAGTATTCCTTCTTCATCGATTCTTGCTTCCTTAGATAGCACCTTCTTGCACTTTTTTTCCTCATACGCGCGACGCCTCCAGTGTCCGTGAATGAAACAAGCGCCTTTAACTTTATCGATTAAAGTCGGTTCTACTCGTATACTCGCTATCATCACATGCGTCCCTGAGTCTTTAACTCTATCTCCATCCTTTGCAAGTCACACAAAATGGGCCTTTCATACGTTGACAACATCGCACTCGTCAGCGTGTGATATTATTTTCTCTCATCGCGTCGGCCTACCACGTTCGCTTTTCCGAGATGGTATTGGATGGTATGATCATAATCTTTCAATGTTCTAGCCAACGTCGTTGTCGCATGTTGAGTTCCTTTTGAGTGAAGAAATATTTGAGGCTTTTATGATCCGTAAAGATCTCCACTTTCTCCCCATACAAGTAATGCCTCCAAATTTTAAGTGCAAAGACAACAGCTGCCAACTCTAGATCATGAGTAGGATAATTTCTCTCATATTCTTTAAGTTGTCGCGAGGCATAGGCTATTACTTTTCCATGTTGCATGAGAACACATCCCAACCCTTTGCTCAAGCATCATCAGTAGATGACAAATCCTCCGAGCCGATGGTATTGTCGAACAGTCTTTGAAATAAGTCTCCTCTTGAGTTCTTGAAAACTCTTCTCACATTCTTCGCTCCAACCGAACTTTGTATCTTTCCGAGTCACCGAGTCGATGGAATAGCGATTCGAGAAAATCCTTCCACGAATCTCCGATAATAACCAAATTTAACCGAGAAAGCTACGTCTTTCGGTCACTAATTTAGGTTGTTCCCGCTTTGAATAGCTTCAATCTTTCTTTGGGTCAACGATATTCCATGACTTGATACCACGTGCCCAAGGAATGCTACTTCTTCAAGCCGAACTCGCATTTCTTCAACTTGGCATAAAGCTTATATTCACGAAGCTTTTGGAGTGTCGACCTCAAGTGTTGCTTTCATGATCTTCACGGCTTTTGGAATAAATAAGGATGTCATCAATAAAGACGACCACAAAGTGATCTAAATATTCCTTGAATACTCGGTTCATCAAATCCATGAAGGCGGAGGAGCATTAGTCAATCCAAAGGACATGACTAGGAATTCATAATGCCCGTCTCGAGTTCTCAAAGCCGCCTTTGGAATGTCGTTGAGCTTCTAATCTTCAATTGGTGATATCCTAACGAAGATAAATCTTTGAAAAGAATTTGGCTCCTTACAACCGGTCAAACAGTCATCAATACGTGGCAATGGATACCTATTTTGATGGTGACGTGATTCAACTCCCCGATAATCAATACAAAGTCGCATACTCCCATCTTTCTTCTTCACGAATAGAATGAGAGCACCCCAAGGAGAAGTACTAGGACGAATAAAGCCAATGTCTAACAATTCCTGCGGTTGGGTCTTTAACTCCGAAGTTCAATAGAGCCATTCGATATGGGGCTTTGGAAATAGGTTTTGTCTTCGGGTTCAAGGTCGATACAAAATTCAATTTCACGCCTGGGGTAGGCCGAGGAAGTTCTTGAGGAATACGTCGGAAATTTATTAACAATAGAATATCGTTTAAAACCGACGTATTTTTATTTAAATCATGATATGAGCTAAGAAAGCTTGACATCCGCTTTTCAATAAACGAATAGCTTTATGGCTTGAGATGACCGTGATTGATTTTAATGGTTTGGTCGTTTGAATTAGCATAATAGGTTGATTAGGAATATGAAAGCTAACAACCTTACGAAAACAATCAATTTTTGCATGATAAGTAGTTAACCAATCAATCCCTAGAATCACGTCAAATGCAAGTATTTTTAATGAAATAAGATCGACGGTGTAATGTGAGGGTACCGATTTGAACCAAACAAGACTTATAAACAGAGTGGATGTAATGAAGGTTTCTCCCAACGGAGTTTCCACAGATAAGTCAAAGTCTAATTTCTCCTGAGTCAAATTTAATCGATGAGCGCAAGTAGGAGAAATAAAAGAATGGGTAGAACCCAGATCAAATAAAGTATAGACTTCATTAGAGTTTATGATAAGCTTACCCGTGATGACCTCATTCTTTCCTCCTTGCTTTTGGGAGGTCACAACAAACGCTTCCTCCCTTGCACTTCTACGGTTTTGAATTTTCCGGGATGGCTTTGGTGTCTCCATCCTAAATTGAATTTGTCTTCAGAAAACAACAAAATCGAGCTAAGTGACCTTCTCTTCCACAATTATAACATACTTTGACTGGCATGACGCAGCTTGATCGATGTGTCCCTCTCCTCCGCATTTGAAGCATATGATAGGTGGTCTTTCTCCTTCCTTAACAATGGGTCTTTGGTGTCGACGCGTCTTTCCACCATTGTTGAATCTCCGCTTTCTTGAAATGTTCATTCTTATTGTTTTGGCCCGATTACCACAAAGTGGTTACCATATCTCGCCCGTTGATTCCCCACGCTTGTTGTCACCGCTCGATGACTACTCTCATTTGGTATTATAATTTTGTCGGTTGCTTCTCTTTTAGTTGTGTTGACTCATTATCGCGTTCACTAATCGAGCCCTATTTACAACATCCTGAATACAAACACGCTTTATGAGAAATAAGATGTTGACATATCTCCCGCTTCAAACCTCTTAAAACATTCGCGCCATTCTCTCTTCATTATCCACCAGTGGGGACGAAACCGTGATAACTCCGCAAATTTTGCCTCGTATTGCGACACGGTCCATATTGTTTTGTTCCAACTTGATAAATTCCACCTCCTTCATGCGGCGAATACTTTCGGGGAAAGTATTTGTCGTTGAATGACTCCCGAACTTCTCCCAAGATATCTTCAATCTGTTGAAGTTGAGTACGTTTCTGATTCCCACCAAGAATCCGCCTCTCCGCAACATAAAAAGGCTAAGAAGGGAACCTTTTGCTCTCGGAGCATCCCAAGACATCAAATATCTTGGTAATCGCTTTATCCATGCTTCCGCCGTAAGTGGTTTTGCTCTCCCTTAAACTCCGGTGGTCCCAGCTCCTTGAATTGTTTAGCGGTGACCGCTTGAGAGTTTTCCGTGTTTCCACCTACGTTTTGGACGAGTCGCCTCTACTTTCTTTGTTGCATAAATTGCATAAAGCCTCCGAACATTTGATTATTCATCATTTGGTCGGTTGTTGTTGTTTGCGTGAGGATTATGCGCCTTCCTGATGCACATTATCCTCGATTATTGATATGTGGTGAATCAACAATCGCTCAAGCTCCATTGCTATTCTCAACATTCTCGGATGTCATTTTCGAATCGCCACAAAACAAAAGGTTAATTGACATGTAACAAATTATCCCTATCTTCCGACCAACTAATAAAATAAAGACATAAACTTAGGTAGGTCATACTAGCGAAGGTAGTCCCCGCTCTCCCTCCTAGTACTATTCTCACATCTTAGCCAGGATCATATCCTAAGCTCGATACTGTTATGACGCCCCCAAAATTAGGTATACATCACCCATCTTGGGTCGCCACTTACGGTATGTAATTTAAAATACAACTTAATACATAAACGTGAGTTTAAATACAAATATCGTCTACTTAGATATTATACAAACTCAAAAAGGAGTCCTCATTACAATTATTATCACACTATTTTACGTAATATAGTGAGGACTACTAATGCTATCTTCAAGACCATCACTGTTTCCCCGACTCGTCCCATTATATTCTCATTTCACAAGAAACGGTGAAAGAAAGGGTGAGCTCAACTAGCCCAAGAAGAAATATTATGACTAAGATAATGCGAAATAAATTATCAATAGTCTTCAACAATGTTAAACCGATAAAATACAATGACAACCAGGTTTAACTGCAGCATGGAATATCTAATCTATTAAAAGAGTCAAGTAGAAAATAAAGTCTACTATCTTTTAGGTTTTAAAAGGTTTTTTCATCAACGTTATAAATTTGAGACTCAACTTTAATAAATATTCCACATCATCGAATCACCCCTCGCACTACTGACCAGGATATTCTTTAAGTATCACGACCACAATTATTCATGCACTACACAGGCCAAGAATATTTGTGTATTCATTAATGGTCATGATCATGCCAACAATCGTCCATCAATGCACTACTACCCATCGAGGATTTTTACCACATCATTTGTAACATTACTACCATGATTACAATCAATAGTCTCGGTCATAATCATACCAAGTCCATCTATGCACTACTGAGCCACGTATGACTTTAAAAAATATAAACATGAGGATGATGACAATGATATAAGAATTCAATAAAACAAGTTCAAGAATTATTTTATCCGGAATTATTAACGTCCAAATTGTCAACATGATCTTTGTTTTGTAGAGTAAAATTCAAGAATGATCGGAAGAATATTTCCATGAAAAGATCTTCGGATGAAACGCAAATATCGAGGATATTCTACTAATTTCATTGAGTATAGAAGTCAAAGTTTTAACCAACCGGGTATAATAAAGAATGGAATAACAAAAGAAATCACCATGCATGCGATAGAGCCATGCAGACGGAGTTATTCAGCAATGAATAATAAATAACGGAACCAGTCGGTGAAATTCACATCGCGGGATGTTCCAACAGTAATAATAAAGATGGAACCGGATCCGGTGTAAAACACACGAATAGGATATTCCAACAGAATAATAAAGATTTTAACCAGTCCTGTAAAACACACGAATGTGATGTTCCAACGGAATAATAAAGATTTTACCAGTCCGGTGTAAAACACACGAGCAGGATGTTCCAAGAATAATAGAAGAATGTCACCAAGTATAGGTAAACCGTTATACAAGTTATTCCAATGAATAATAAGCAATGGAATAACAACGATTCTCTTCATGAATAAGAAAGAATAACACCCCTTACTTTTGGTAGGAGATTGAATCTTTACTGGCGATGTAAAGAACAAAATACTCTTCTTCTTTCTCTCTTATTCTTTTTCTATACTTTCTCTCTCTATAGCTTGAATGAATTAAGTGAAAATAATGAAGCCCTAGGCCTCTATTTATAGAAGATTTCTAGCTTAGCACCGCCGTGAAAAGCGCAGTGGCTTGACGAATCGGTTTGACGCTTTTGTAATGTGAAACGACAAGTGGTTCGGCGCTTTATGTAATGTGAAACGACAAGTGGTTCGACGTCTGGTAAAGGTAATTACTATTAACGAAGGTAAATACTATTGACGAAGGTAAATACTATTCACAAGGGTAATTACTATTGACAAAGATAATTACTATTGACGAAGGTAAATACTATTCACAAGGGTAATTACTATTGACGAAGGTAATTACTATTGACGAAGAGACTCTTAGATGATGACATATGAGCCCCCCCCCCCATAAAATAATCAAACTTACCACAAATCATAACACATATTTAATCTTTCAACAACTATTAATCATTTATAACTTGTCGTCTCAATTATTGATTTAATACTATAACATATTATACAGATGATACTGTGACAATAATTGAATCAATAATATAAGAGATATGATCGCAAGATTCTTCGTAGCAATAATTGAGCATAAATGTGACTTCTCACGTAAGCATCAATAATCAATACTGTGTGTCTACTATGCAACCACGCCAGACATTCTTATATTTCTTTTACCATCGGGTAGTTCAACAGTTTTATTGGTAACACCTCCGCCGTAGTTATTTTTATAAAATATTTTTGTCGTTTTCTCAATCCGAAATAATTACATTATGGGGTCCACCAATGATTGAGCCATTGTCATTTAATATTCCCTAACAAAAAGAATATTCCCACCAAACGAATATTTTATAACAACTTGCATACTTTGCAAAATTTATAAATATTACCCACAACTATAACATTATATCAAATTTATTCCATAATATTCAAAAATAATATTTATAGAAAAATTCATCTTTATTTATAAAAGCTGGGGTCTTACATGTGGCTTGAGCAACTTTAACTTTATCGATTAAAGTTGGTTCTATGCGTATACTTGACATCATCGCACTCGTTCCTGCATATGATCTTCTACTCAACGCGTCAGCTACCACGTTTGCTTTTCCAAGATGGTATTGAATGGTGTGGTTATAATCTTTTAACAGCTCGAGCCAATGTCGTTGCCGCATGTTGAGTTCCTTTTGGGTGAAGAAATATTTGAGGCTTTTATGGTCTGAATATATCTCCACTTTCTCCCTATATAGATAGTGCCTCCAGATTTTTAGCGCAAAAACGACTGCTGCCAACTCTAGATCATGAGTAGGATAATTCCTCTCATATTCTTTAAGTTATCGCGAGGCATAGGCTATGACTTTTCCACGTTGCATGAGAACACATCCTAACCCTTTGCCTGAAGCATCGTTGTAGATAACAAATCCATCCGAACCAGATGGTATTGTCGAACAGTCTTAAAATGAGTCTCCTCTTAAGCTCTTGAAAACTCTTCTCACATTCCTCGCTCCATACGAATTTTGTATCTTTCCGAGTCAGCTGAGTTAACGGAGTAGTAATTCGAGAAAATTCTTCCACGAATCTCCGATAATAACCAGCTAAGCCCAGAAAGCTACGTACTTCGGTCACCGTATTCGGTTGCTCCCAACTTTGTATTGCTTCAATCTTCGCCAGGTCAACGGATACTCCATGTTTTGACACCACGTGCCCAAGGAATGCTACTTCCTCAAGCCACAACTCCCATTTCTTCAACTTGACATATAGCTTGTTTTCATAAAGCCTTTGGAGTACTAGCTACAAATGGTGCTCATGATCTTCATGGCTTTTGGAATATATGAAGATGTCATAAATAAAGGAAACAACGAACTGATCCAAATAATCCTTGAATACTTAGTTCATCATATCCATGAAAGCCGCAGGAGCATTAGTCAATCCAAAAGACGTGACTAAGAATTCATAAAGCCCGTACCGAGTTCTGAAGACAGTCTTTGGAATATCCTCAGTTCTAATCTTCAGCTGATGATATCTAGAACGAAGATCGATCTTTGAAAAGAATTATGCTCCTTGCAACTGGTAAAACAGGTCATCAATACGAGGTAGCGGATACCTATTTTTGATGGTGACATGGTTCAATTCCCGATAGTCAATACAAAGTCGCATACTCCCATCTTTCTTCTTTATAAATAAAACAGGAGCACCCCAAGGAGATGTACTAGGACGAATGAAACCGATGTCCAATAATTCCTGTAGTTGGACTTTTAACTCCTGAAGTTCAATAGGAGCCATTCGATATGGGGTTTTAGAAATGGGCTTTGTACCAGGTTCAAGATCAATAAAGAATTTAACTTCATGTTCTAGGGGTAGACCGGGAAGTTCTTTAGGAAATACGTCAGGAAATTTACTAACAACAGGAATATTATTCAAATCTGACGTGTCTTTATTCAAATCCATAACATGGGCTAAGAAAGCTTGACATTCGTTTTTCAATAAATGAATAGCTTTATGACTTGATATGACGAAATGATTGATTTTAATGGTTTAGTTGCTTGAATTAAATATAACAAAGTTGGTTAGGAATATGAAAACTAATAACCTTACGAAAATAATCAATTTTGGCATGATGAGTAGTTAACCAATCAATCCCTAAAATCACATCAAAAGCAAGTATCTTTAAAGAGATAATGTCAACAAGTAATGTGATGGTGCCAACTTGGATCAAACAAGATTTATAAACAAATGGATGTGATGAAAGTTTCTCTAATCAGAGTCTCCACAGATAAATCAAAGTCTAATTTCTCCTGAGTTAAGTTTAAACGTTGAGCACAAGTAGGAGAGATAAATGAATGGGTAGCACCCAGTATCTAGTAAAGTATAAACTTCGCAAGAATTTATGATTAGCTTACCCGTTATCACCTCGTTTGGGTTCCTCGCATTTTGACCGATCCACGACAAACGCCTTCTTAGGATCCGTTGACTTTGATTTTTTACCGGGATGACCTTTTGAGTCACCATCCCCGCTGGACTTGGTTTCGCTACTGTACAATCTCGAGCGATATGTCCTTCTTTTTTACAATTATAACATACCTTAAACTGTTGTGGGCAGTTTAGACTGATATGTCCCTCTTTCCCGCATTTATAGCATACGACCGGTGGTCGTTCTCCTCCCTTAGAACCGATTCTTCTTTGGGCGCGTCTTCTTCATACGGTCGTTGTTGAATCTCCTATTTTTAAAATCTTCTCCCGACTCGCTTCTTTTATTCTCATGGCCATGATTACCACCAGAGTGGTTGCCGCTTTTGTTCGTATTTTTCTTTCTTCGTTGGTTATCGTTGTTCTAATGACTGCTGTCATCGGTATGATCCTGGTTGTGGTCCTTCGATTGAACGTACTCGTTATCTCACTCTAATAATTGAGCCCTGTTGACAACATCTGAATAGAGAAAAAATTTATGAGAAATGAGATATTGACGTATGCCGGGTTTCAAACCTCTTTGAAACATCCGCGTCAAACGTTCCTCATTCTCCACCAAATGAGGTGCAAACCTGGATAACTCTGCAAACTTCGCCTCGTACTGGGTCACCGTCATGTTATTTTGTTCCAATCTAATAAACTCTACTTCCTTCATATGACGAATACTTTCAGGAAAGTACTTGTCATTGAACGATTCAAACGTCTCCCAAGATATCTTTGAGTCTTACCGGATGGATGGACGCTTCTTCACGATTCCCACCATGAATCGCCTCATTACGAACATAAAGGTGGTGAATGGAACCTTCACATTACTCGGTGCATCCTAAGACATTGAATATCTTGGTAATTTGTTTGATCCACGTTTACGCTTAATCGGATCCGCTTTCCCCGAATGCACTCGTGGTCCCAACTCTTTGAATCGTTTTGGTTGTGATAAACCATGCGTTGTTATCATTTCTACCAGTATTTTGTGCACGAGTCTCCTAAATGCGATTTTGCATGAACTACAAAAAGCTTCTAAACATTCCGTGCGCTCATCATCTACTTTCGGTGGTGTTGTTCACAGAGGAATATTGCCGGTGATTACACGACGTCTCCTCGTTGGTGGGTAAAGGTGTCTCCACGGTCTCATTTGCTCAACTGTTAACATTCTCAGTCAACATTCTCAAATACTGCCATAAAACACACTAACCAACCAACAAATAAGCTTAGGTAAGACACACTAGCGAAGTCTTTACTCGTCTCTCCCCTCCTAGTTCTATCCTCCGATCTCCGCCAGAGATCATATCCCTAAGCTCTAATACCAACTGTGACGCCCCCAAAATAGGTATACATCACCTATTTTGAGTCGTCAATAACATGGTACAAAAATAACTACAACTTTATTAATACAACATATAAATTGTGAGTTTAAATACAAATATTGCCATCTAGACAATATTCACACCCAAATAAGTCCTCATTACAATTATTGGTATATTATTTTACAAAAACGGTGAGGATTACTAAGACAACTTTCTAGATCCATCATTCCACACCCCGATTAGAACTCGCTACATTCTCGCCTCATGAGAAGAAAAATGGAATAAAAAAGAAAAGGGTGAGCTCAACTAGCCCAGTAAAGAATATTATGACTAAGATAATATAGAACAAATTATCGTTAGTCTTCAACAGGGAAAAATCTGATAAAATACAATAGACAACAAGTTTCGGATCAATATTCATGATGAAATAATAATTCATAGAAGAGTTACGTAGATAATGTAATCTACTATTATCTATGAATTTAAAAGTCCATCATCAATATTTTATCCTCAGAACATCAATTAATATACATCTTGAATCAAATATTCATCTTTGCACTACAGGCAAAGATATTCATCGATTAATCATGTTCATCTCTAACACTTCGCTCATCTTTGCACTACGGCCAAAGATATTTATAAGAAAATCAACCATCTTTGCACTACAGGCCAAAGATATTCAGTAATATCATCATTTAGGATTGGGGATGATGAAAAATATTTTAAAGAAAACGAATCTAGTGAAACAAAAGAACAAATACTAAGGATTCGTACTTTAAACAATCCGAGTTCAAAAATACTTCATAAATACTCATAGTGAAGTAAACTTCAAGAATGATCAAAACATGGATACAATCAAAGCAAGTATCCATAAATGATATTTTGGACAAAAAATAAAAATTTAATTTTTTTGTGAATAGTGTCGTATTTGTGAATAGTACCGTATACGTGAATAGTGTCGTATACGTGAACAGTAACCCCGACACTAAAAGACAAGAATTTCACAAGAAAAATCTTACCAATATTCCGGCATAATGATATTAGAAGAAATAATATCATTAAAAAAAATAATATCCCTTACCGCCAAAATATCAGCCACACATGTGCCAAACTTGCCAAAAATGTTTTTCATATAAAAGTCATTTAAAACTCCAAAAAAAAGAAATAATAATCAATTAATCCGGAACTTCAATAATTCATAATAAATAGCCCTTTTGTCAGAAAAATTCGAACCTTATGTCTTTTTCATAGGAAATTCCATTATCTACAACTTTGCAGAAGAAAGTTTTTCCAAATTCCAAACAGAAATTGACCGAAATTCATAAACGGGCAATTTTACGGGTTATAATCAAATTTCAGTCAAGAAATGGGGTCCACAAACATGAAAAACATGTTTTAAATATTTATTGCAACAAAAATACTCTTCCTCCTCATTTATTCATATATCCCACATTCATTGTAAAAATATCACCATTATTATATTATTAAAATATAATAACATATTTAAATGAATTATTTTATCAGAAAAAATAAAATATCAATTTTCAACAATTGTCATATTAAAAAATTTCTTCATCTATATCCACATAAAATGAATATTTTCCTTATAATATAAATCAATAATTAATTATTCACAAATAATATTATAGAATCACAATACTGGCAACCAGGATGTTCCCAGGAAAGAGGGGGCTTTCCAATAAGGATTTCTCCTTACTGGCGCGCAATTAAGTGACCAAACCTCTCCTTGATGTAACTTTCTAGACATTGCCAATAATGTTATCTAATAATATTATTCAAATAATATAATTATTGATCCGATAATGAAAATATCGTGTGTAGTGACAATTATTGAAACAACAATAATATAAGATATCAACGTAGCAATTATTGAATCAATAAAATAAAATATGGAACAGTAATTACTATAACAATTATTGAGTAGTGCCTTCTTACCTAAGAATCAATAATTAGTGCAATCTGCAGTATCTTCTTGTGTTTTAACCAATTTAGTATTCCAACAAAGATAATTGTGAATAACTACGCCTGCTTATTTATAAA
Source organism: Panax quinquefolius (assembly GCA_020205615.1). Taxonomy (NCBI): domain Eukaryota; kingdom Viridiplantae; phylum Streptophyta; class Magnoliopsida; order Apiales; family Araliaceae; genus Panax; species Panax quinquefolius. The sequence goes on along the minus strand of CM035161.1, from coordinate 141,301,867 downwards.
CAACTTATATTTTCGCTTTCCCTTCATCCAATCGCTTTTCAGTTATGGGGCCCACACAAAGGTCGCTACGTCAGCATTTAATATTCCCTGACAAGAAGAATATTCCACGACCAAACGAATATTCTCCGATAAAAATGAATATTTTATAACCACTTGCTTATTTGAAATATTTGCGCATTTTACCCATAACTAACCACATTAATCAAATCAACCCTTACTATTTCAAGATAATAAATAGAGAAAATTCAATTTTATTTAATAATAAGTTGGGGTCTTACATCATCACCCAAATTAATACGACCCTATACTTAACAAAAGAGTAAAACAAGTTATGTACGTGTATATGTATATATATAACACTACTAGAAAATCGACATATAGCGATGGTCGCCGACCGTAGCTATAGGCTAAAAGATCGTCGTTAAAGGCTATAGTGACGGTCGCCGACCATCGCTTTAGAAGCCATCGCTAAAGGCTATAGCGACGGTCCTATATACCTATATCGACGGTTGGGCCGTAGCTAAAAAACAGATCAAAAACGCCTTTGAAGGTATTTATCTACGGTCAATACATATCAGTAGCGACAGTCGGAATCGTCGCTAAATGAGATTTTGGCGCGAATTTATGGGTGTTATTGGTACATTCCTAACCGTTACTAAATGAAATTTTACGCGAATTTTTGAGTGCTCTTGCTACAGTCCTAACCGTCGCTATAGCGCTTTTAGATTTTTTTTAATTTTTTTTTAATGATACTCATATTTATTGAACAAACATAATATAATATAATATAAAATAAAACATAAAAAATTATATATATCATTTAATATAATTCACATTACAATACACATCCTAAATACATAACATCTAACAAATTACATCAATACACCCACCATCCTAAATACATAACATCTAACAAATTACATAAAGTTTAATTAAATATAAGTGTATCTATCATTGATGGATAATAGTCATAATATGTTTATTTTGTTGGCAGTTGATTTCAGGAATTGGTTGATGCACATAAAGAAACCGGTGGCTTAATGAGATGACTGTTTCCCAGCTGGGGCGTGAAAGTTTTTCCAGAAAGACTTATACTGAGAAGATATCAGGAGGTGATCAGTTAATTAAGCAAGAGGAGAGAAGAGGGAAATTGGAGATACAGGTTCATTTGAAGCCTTATGTACAGTATCTTATTCTTAATCAGAGCAAAGGCTTCTAGTTACTTTGACCCTTCTTCATTTTTACAAAAACAATAATCATGAAGAATTACTTTTAGAGATGGAAGAAACATTTTTGTTTTTGTTTATTTTTTCAAAATTTTAATTTTTTTTCTGACTTGGAAATGACGTGAGCAAGAATTAGACATGTCAGTTTTTTCGTAATTTTCACAAGAAAAAAATAACGGATTGGGTAAAATAATCTTTCCTATATAATTATATTCTTATTTGCGAAATCACATTTCAAAGAAAGACGCGAGGCCATTTTAATGTCTGCCGTAACAAATCCTATTCGTATTTCCCGCCATTTCTCTACTGCTCATCAACTACAAACCCTAGTTTCCACCATTCAGAATCCTAACCTTCCCCTACAAAATACAGTCCTCACTGAAGAATTGTGTTGCCGTATCTTAGACGAATGCGCAAATATTACAGCCTTAAAGAAAATCCATTCTAAGATCATTTTACAGCAAAATCTCACCTCAAACTCATCCATTGGGATCAAATTGATGAGAGCTTATTCTGCTTTCGGCCAGCCAGGAATCACCCGCCACATATTTGATGAAATGCTGGATAAAAATGTTGTCTTTTTCAATGTCATGATCAGAAGCTACGTGAACAACCACTTTTACCAAGATGCTCTTGTTGTATATAAAAACATGGCCACCCATAGCATTTTTCCTGACCATTATACGTACCCTTGTGTTTTAAAAGCCTGCTCTGGCTCTGCTAGTTTATGGGTCGGTTTGCAGATTCATTCTTCAGTTGTTAAAGTGGGCCTTGATTTGAATCTCTTTATAGGGAATGGGTTGATCTCCATGTATGGCAAATGTAGTTATTTGGTGGAAGCCTGCAGGGTGCTTGATGAAATGCCTAATAGAGATGTGGTTTCTTGGAACTCATTGGTTGCTGGGTATGCACAAAATGGACGATTTGATGATGCATTGGAGGTTTGTAGGGATATGCAAACATTTGGCGTCGAACCCGATTCTGGTACAATGGCTAGCCTCTTGCCTGCTGTAACTAATACATCACGTAACAATGTCATGGCTGTGAATGATATGTTCATAAACCATGCTAATGAGAGTTTGGTTTCATGGAATGTTATGATTGCAGTGTATGTGAATAATTCTATGCCTTCTGAGGCAATTGATCTTTTTTTAAGGATGGAAACTTGCAGAATGGAACCAGATGCGATCACTTTTTCTAGTGTTCTTCCTGCTTGTGGGGATCTTGCAGCTCTATCGATCGGAAGACGGATTCATGAATATGTTGAAAGGAAGGGGCTCCAACCAAATTTGTCGTTAGAAAATGCCTTGGTTGATATGTATGCCAAGTGTGGAACTATAGCGGCTGCCAGGAAAGTGTTTGATGGGATGCAGTGTAGGGATGTTGTCTCATGGACTTCAATGATCTCTGCTTATGGCATCAGTGGACAAGGTTGTGAGGCTGTAGCGGTATTTGACAAAATGCAGGACTTGGGTCTCACCCCTGATTCAATTGCTTTTGTTTCAGTTCTTTCAGCTTGCAGCCATGCAGGATTATTAGAAAAAGGACGATATTATTTCAAATTAATGACTGAAGAGTTCAAAATACTTCCAAGATTAGAGCACTTTTCGTGTATGGTTGATCTATTAGGGCGTGCAGGGCGAGTAAATGAGGCATATAGCTTCATCAAAGAAATGCCAATGGAACCTAATGAAAGAATTTGGGGTGCTCTGTTGAGTGCTTGTCGGGTTTACTCTAACATGGATATCGGGCTTGTAGCTGCAGATAATCTTTTCCAGCTGGCTCCAGAGCAAGCTGCTTACTATGTCTTGTTATCAAATATTTATGCAAAGGCTGGTAGATGGAAAGACGTAACAATCATTCGGTTAATCATGAAGGACAAAGGAATCAAAAAATTGCCCGGTGTCAGCAACGTTGAGCTAAATAATCAGGTCCACTCCTTTCTCGCTGGTGATCAGTCCAATTCACAATCCAAGGAGATTTATGCAGAGTTAGACTTACTAGTATCTAAGATGAAAGAGGCAGGTTATGTCCCTGAGACAGAGTCTACGCTTCATGATGTGGAAGAGGAAGATAAAGAAAATCATCTAGCTGTTCACAGTGAAAAGTTAGCGATTGCCTTCATAATGATAAACACGAAACCTGGGACACCAATCAGGATTACCAAGAACCTACGTGTTTGTGGGGACTGCCATATTGCTGCCAAGCTTATCTCCAGAATTACCAAACGTGAAATCATAGTAAGGGATACAAATCGATTTCATCATTTTCAGAATGGAGTTTGCTCCTGTGGGGATTATTGGTGAACATATGAAGGGAGAGAAGTTAGTACGTGGAGAAATACTTTCACTTGAAATTCTAAACCATTGATAGATCTGTTAAATTTCCTGGCAATTCTGTCACATGATCGCAGTTTAATTCTTTTTGATATTAATATATTATCACTGGAATCACTGTATTTGTTAAGTGATTGTGAGACCTTATCTCTAGTGATAGTCCTGCTCCTTCGGTTCAAGATCAACAATCTTCCAAGTGTCTGGTGAAAACATCCTTACACCTTACTACCGGACCCTGAATCCACCGGTTTGAAAAGTATTTATATATTCCAAGCTGAATCTTTTTGATAACATGATTGTTTTGGTCACAATATGATGGTCCATTCAATTGGTCTTGGGTATTTAGAAAGCAATCTCTGAGACATTTCCAATGAGAATCCTCTGAGTGCAAAAAATGGGGTAAATAATCCAGTGTTTTGGCCTGTAAGCTAAAGCTGCATTTTCGAACTTATGAGCAACGTTACGACATCAGTTCGGCGAAAGGATCTTTTTACCAACTCTTATGAGCAATGTCAAAACTGGTTGCATCATGCATGGTAGTAGCTTGTGCTTTACCTTTTCATGAGTTACAAATTTAATTATACTTTTAAATTGTTAAATTTAACTGAAAATATCTCCAGCACAAGGATTTTTTCTAAGTGCATTCTCTCTCTTGATTCGTACAGGTGAAGTTTCATCTTTTGTAAAATACCGGTGCTTTTTATGATAATATAATGTGTATATGCACTATTTCCTTCAGTTAACTGGTTCAATCAAAAGTTTTTACATGAGTTAGAGAGTATTCTTGGTTCATGCATGCATCACATTGATCAATACATTATACATACTTTAAACTTTGCAGGAGAGTTATTCAAGGAAAGCTGTTAGAGAGGATGGGTTTGTGGCTCCACGTCTCTTGTTCGACACCTAAGCTATATATCCATTCTTTAATCTTTACCCAGAAAACCACTTTCACAAGGGTTTACTTTCTGCTTTCCTGAAACTCAGGCCTTGCTTACTGGCTTTATGAAGATGCCATATATTTTTAAATGGTATGTACTCTAAAATTGGATGTCATTCTCTTTAATTTTTGTGGGGTAGTTCCTTGCCATTTATTTGTGGTGACTTCCTACAGAACTGTTTCAACAACTTTACTACCATTGTTGTTCAATCAACGGATAAGCTTCATTCAGTTCATCAATTTATTAATCATATAAAGTTAAAGATATATATTGCTGTATATTTGCACTATCCGTTGTTTATCATCATGTTTATTTTCCATCCATCCTTTGTACTCTCCCTCCGTTTAAAATTATAGATTATTATTGACTTTTAAAAGTTAATTTGATACATTTTTAAACTCAAAATTGAGATGATTCATTTAAGATTATGAAAAAGTAAATCTTACAATGAGTAGTAATTTTGAGATAGTTTACGATATTCATTATTGTATTGACTGAAATTAAAGGAATCCATGTCAATTTTGAGATTGAAAATATGTAGTTGACTTTAAAAGTCAATAATTATCTTATATTTAGAAACGGAAGGAGTATTTGCTTTCTAGCCCAGGCTAAGTGCAACCAAATACCCCAAAAGCTTCTAATATTTATTTATTCAGAAGTACAGATTCAAGCACTGATGATCAGAAGATACAACAAAGGCATAGTGAAATCATTAAATTGCACTACACTTAAGGGTGCACTGGACCATGTCACAATTACCAAGAACGTTTTTGATTTGTGCAGCCTATCCAACTGATCTGCTTAAGTATGAGAGTAAAGGATGTGGTAGAGAACTCGTAAAATATGTCTCATGATCATTCAAATATTATCTTGTTGTTATGTCATGAGGTACTGTTCTGGTGTATAGACTACATAATTTTGACAAAATAATTTGTTCACGGCTACCAAAAAGGAACTTGAATCCTTAAAAGGGAAAAAGTGATATAGCTGAAAAAGTGAAAAGAGGGTATCACTTGCACTGTCAAGTTATATCTTAGTCGATATTACTTTATTTTCTTGTTTATTTAATCATTGCAAGCAGAACTGCATTGATTGATGAATCTCCAAATGAGAACTACACCGAGGCTTCGGTTTCGATATATAAAGTAGCTAGCTTGTGAGGGAGTCGTTGCATCTCTTCCCGTTCTTTCTTACTCTCACGGATGATCAAGTGTAGTTGAACCAACTTAGGGATGGAGATGCGCAGGGAGACTTGTAAGAAAGCACTTAGCTTCAGACACATAGATCTCGAAAGAACAGGCCTACATACAAGAAACCATTGAAGACTAATACCATAGGATTGAAACAAACCTAGATAACATAGGATTGAAACAGACCTAGAACTAAAGAAGACTAACAGAGATCTCCCCCTTTGCGGGTATAGTTCAACCGCACTACTATAGCTACCAACATATTCTCAGGAAGGGTGTTTGAACCTTTTATATCTTTGTCATTAATCAAGCAGTAGTTGTAGATGTGGTCAACAAGGTCCCTTAGTTATATGGTGTATGTATTAATATCTATTTTTTACAATGTGTTCAAATTTTCCGATGTGGTCAACAAGGTCCCTTAGTTGTAGATGTGGTCAACAAGGTCCCTTATCTTTTCTTTGGGAGCAGATTTAACAGATCTATCATAGTCTTGCACACAAAGAAATGATGTGCCAGTTTGTCGCTATTGGATGTGGTTGCATATTATTTTAAACTTCCTTAAAGTTCTTGCATTTTGCTAGTATCTCTTCTTCGTAAGAGTCATGGATGTCCATGCACCATTTGGTCATGATTGTTAAATGCACTTTTTAGAAGAAAAGAAAAATCTATCACAATTTATGAGCGAAGTAGCAAATGACAGTAAAACTCCATCTTTACTCTACTTTCTTGATTGTTTTTTTAGTTGATAGAAAAACAATAGTTAACAAAAGAAGCATTTTCAAACTAGAGATTACGCTGGCGTAAGCAAATTGGACACTTCTTTTGATTTTTTTAAAATTATCTTCTTGTTTCTAATGATACATGGACGTGTTTTTAGGTTCCTTACTGATTTGATTGTGATGCTTCTCGTTAGCTTTGTTTGTTTATAACGTGTTCAATCCGAAACCACCTGGTTAGCAAGCTGTCTAGATCATAGACCAAACCTGTGGAAGTCCCCAAGACGTCCGAGTGAGTCTACGCACATGACCCAGTCGTAAGTAAATAATTTCGGTAAAATTAGACTTAAAAGGGTCGATTTGTGGAGAAAATTCAAATTTATTACCAGGACACGGCAACAAAATATTTGTTTTGGGTTTGAACTTTCTAAGCAATGAACAAGTTGGACTTTTCAATAGACTGATTTGACCGTAGATGTTGTTTAGTATGAACTTTTCCACACAGGAACAGCTAGAATTCCTTGCCCGCAAGGCACGGTTCTTTACAGAGATATGAACTCAGATCCTGGCACCGCACCCTATAAAATGTTCATTTAATTTCTCTGCAAATAATCTTCAAACCGTAAATTACTTAAATCTCCAAACATGGCAACCCATTCACATCTGGTACTCTTCCTCTTGCTTGTTTCCTATTTCCAGTACTCGCTATCCGCTGGAATCGCCACCTACTGGGGCCAATACACTGATGAAACTGGCTTGGCTGACACTTGTGCCACCGGGAACTACCAATTCGTGAACATAGCTTTCCTAAACATCTTTGGCAATGGCCAAACCCCGGCACTAAACTTAGCAGGGCATTGTGATACCAGACCGGAGTCCGACACTTGCACCAGATTAAGCTCTGATATTACTGCTTGCCAAAACCGAGGCATCAAAGTGCTTCTATCCCTGGGAGGTGAAAAAGGAACCTACTCTCTCGCCTCACCTGACAATGCAAAGGAAGTCGCTGATTACTTATGGAATAACTTTTTAGGCGGTCAGTCTAGTTCTCGCCCTCTGGGGAACGCCATATTAGATGGTATCGACTTTGATATCGAGTCGGGTTCTGTACAGTACTGGGATGATCTTGCTCGGGCTCTCTCGGGTTACAGTTCCCAAAGGAAAGTATATTTATCTGCAGCACCACAGTGCCCAATTCCTGATAATTATCTTGACACTGCAATAAAAACTGGATTATTCGACTACGTTTGGATACAGTTTTACAACAATGAGCAGTGTCAGTATACGAACAGTGTTGACAATCTTTTAGCCAGGTGGAATGAGTGGACTTCGGTTCCAGCCAACCAGATTTTCCTCGGATTACCTGCTGCTCCTGAAGCTGCTAATAGTGGAGGATATATGCCGGCTGATGTGCTTGTATCTCAGGTTCTTCCTATTATCAAGAATTCTCCCAAGTATGGAGGGGTTATGCTCTGGAATAGATTTTTTGACACAGATTATAGTTCTGCTATAAAGGGCAGTATCTGAATTTCTTTCTTACCAATATTATATATATATATATATATATATATATATATATATATATATATATTTTAAGCACCCATCTCTATTAGCTTATCCTTTTATACACGTGACGTGATTACTCACAGTATTTGATTAATAAAAATAAGGCAGGCTCCTCTCCATAATTGAAGCTTTTGTGTGATTATATATGTTGCTAATCTTATCATATATTTGATTAATAAATTGATAGCATATTTCTATCAATTCCAATGTACTAGTTGATTTTGATGTCATGTTATTCCATAAACAATTTCAATACTTCTTTCTTTTTATTTTTTTGGGTAATATAATCTCATTTTTAAATTAATTCCTATCTCTTAGCCAACGTAATCCTTTGATTTTAATAGAGTACTTTGATATATAATAATAATAATAATAATAATAATAAATAAATAAATAAATAAATAAAAAGCAATAGTTCTGTTTCAGCACGTTGATCATAATTCAGAAAAGACATGGCTTGTTCATTGTTTGTATCAAAGTAGCTCATTGGAAACTCATAAGAAAATTATTAAATGCGATCAATATTGGCCAAGTTGGATTTATGGCATTAAGCTGTAATTACAAGTTACTATTAAATACTTGGTCAAAAAATACTTTGATCCGTTACTTCTTAGTTGATGTTTTGAAATAAAACATAAAAATTAAAATAAATATAGTATTATACTTTATTTGACTGATCATATTATATGTAAAATCTTCATGTTGCCCTATTATAATTTATTATAAAATAAATAAAATAATGCTCCATCTGTTTCATATTATTGATATAGATTCTTTTAATTTTAACAAATATAGTGATGAATATTATAAATTATCTAACAAGTATTATTCATTTTAAGTTTATTGTTTTACAATTTTTAATGAGTCGTCTCAATTTTAATTTTAAAGTGTCTCAAATTAATTTTTAAAAATCAATAATAATTATTTAATTTAGAATGAAAAAAATATTAAATATATATCTATTTGATAAAGGGAGAGCAGTAAAAATAATTATCTCGCTTGAAGCTCTGTCACATCTAAATTCTAACTTCCTTTCTTTTTCTCCTCCTATATATCCTTATAATCTCTCCTATATTTCTAACTCATATTTTATAATTTCTATTTAAGATTTATTTATTTATTTAAATTACACACAAAGTGTATGCTACGTATACTAGTAGAAATAATATGAGAAATAACTGACAAATAGAAAAAATTACGCTTAAATATATTTTACAACCCTAAATTATTACTCTTTTTTATTTTGTTGATTCAACTTTCAATTTTATCAATTAGATGATTAAATTATTAATTTTTTATTTTTGTCCAAATTCACTTAACGCACGTCAGGAATTGATGATGTGCCCCTTGAGTGTGAGCCCATGTCCAGTTGATGTGTATTTAAAAAATAATACTTCCACCATTTTATTAATTTAGATCGTTTAATATCAAGGGCAAATTTGGTAAACTATCTTTTATTCTACATTAAAGCAAAACAAAATAATTCTCAAACCAAATCTCCTTCAATCCAACGATAGGCAAAATTCCCCCACTCCGCCAAAATCCCCAAATTTCGATTGATAAAACCCTAGGTCCCAAAACTCTCAAAATGTAAAGCCCTAGTAGACGAAGGAAAAATCGATGACGGAAAAAGGTCTAATCGACGACGAAAAAGAAGAAAAATCCCTAATTGACGACTAAAAGTACAAATCAAAAGCAAGTTAGAGTTTTCTTTTATCCAATTTCATTTGCGAATGGATTGTATCGGTATGGAAGATGAACAATCATACAGTTAATTCGGAAGCAAACAAAATGATAACGTTGATTATATAACAAAATTAGGTCATGACAAAGATGTTAAGTTAATATTTTGTAGGAACCCCAAATAGATCTCCAAGCTTTTATGTATAATGACTCTAATGATTTATGTAATATTTTTAAAGTCTGTTTAGGTATTCTCTTCGCCAAAAATTAAAAATTAAAAATTAAAAATAAAATAAATTACTCACTCCACTCGACAATATATATTTGTGAATTTGTTTCTTCAAAACAAAATCATTTATTTCTTTAATAATAACAAAAATAACACCACATTTTCAAGTTTACGTTACAATTTCAGCAATTTTTAAATTAAATATTCAATAAATTTAAAGATAACACATGGTAAGAATATATATTCTTAATTTTACTACATTCACTCACATTAAAACAAGATATAATCTGTAAGGAGGATCATCTTTCATTCGGTAATTATTAAATCAATTCAACCATTATCAAAGTTCTATCAGCTTGCCGCCAACCATTATCAAAGTGCTATCGACTTGTCGCGTACTTGTGGGACTCGTCTAATGGATCTGTGTTGACTGACATAACATGATTCATAGTAAAGTCTCAATTTTTTTTTTTTAAAAAGTAAAGATATCCCCCGACTCAGATCTTAAGGGCGCACCCGATACTCCCTCGCATCAATTTGGTACATTCAGAAAATTTCTCCCAAGTGTTGGCCCCAAAATTCCAACTTTAAAAAATAACTCCTTAATCATAAGGTCAACCCTCTCACATATAAATGACTATCGAATGGTCACAAAATTGAGTTTGTCCTCTGAATTTTGATTACATTTATCATAAAATTGACTTAGCATAGGAAAAAACAAGTTATTTAATATATGCACATGTTCCATTCAGAGCTAGAAAGATCCATATGTCTAAGCAATAATAGAGCTAAAATTAGGAATATATAAATGAGATAACTTCATAGTGGTACAGAAGTGGGTTAGATTTTAATTTAATTTGGAACGGAGAGAGTATTAAATATCTATTTATTTTATAAAGGGAGAGTAGTAAAAATAACGGTATCTCTTAAATCTGTGTTACATCTAAATTCTAACTTTCTTTCTTTTTCTCCTTTCTCTTGTATACTTATAATCTCTCTGTTTTTCTCCTTCCCCTTGTATACTTATAATCTCTCTGATATTTTCTAACACATATTTTATAATTTCTATTTAAAATTTATTTATTTATTTTAATTGTGCACACAAAGTGTATGCCACAAATACTAGTGGAAATAATATGATTAGAAAGAACTAACAAATAGGAAAAAAATATTATTTAAAAAACCAAACGTATGTTGTAAGGCAAGAATGTACAAAAGGTTTGTGGTCTGCAGTCTGGACTTGGTCCGATCTAGTCAAGGCTTGAACTAGTCAGGCCCAACTTAGAAAGTTTGAAAAGAGCTTCCCTTTTAGTATAGAAATTTGGCATGGACCAGCCTAGCCAAAAGCCCAACCTAGACTGACCTATGGCCTGAGTCCAGCCTGGTTAGGCACAATATGGCTGACCTACTTTGTTAGCTTATTAGTTGCTACCTGTTGTGAGATGTCCCGTCGTCGACGAATAAGCTTTCATTTTCAGATTTCTTTGTTCTTGTATGTGTATTTGAGATTCGGAGGTGGGGGACACTAGAAAGAAAGAGAAAGGAGAGTAGTTGAGTAGCTCTATGTTAGTAGAGTAACTCTGCTTTAGTAAAGGCTGAAGTCACTCTAAACTCTACGATTTAAGTAATGACTCTACAATTGTTAAGTCATTACTCTACGATCTAAGTCATGACTCTACAATCTTAACGATCGTAGGGTCCATATATCATCTATTACTAAGATTTGCCTCTGTTTCATCTCAACCTGAGAAGTCGAAAAGTTACCTAATGTTAATGTCTCATTTGACATGGTGGTCCATGATCATGGCAACCATCTATGGAAACACAATTGTCAGATAGAGCATAGGCCTCAACTTGTCATAATTTCGTGGGAGAAGTCTGGCCTGGTCTGGCGAACCCAAAATCAAGGTCTAGCATAGTTTGATTAACGACAAAGACCTGGCAGGCCGGACCATGCTAGCATGTTGTGCACCTCTACTATAAGGAGGATCATCATTCATTCAGTACTTATTAAATCAATCCAACCATTATAAAAATGTCGTTGGCCTGCCGCACACTTGTGGGACTCGCCTAATGAATCTGCGTTGATTGACATAACAAGATTTATATTAAAATTTCAGTTTTTTAAAAAAAAATGATAAAAGTATTCATGTCTCAGATCTTAAGGGCCCACCCGACGCCCCCTCATATCAATCTGGTACATTCATAAAATTTCTCTCAAAGTAATGGCCTAATTTCGAACTTAAAAAAAAACAACTTAATCACCAAGTTAGCCCTCACACATAAATGACTACCTAATGATCATAAAAGTTGAATTTGTCTCCTCCCTTTTGATCACATTTATCATAAAATTGGCTTTAGCATAGGAAAAAAGCAATGGTGGTATGAATGTGAGAACTTCATGGTGGTACATAAGAAGTGGGTTGGATTTTTTGGATGGAATGTGTAAGACCCCAGCTTTTATAAATAAAGATGAATTTTTTTATAAATATTATTTTTGAATGTTATGGAATAAATTTGATATAATGTTATAGTTGTGGGTAATATTTATAAATTTTGCAAAGTATGCAAGTTGTTATAAAATATTCGTTTGGTCTGGGAATATTCTTTTTGTTAGGGAATATTCGTACAATGGCTCAATCATTGGTGGACCCCACAACAGAATTATTGTCGGATTGAGAAAACGACAAAAATATTTTATAAAAATAACGGCGGAGGTATTACCGTTAAAACTGTTGAACTACCCGGTGGTAAAAGAAATCTGATATCTGCAGCGTAGTTGACAAGAGTAGCACACGGATTGATTATCGATGCTTACGTGAGAAGTCACTCACCATATGCTTTCAATTATAGCTACAAGAATTGCTTTGCATCATATCTCTTATATTATTGATTCAATTATTGTCACAAAGATCATCTTTATAATATGTTATAGTATTAAATTAATAATTGTTGAAAGATTAAATATGTGTTGATGAAAAAAAAAAATGATTTGTGGTAAGTTTGATTATTTTATGGGGGCTCATATGTCATCATCTAAGAGTCTCTTCGTCAATAGTAATTACCCTTGTGAATAGTATTTACCTTCGTCAATAGTAATTACCTTCACAATCGATAGTAATTATCCTTGTGAATAGTATTTACCTTCGTCAATAGTATTTACCTTCTCGCGTTAATAGTAATTACCTTTACCAGACGTCAACCACTTGTCGTTTCACATTACAAAGCGTCGAACCACTTGTCGTTTCACATTACAAGCGTCGAAACCGATTCGTCAAGCCACTTGCCTTTTCACACGGCAGTCTTAAGCTAGAAATCTTCTATAAATAGAGGTCTAGGGCTTCATTATTTTTCACGAATTCATTCAAGCTATAGAGAGAAAGTATAGAGAATAAGAGAGAAAAGAAGAAGAGTATTTTTACTACTACACCGCCGCAATATTCAATCTCCTACCAAATGTAAGGGGTGTTATTCTTTCTTATTCATGAAGAGAACTGTTGTTATTCCATTTGCTTATTATTCATTGGAATAACTCAGTATAAGTGGTTTACCCTATACTTGGTGACATTCTTCTATTATTCTTGGAACATCACATGCATGTGTTTTACACCGGACTTCAGTTCCGCTCTTTATTATTATTACATTGGAACATCCATGCTCGTGTTTTACACCGACCGGTTCCGCTCTTTATTATTCTGTTGGAACATCCTCATGCGTGTGTTTTACATCGGACCGGTTCCGCTCTTTTTATCATTCTGTTGGAATATCCTATCTCATGTGTTTTACACCGGATGCGGTTCCATCTTTATCATTCTGTTGGAACATCCATCGGTGTGAATTTCACCCGACACAGTTCCGTTATTTATTATTACATTGGAATAACTCGTCTCGCATGCGATTACATCGCATGCACGGTGATTTCTTTTGTTATTCCATTCTTTATTATACCCAAATGGTTAAAACTTTGACTTATACTCCATGAAATTAGTGGAATATCCTTGATATTTGCGTTTCATCCAATATCTTTTCATATTCTTCTCGATCATTCTTGAATTTTACTCTACAAAACAATGTCGTGTTGATAATTTGGGCGTTAATAATTCTGGATAAAATAATTCTTGAACTTGTTTTATTGAATTCTTATATCATTGTCATCATCCTCATGTTTATATTTTTTAAAGTCATCTCATGGCACATAGTGCGTAGATGGACTTGGTATGATTATGACTGAGAGACTATTACTATTGTAATCATGACCGTAATGTTACAAATGATGTGGTAAAAATCCTCGATTAGTAGTAGTGCATTGATGGATGATTGTTGGCATGATCACGACCATTAATGAATACAAAATATTCTTGGCCCGTAGTGCATGAATAATTGTGGTCGTGATACTAAAGAATATCCTTGGCCAGTAGTGCGAGGGGTGATTCGATGATGTGGAATATTTATTAAAGTTGAGTCTCAAATTATAACAAAGATGAAAAACCTTTTAAAACCTAAAAGATAGTAGACTTTATTTTCTACTTGACTCTTTTAATGGATTGCGTATTCACTGCAGCTTAAACCGGTTGTCTATTGTATTTTATTAGTTTAACATTGTTGAAGACTATTGATAATTTATTACGCATTATCTTAGTCATAATATTTCTTCTTGGGCTAGTTGAGCTCACCCTTTCTTTCACCGTTCTCTTGAAATGAGAATATAGGCGGGGACGAGTCTGGGAAACGCAGTGATGGTCCTGAAGATAGCATTAGTAGTCCTCACTATTCGTGAAATAGTGTGATAATAATTGTAATGAGGACTTTTTGTTTGAGTTTGTATAATATCTAGTAGATTTATATTTGTATTTAAACTCACGCTTTATGTCGTATTGCATACCTACGCTTATGTTAATAAGTTGTATTTAAATTACATACCATGTAAGTGGCGACCCAAGATGGGTGATGTATACCTAATTTTGGGGCGCGGCCACAATAGTATCAAAGCTTAGGGATATGATCCTCAGCTAAGATGTGAGAATAGTACTAGGAGGGGAGAGATGGAATACCTTCGCTAGTATGACCTACCTAAGTTATGTGCTATTTATTAGTTGGTCGAAGATAGGATAATTTGTTACATGTCAATTAACCTTTTGTTTTGTGGCGATGTCTCAAAATGACATCCGAGAATATTGAGAATAAAGAATGGAGCGCAGCGATCGTTGATTCACCACATATCAATAATCGTGGATAATGTGCATCGAAGGCGACAATCCTCATGCAAACAACAACACCGACCAAATGATGAATGATCAAATGTTCGGAGGCTTTATGCAATTTATGCAACAAAGAAAGAGAGCGACTCACATCCAAAACGTAGGTGGAAACACGAAAAACTCTCGGGCGGTCACCGCTAAACAATTCAAGGAGGGACCACCGGAGTTTAAGGGAGAGCCAAAACCACTTCAAGCGGAAGCATGGATAAAACAGATTACCAAGATATTTGATGTCTTGGGATGCTCAGATGAGCAAAAAGGTTCCCTTTCTTAGCCTTTATGTTCATGCGGAGGCGGATTCTTGGTGGGAATCGGTAACGCGTACTCAACTTCTTTGTCTTCAAGATATCTTGGGAGAAGTTCCAGAGTCGTTCAACGACAAATACTTTCCCGAAAGTATTCGCCATACGAAGGAGGTGGAGTTTATCAAGTTGGAATAAAACAATATGGCCAGTGTCGCAATACGAGGCAAAATTTGCGGAGTTATCACGGTTCGTCCCCACTCTGGATAATGAAGAGAGAATGACGCGAATGTTTTTAAGAGGTTTGAAGTCGGGAGATACGTCGACATCTTATTTCTCATAAACCGTGTTTGTATTCGGATGTTGTAAATAGGGCTCGATTAGTGGAACGCGATAATGAGTCAACACAACTAAAAGAGAGCGGTAACAAAATTATAATACCAAATGAGAGTAGTCATCGAGCGGTGACAACAAGCGTGGAGGAATCAACGGGCGGATATGGTAACCACTTCGGTGGTAATCGTAATAAAACAATAAGAATGGACATTTCAAGAAAGCGGAGATTCAACAATGGTGGAAAGACGTCAAGACCAAAGACCCATTGTTAAGGAAGGAGAAAGACCACCTATCATATGCTTCAAATGCGGAGGAGAGGACACATCGATCCAAACTACGCCATGCCGTCAAAAGCATGTTATAATTGTGGAAGAGAAGGTCACTTAGCTCGATTTTGTCGCCATCAAGACAAATTCAACTAGGGATGGAGGCACCAAAGGCCATCCCGTAAAATTCAAAATCGGTAGTCTGAGGAGGCGTTTGTTGTGACCTCCCAAAGAGCAAGGAATCCGAATGAAGTCATCACGGGTAAGCTTATCATAAACTCTAATGAAGTCTATACTTTATTTGATACTGGGTTCTACCCATTCTTTTATTTCTCCTACTTGCGCTCCATCGATTAAATTTGACTCGGAGAAATTAGACTTTGACTTATCTGTGGAAACTCCGTTGGGAGAAACCTTCATTACATCCACTGCTTATAAGTCTTGTTTGGTTCAAATCGGTACCCTCACATTACTCCGTCGATCTTATTTCATTAAAAATACTTGCATTTGACGTGATTCTAGTGGATTGATTGGTTAACTACTTATCATGCAAAAATTGATTGTTTTCGTAAGGTTGTTAGCTTTCATATTCCTAATCAACCTATTATGCGAATTCAAATGACCAAACCATTAAAATCAATCACGGTCATCTCAAGCCATAAAGCTATTCGTTTATTGAAAAACGGATGTCAAGCTTTCTTAGCTCATGTCACAGATTTAAATAAAAATACGTCAGTTTTAAACGATATTCCTATTGTTAATAAATTTCCTGACGTATTCCCCGAAGAACTTCCTGGCCTACCCCCAGAGCGTGAAATTGAATTTTGTATCGACCTTGAACCCTTGTGACAAAACCTATTTCCAAAGCCCCATATCGAATGGCTCTATTGAACTTCGTGAGTTAAAGACCCAACTGCAGGAATTGTTAGACATTGCCTTTATTCGTCCTAGTACTTCTCCTTGGGGTGCTTTATTGTTCTATTCGTGAAGAAGAAAGATGGGAGTATCGCGACTTTGTATTGATTATCGGGAGTTGAATCATGTCACCATCAAAAATGGTATCCATTGCCACGTATTGATGACTGTTTGACCAACAGTTGCAAGGAGCCAAATTCTTTTCAAATTTGATCTTCGCTCCAGATATCACCAATTGAAGATTAGAACCGCCGACATTCCAAAGACGGCTTTCGTAACTCCAGACGGGCATTATGAATTCCTAGTCATGTCCTTTGGATTGACTAATGCTCCGCCGCCTTCATGGATATGATGAACCGAGTATTCAAGGAATATTTAGATCACTTTGTGGTCGTCTTTATTGATGACATCCTTATTTATTCCAAAAGCCGTGAAGATCATGAAAGCAACACTTGAGGTCGACACTCCAAAAGCTTCGTGAATATAAGCTTTATGCCAAGTTGAAGAAATGCGAGTTCTGGCTTGAAGAAGTAGCATTCCTTGGGCACGTGGTATCAAGTCATGGAATATCTGTTGACCCAGCAAAGATTGAAGCTATTCAAAGCTGGGAACAACCTAAATCAGTGACCGAAGTTGTGACGCCCACAAAATTAGGTATACATCACCCATCTTGGGTCGACACTTACATGGTACAGAATTTAAAAACAACTTATTAACATAACGTAGCGTATAATAATACGACATAAATCGTGAGTTTAAATACAAATATCGCCTACTAGATATTATACAAACTCAAACAAAAAGTCCTCATTACGATTATTATCACACTATTTTACTGAATAGTGAGGACTACTAATGCTATCTTCAGGACCATCACTCGCTTCCCGACTCGTCCCAAATATATTATCATTTCCACGAAGAGAACAAAGTGAAAGAAAGGGTGAGCTCAAATAGCCCAAGAAGAAATATTATTACTAAGATAATGCGTAATAAATTATCAATAGTCTTCAATAATGTTAAACTAATAAAATACAATAGACAAACCAGCTTTAATCTGCAGCGGTGAATATCTAATCCATTAAAAGAGTCAAGTAGAAAATAAAGTCTACTATCTTTTAGGTTTTAAAAGGTTTTTCATCATCGCTTTATAGGCGAGACTCGCTTTTAATAAATATTTCACATCATCGAATCACCCCTCGCACTACTACCAAGGATATTCTTTAGTATCACGACCACAATTATTCATGCACTTCACGGGCCAAGAATATTTGTGTATTCATTAATGGTCATGATCATGCCAACAATCGTCCATCAATGCACTACTACCAATCGAGGATTTTTATCACATCATTTGTAACATTACGGTCATGATTACAATCGAATAGTCTCTCGTCATAATCATACCAAGTCCATCTATGCACTATAGGCCACGATGACTTTCAAAAAAATATAAACATGAGGATGATGACAATGATATAAGAATTCAATAAAACAAGTTCAAGAATTATTTTATCCGGAATTATTAACGTCCCAAATTGTCAACATGATCTTGTTTTGTAGAGTAAAATTCAAGAATGATCGGAAGAATATTTCCATGAAAAGATATCTTTGGATGAAACGCAAATATCAAGGATATTCTACTAATTTCATGGAGTATAAAGTCAAAGTTTTAACCAATTTGGGTATAATAAAGAATGGAATAACAAAAGAAATCACCATGCATGCGATAGATCGCACAGCATGTGTTATTCCAATGTAATAATAAATAACGGAACCGAGTCGTGAAATTCACACAAGCGAGATGTTCCAACAGAATAATAAAGATGGAACCCGGATCCTGTAAAAAACACACGATAGATATTCCAACAGAATGATAAAGATTTTACCCAGTCCTGTAAAACACACGCATGGATGTTCCAATGAATAATAAAGATTTTAACCAGTCCTGTGTAAAACACATGCACGTGATGTTCCAACAAAAATAATAAAGATTTTAACCAGTCCGTTGTAAAACACACGCATGTGATGTTCCAACAAAATAATAAAGATTTTAACCGAGTCCTGTAAAAAACACATGCATGTGATGTTCCAATGTAATAATAGAAGAATGTCACCAAGTATAGGTAAAACCACGTATACAAAGTTATTCCAATGTAATAATAAGCAATGGAATAACAACAGCTTCTCTTCATGAATAAGAAAGAATAACACCCTTACATTTGGTAGGAGATTGAATCTGCAGGAGCGGTGTAGTAACAAAATACTCTTCTTCTTTCTCTTATTCTCTCTATACTTTCTCTCTATAAGCTTGAATGAATTCGTGAAAAATAATGAAGCCCTAGGCCTCTATTTATAGAAGATTTCTAGCTTAGCACCGCCGTGTGAAAAGCGCAAGTGGCTTGACGACGATCGGTTTGACGCTTTTGTAATGTGAAACGACAAGTGGTTCGACGCTTTTGTAATGTGAAACGACAAGTGGTTCGGCGTTTTGTAATGTGAAACGACAAGTGGTTCGACGTCTGGTAAAGGTAATTACTATTAACGAAGGTAAATACTATTCACAAGGGTAATTACTATTGACGAAGGTAATTACTATCGACGAAGGTAAATACTATATTGACGAAGAGACTCTTAGATGATGACATATGAGCCCCCATAAAATAATCAAACTTACCACAAATCATTTTTTTTTCATCAACACATATTTAATCTTTCAACAATTATTAATCATTTATAACTTGTCGTCTCAATTATTGATTTAATACTATAACATATTATACGTATGATAATCGTGACAATAATTGAATCAATAATATAAGAGATATGATGCGTTAATTATCGTAGTAATAATTGAGCATAGGTGAAAGTGACTTCTCACGTAAGCATCAATAATCAATACCGTGTCTTCTTATGCAACTACGCGAATTCTCGTACTTTTACCACCGGG
The DNA here is from genome assembly GCA_020205615.1 of Panax quinquefolius. Taxonomy (NCBI): domain Eukaryota; kingdom Viridiplantae; phylum Streptophyta; class Magnoliopsida; order Apiales; family Araliaceae; genus Panax; species Panax quinquefolius. The sequence goes on along the minus strand of CM035161.1, from coordinate 141,282,016 downwards.
TAGTTCAACAGCTTTAACTCAGTAACACCTCCGCCAGTTATTTTTATAAAATATTTTTGTCGTTTTCTCGATCCGACAATAATTACATTAGGGGTCCACCAATGATTGAGCCATTGTATTTAATATTCCCTAACAAAAAGAATATTCCCCACCAAAACGAATATTTTATAACAACTTGCATACTTTGCAAAATTTATAAATATTACCCACAACTATAACATTATATCAAATTTATTCCATAATATTCAAAAATAATATTTATAGAAAAAATTCATCTTTATTTATAAAAGTTGGGGTCTTACAACCTCCCTTCTTATGAAATTTCTCCCTCGAAATTAGGGTACGCATCTGTATGTCAAGAGGTAAGGATACCTTGATTTCATTTCGATTCTAACTCCCAAGTCATTTCTCAACATCGTGGTTCCTCCACAAAACTTTGACTTGAGGTATAATCTTGGAGTGTAGAATATGTTCCTTCTTATCCAAAATTTGAACAGAACCTCTTCATACGTCCAAATCTTCCGCTATTTCGTCCTGGTTTCTAACTCAATAATATGGTTCGGGTCTTTCACATATTTACGTAACATAGATATGTGAAAAGCGTTATGAACACGAGACATATTTGGCAGAAAGCGAGTCTATAGGCCACGCCTCTACTCGATCGAGGATTAAAATGGACCGATGAATCGAGGGTTAAGTTTTCCTCTTTTCCAAATCTAGTAACTCCTTTCCATGGAGCAACTCTTAACAACACACGATCTCCTATATCGAATTCCACGTCCTTTCGATGAAGATCAAGATAACTCTTTTATCGATTTTGTGAGGTTTTTATACGTTGTCGGATCGTTTGAATCTTTTCCGTAGTCATATACGTATTCAATTCCGGTCCCAACAACGTTGCTTCACCCACCTCATCCCAAAGATACCGAGAAACAACACTTTCTTCCATACAACGCTCGAATGGAGCCATGCCAATACTTGCTTGATAACCATTGTTGTAGGAAAACTCCACCAATGGTAAGAACTTGTCCCAACTCCCTTGAAATCAAGGACACAGAGTCTTAATAGATCTTCAAGAGTTTGAATAGTCCTCTCCGACTGTCCGTCCGTCTGAGGATGATATGCCGAGCTAAATCGTAAATCTGTGCTCATAGCTTTCTGCAAACTAACCCAAAATCGTGAAGTGAATCTTGGGTCTCGATCAGAAACTATGGATACCGCATACGTACCATGCGCCTTACAATCTCGCTTATGTACATACGAAAGCAAGACGTTCAAGTGTATAAGTTTCTCGTGATCGGTAAGAAATGAGCGGACTTGGTCAACCTATCAACAATGACCCAAATCGCATCAATGCCTTGAGAAACCTTAGGAAGACCGTGAATCTAAATCCATGGTAATGTGCTCCCACTTCCATTCGGAATTTCAAGTGGTTGCAATGGACCTTTTGGTACTTGATGCTCCGCTTTAACTCGCGTTGACAAGTTAGACACCTTGAAAAAACAAATACTATCTCTCTCTTCATATTGCTCCACCAAAATGTATGGCCGAATATCATGATACATTTTGGTACTCCTGTGATGGATTGCAAATGGTGTGTGTTGTGTGCTCCATCATGATATTATACTTTAAATCGTGGTCGTTAGAACACAAAGTCCGGAGTTGACTCAAGTATTCCTTCTTCATCGATTCTTGCTTCCTAAGATAAAGACCTTCTTGACTTTCTTCCTCATACGCATCACCTCCGTGTCTATAAATTGAAAGCACTTTTAACTTTATCAATTAAAGTCGGTTCTACTCAGATACTCGCTTATCATCACACGCGTCCCCAGAGTCTTTAATTCTATCTCCATCCTTTGCAAGTCACACAAAATGGGCCTTTCGTTGACAATATCGCACTCGTTTGCATATGATTTTCTACTCAATGCGTCGCCTACCACGCTCGCTTTTTCGGGATGGTATTGGATGGTATGATCATAATCTTTCAATGAGTTCAAGCCAACGTCGTTGTCGCATGTTGAGTTCCTTTTGAGTGAAGAAATATTTGAGGCTTTTATGATCCGTAAAGATCTCCACTTTCTCCCCATACAAGTAATGCCTCCAAATTTTAAGTGCAAAAGACAACAAATTTGCTAACTCTAGATCATGAGTAGGATAATTCCTCTCATATTCTTTGAGTTGTCGCGAGGCATAAACTATTACTTTTCCATGTCAGATGAGAACACATCCCAACCCTTTGCCTCAAGCATCACTTGTAGATGACAAATCCTCCGAGCGGATGGTATTGTCCGAGCAGTCTTTGAAATAAGTCTCTCTCGAGTTCTTGAAAACTCTTCTCACATTCTTCGCTTCCAACCGAACTTTATATCTTTCCGAGTCACCGAGTCAATGGAATAGCGATTCGAGAAAATCCTTCCACGAATCTCCGATAATAACCAATTTAAACCGAGAAAGCTACGTCTTTGGTCATCGATTTAGGTTGTTCCCGACTTTGAATAGCTTCAATCTTTCTTTGGGTCAACAGATATTCCATGACTTGATACCACGTGCCCAAGGAATGCTACTTCTTCAAGCCGAACTCGCATTTCTTCAACTTGCATAAAGCTTATATTCACGAAGCTTTTGAGTGTCGACCTCAAGTGTTGCTTTCATGATCTTCACGACTTTTGGAATAAATAAGGATGTCATCAATAAAGATCCACAAAGTGATCTAAATATTCCTTGAATACTCGGTTCATCATATCCATGAAGGCGGCGGGAGCATTAGTCAATCCAAAGGACATGACTAGGAATTCATAATGCCCGTCTGCATCGAGTTCCGGCCGCTTTGAATGTCACGGCTTCTAATCTTCAATTGGTGATATCCTAACGAAGATCAATCTTTGAAAAGAATTTGGCTCCTTGCAATCGGTCAAACAGTCATCAATACGTGGCAATGGATACCTATTTTTGATGGTGACGTGATTCAACTCCCGATAATCAATACAAAGTCGCATACTCCCATCTTTCTTCTTCACAATAGAATACGAGCACCCCAAGGAGAAGTACTAGGACGAATAAAGCCCGATGTCTAACAATTCCTGCGGTTGGGTCTTTAACTCCACGAAGTTCAATAGAGCCATTCGATATGGGGCTTTGGAAATAGGTTTTGTACCGGGTTCAAGGTCGATACAAAATTCAATTTCACGCCTGGGGTAGGCCAGAAGTTCTTCTGGGAATACGTCGAAATTTATTAACAATAGAATATCGCTTAAAACCGACGTATTTTTTATTTAAATCAGTGACATGAGCTAAGAAAGCTTGACATCCGTTTTTCAATAAACGAATAGCTTTTATGGCTTGAGATGACCGTGATTGATTTTAATGGTTTGGTCGTTTGAATTCGCATAATAGGTTGATTAGGAATATGAAAGCTAACAACCTTACGAAAACAATCAATTTTTGCATGATAAGTAGTTAACCAATCAATCCCTTGTAATCACGCCAAATGCAAGTATTTTTAATGAAATAAGATCGACGGTAATGTGAGGGTACCTATTTGAACCAAACAAGACTTATAAACAAATGATGTAATGAAGGTTTCTCCCAACGGAGTTTCCACAGATAAGTCAAAGTCTAATTTCTCCTGAGTCAAATTTAATCGATGAGCGCAAGTAGAGAAATAAAAGAATGGGTAGAACCCAGATCAAAATAAAGTATAGACTTCATTAGAGTTTATGATAAGCTTACCCGTGATGACCTCATTCGGATTCCTTGCTCTTTGGGAGGTCACAACAAATGCTCTCCCTTGACTACTGGGTTTTTGAATTTTCTGGGATGGCCTTTGGTGCCTCCATCCTAGTCAATTTGTCTTCTTGAGAAACGACAAAATCGAGCTAAGTGACATTCTCTTCCACAATTATAACATGCTTTGACTGGCATTTACGCAGCTTTGATCGATGTGTCCCTCTCCTCCGCATTTGAAGCATATGATAGGTGGTCTTTCTCCTTCCTTAACAATGGGTGCTTTGGTCTTGCCTTTTCCATCATTGTTGAATCTCCTTTTCTTGAAATGTCCATTCTTATTGTTTTGGCCCCGATTACCACCGGCGTGGTTACCATATCCGCCTCGCTGATTCCTCCACGCTTGTTGTCACCGCTTCGATGACTATTCTCGCCGGGTATTATAATTTTTACCGGCCGCTTCTTTTAGTTAAGGCTTGACGCATTATCGCTACTTCCACTAATCGAGCCCTATTTACAACATCCGAATACAAACACGCTTTATGAGAAATAAGATGTTGACGATTCCCGCTTCAAACCTCTTAAAAACATTCGCGCCATTCTCTCTTCATTATTCACCAAGTGGGGCGAAACCGTGATAACTCCGCAAATTTTGCCTCGTATTGCGACACGGCCATATTGTTTTGTTCCAACTTGATAAACTCCACCTCCTTCATGTGGCGAATACTTTCAGGAAAGTATTTGTCGTTGAACAGCTCCTGGAACTTCTCCCAAGATATCTTCAAGCTGGTTGAGTACGTTTTACCGATTCCCACCAGTAATCCGCCTCTCGCAAGAATATAAAGGCGTGAGAAGGGAACCTTTTGCTCTCCTGAGCATCCCAAGACATCAAATATCTTGGTAACTGTTTTATCCATGCTTCCGCGAAGTGGTTTTGCTCTCCCTTAAACTCCGTTGGTCCCAGCTCCTTAAATTGTTTAGCGGTGACCGCCCGAGAGTTTTCCGTGTTTCCACCTACGTTTTGGACAGGAGTCGCTCTCGCCTGCTGTTGCATAAATTGCATAAAGCCTCTGAACATTTGATCATTCGTCATTTGGTCAGTGTTGTTGTTTGCATGAGGATTGTCGCCTTCCTGATGCACATTATCCTGATTATTGATATGTGGTGAATCAACAATCGCCTGCGCTCCATTGCTATTCTCAACATTCTCAGATGTCATTTTCAGATACTACCACAAAATAAAAGGTTAATTGACATGTAACAAATTATCCCTATCTTCTGACCAACCAATAAAATATCACATAAACTTAGGTAGGTCATACTAGCGAAGGTATTCCCCGTCTCTTCCCTCCTAGTACTATTCTCACATCTTAGCCAGGGATCATATCCCTAAGCTCTGATACCAACTGTGACGCCCCCAAAATTAGGTATACATCACCCATCTTGGGTGACACACTTACATGGTACGTAATTTAAAACAACTTATTAACATAACTCGCCGTATACAATACGACATAAATCGTGAGTTTAAATACAAATATCGCTCTACTAGATATTATACAAACTCAAACAAAAGTCCTCATTACGATTATTATCACACTATTTTACGTAATAGTGAGGACTACTAATGCTATCTTCGGACCATCACTGCTTCCCCGACTCGTCCCCAAATATATTATCATTTCCTCAAGAGAACAAAGAAAGAAAGGGTGAGCTCAACTAGCCCAAGAAGAAATATTATGACTAAGATAATGCGTAATAAATTATCAATAGTCTTCAATAATGTTAAACTAATAAAATACAATAGACAACCGGTTTAATCTGCAATGAATATACAATCCATTAAAAGAGTCAAGTAGAAAATAAAGTCTACTATCTTTTAGGTTTTAAAAGGTTTTTCATCATCGTTTATAGTCGAGACTCACTTTAATAAATATTTCACATCATCGAATCACCCCGCACTACTGACCAAGGATATTCTTTAAGATCACGACCACAATTATTCATGCACTACGGGCCAAGAATATTTGTGTATTCATTAATGGTCATGATCATGCCAACAATCGTCCCATCAATGCACTACTACCAATCGAGGATTTTTATCACATCATTTGTAACATTACGGTCCATGATTACAATCGAATAGTCTCTCGTCATAATCATACCAAGTCCATCTATGCACTACTACAAAATACGTATGACTTTCAAAAAATATAAACATGAGGATGATGACAATGATATAAGAATTCAATAAAACAAGTTCAAGAATTATTTTATCCGTGAATTATTAACGTCCAAATTGTCAACATGATATCTTTGTTTTGTAGAGTAAAATTCAAGAATGATCGTAAGAATATTTCCATGAAAAGATCTTTGGATGAAACGCAAATATCAAGGATATTCTACTAATTTCATGGAGTATAGAAGTCAAAGTTTTAACCAACCGGGTATAATAAAGAATGGAATAACAAAAGAAATCACCATGCATGCGATAGATCACTTGCAGACGGGTTATTCAATGCAGAATAATAAATAACGGAACCAGTCGTGAAATTCACACCGAAGCGGATGTTCCAACAGAATAATAAAGATGGAACTGCATCCTGTAAAACACACGATAGATATTCAATGAGAATGATAAAGATTTTAACCAGTCCTGTAAAAAACACACGACAGTGATGTTCCAACAGTAATAATAAAGAGCGGAACCAGTCCCGTGTAAAACACACGCATGTGATGTTCCAACAAAATAATAAAGAAGCGGAACCAGGTCCCAAAAAACACATGCATGTGATGTTCCAACAAAATAATAAAGAAGCGAACCAGTCCCGTGTAAAACACACGAGCATGGATGTTCCAATGTAATAATAGAAGAATGTCACCAAGTATAGGGTAAACCACGTTATACAAAAGTTATTCCAATGTAATAATAAGCAATGGAATAACAACGCTTCTTTCATGAATAAGAAAGAATAACACCCTTACATTTGGTAGGAGATTGAATATCGCAAGAAGGTAAGTAACAAAATACTCTTCTTCTTTCTCTTATTCTCTATATACTTCTCTCTCTATAGCTTGAATGAATTCGTGAAAATAATGAAGCCCTAGGCCTCTATTTATAGAAGATTTCTAGCTTTTGTCGTCGTGAAAAAGACAAGTGGCTTGACGAATCGGTTTGACCTTTGTAATGTGAAACGACAAGTGGTTCGGCGCTGTAATGTGAAACGACAAGTGGTTCGGCCGCTGTAATGTGAAACGACAAGTGGTTCGACGTCCGGTAAAGGTAATTACTATTAACGAAGGTAAATACTATTCACAAGGGTAATTACTATCGACGAAGCGAAGGTAAATCTTATTGTGAAGAAGAGACTCTTAGATGATGACATATAGAGCCCCCATAAAATAATCAAACTTACCACAAATCATTTTTTTTTTCATCAACACATATTTAATCTTTCAACAATTATTAATCATTTATAACTTGTCAGTCTCAATTATTGATTTAATACTATAACATATTATCTGAGATGATCTTTGTGACAATAATTGAATCAATAATATAAGAGATATGATGCGAAGAATTATCAGTAGCAATAATTGAGCATAAATGAAAGACTTCTCACGTAAGCATCAATAATCAATACTGGTGTCTTACTACGCAACTACGCCAGACATCGTGTACTTTTTACCAACGGGTAGTTCAACAGCTTTTAACGGTAACACATCCATCCGCCGTTATTTTTATAAAATATTTTTGTCGCTTTCTCAATCCGAAACTAATAATTACGTTGTGGGGTCCACCAATGATTGAGCCATTTATATTTAATATTCCCTAACAAAAGAATATTCCCAGACCAAACGAATATTTTATAACAACTTGCATACTTTGCAAAATTTATAAATATTACCCACAACTATAACATTATATCAAATTTATTCCATAATATTCAAAAATAATATTTATAGAAAAAATTCATCTTTATTTATAAAAATTTGGGGTCTTACTGAAGACGTAGCTTTCTTCTCTTTATTTGGTTATTATCTGGAGATTCGTGGAAGGATTTTCTCGAATCGCTACTCCATCGACTCAAATGACTCGGAAAGATACAAAGTTCGATTGGAGCGAAGAATGTGAGAAGAGTTTTCAAGAACTCAAGAGAGACTTATTTCAAAGACTGCTCGACAATACCATCCGCTCGGAGGATTTGTCATCTACATGATGCTTCGGGCAAAGGGTGGGATGTGTTCTTATGCAACATGGAAAAGTTATAGCTTTATGCCTCGCGACAACTCAAAGAATATGAGAGGAATTATCCTACTCATGATCTAGAGTTAGCAAATGTTGTCTTTGCAGACTTAAAATTTGGAGGCATTACTTGTATGGGGAGAAAGTGGAGATCTTTACGGATCAAAAAGCCTCAAATATTTCTTCACTCAAAAGGAACTCAACATGCGACAACGACGTTGGCTTGAAATCGCTTGAAAGATTATGATCATACCATCCAATACCATCCTGGAAAGTTTAGCGTGGTAGTAGCGCGACGAGTAGAAAATCATATGCAAGTACGAAAGTGCGATATTGTCAACGCAAAGGCCCATTTTGTGTGACTTGCAAATGATGGAGATAGAGTTAAAGACTCGAGGGACACGTGATGATAAGCGAGTATCTGAGTAGAACCGACTTTAATCGATAAAGTTAAAGTTGCTCAAGCTACGCACTCGAGGGTGATGCGTATGAGGAAAAAAGTGCAAGAAGGTGCTATCTTAAGAAGAAATCGATGAAGAAGGAATACTTTGAGTCAACTCCGGACCACGATTTAAAGTATAATATCATGATGGAGGCGCACAACACACCATTTGCAATCCATCTGGAGTACCAAAATGTATCGTGATATTCGCCATACATTTTGGTGGAGCAATATGAAGAGAGAGATATCGCTGCTTTATCTCAAGGTGTCTAACTTGTCAACGAGTTAAAGCGGAGCATCAAGTACCAAAAGGTCCATTGCAACCACTTGAAATTCCGAATGGAAGTGGGAGCACATTACCATGGATTTCAAGTTCTCGGGTCTTCCTAAGGTTTCTCAAGGCATTGATGCGATTTGGGTCATTGTTGATAGATTGACCAAGTCCGCTCATTTCTTACCGATCGAGAAACTTATACACTTGAACGCCTTCGCTCAGATGTACATAAACGAGATTGTAAGGCTGCATGGTATCTGCAGATCCATAGTTTACGATCGAGACCCAAGATTCACTTCACGATTTTGGGTTAGTTTGCAAAAAGCTATGGGCACAGACTTACGATTTAGCTCTCTAGCATATCATCCTCGAGACGGACGGACGATGGAGAGGACTATTCAAACTCTTGAAGATCTATTAAGACTCGTGTCCTTGATTTCAAGGGAGTTGGGACAAGTTCTTACCATTGGTGGAGTTTTCCTACAACAACAGCTTATCAAGCAAGTATTGGCATGGCTCCATTCAAGCATTGTATGGAAGAAAGTGTCGCTTCTCAAAGATTATCTTTGGGATGAGGTGGGTGAAACGCGTTGGTGGGACCAGAGTTGATACGTATGACTACTAAAAAATTCAAACGATCCGACAACGTATAAAAATCTCACAAAATCGATAAAAAGAGTTATCTTTGATCTTCATCGAAAGGACGTGGAATTGATATATAGAGATCATGTGTTTGTTAAGAGTTGCTCCATGGAAAGGAGTTACAAGATTTAGAAAGAGAGGAAAACTTAATCCTCGATTCATCTATTCCATTTTAATCCTCGATAGAGTAGGAACTGTGGCCTATAGACTCGCTTTCTGCCAAATATGTCTCGTGTTCATAACGTTTTTCACATATCTATGTTACGTAAATATGTGAAAGACCCGAACCATATTATTGAGTTAGAACCGGACGAAATAGCGGAAGATTTGACGTATGAAGAGGTTCCTGTTCAAATTTTGGATAAGAAGGAACATATTCTACGCCTCCCAAGGTTATACCTCAAGTCAAAGTTTTGTGGAGGAACCACGATGTTGAGAAATGACTTGGGAGTTAGAATCAAATGAAATCAAGGTATCCTTACCTCTTCGACATACCGTGTCATGTACTTAAATTTCGAGGGAGAAATTTCATAAGAAGGGAGGTTGTAAGACCCAAATTTTATAAATAAAGATGAATTTTTCTATAAATATTATTTTTTGAATATTATGGAATAAATTTGATATAATGTTATAGTTGTGGGTAATATTTATAAATTTTGCAAAGTATGCAAGTTGTTATAAAATATTCGTTTGGTCTGGGAATATTCTTTTTGTTAGGGTATATATTAAATATAATGGCTCAATCATTGGTGGACCCCTACAATGTAATTATTATTTGGATTGAGAAAACGACAAAAATATTTTATAAAAATAATGGCGAGGTGTTACTGTTAAAACTGCTTGAACTACCCGGTGGTAAAAGTACAAGAATCGCTGTGAATTGCGTAAGAGAAGACACTCAGATTGATTATTGATGCTTACGTGAGAAGTCACTCAAATTTATGCTCAATTATTCTTCAACGATAATTCTTTGCATCATATCTCTTATATTATTGATTCAATTATTGTCACAAGATCATCTCAGATAATATGTTATAGTATTAAATTAATAATTGTTGAAAGATTAAATATGTGTTGATGAAAAAAAAATGATTTGTGGTAAGTTTGATTATTTTATGGGGGCTCATATGTCATCATCTAAGAGTCTCTTCACAATAATAGTAATTACCCTTGTGAATAGTATTTACCTTCGTCAATAGTAATTACCTTCGTCAATAAGTAATTATCTTTGTGAATAGTATTTACCTTCGTCGATAGTATTTACCTTCGTTAATAGTAATTACCTTTACCGTACGTCGAACCACTTGTCGTTTCACATTACAAAGCGTCGAACCACTTGTCGTTTCACATTACAAAAGGCCACACCAAATCGCCGCCACTTGCCTTTCACACTAAGAAAAGTCTTAGCTAGAATCTTCTATAAATAGAGGCCTAGGGCTTCATTATTTTCACTTAATTCATTCAAGCTATAGAGAGAGAAAAGTATAGAGAGAATAAGAGAGAAAGAAGAAGAGTATTTTTACTACACTACTGCAAGATTCAATCTCCTACCAAATGTAAAGGGTGTTATTCTTTCTTATTCATGAAGAGAAACTGTTGTTATTCCATTGCTTATTATTCTTGGAATAACTCAGATAAGTGGTTTACCCTATACTTGGTGACATTCTTCTTTATTCTTTTGGAACATCCTGCATGTGTTTTACACCGGACCGGGTTCTCGCTTTTTTTATTATTCTCGCTGGAACATCCTGTCATGTGTTTTACACCGACCGGTTAAAATTTTTATTATTCTCGTTGGAACATCCTCGCTCACATGTGTTTTACACCGACCGGTTCCGCTCTTTATCATTCTCCGCTTGAATATCCTATCTCGCGTGTGTTTTACACCGGATCCGGTTCCATCTTTATCATTCTCATTGAACATCCTGCTTGCAGTGAATTTCACCACACCGTTCCGTTATTTATTATTCTCGCTGGAATAACCCGTCTGCAAGGCCTATTGCATTTGCATGGTGATTTCTTTTGTTATTCCATTCTTTATTATACCCAAATAAGTTAAAACTTTGACTTTATACTCCATGAAATTAGTGGAATATCCTTGATATTTGCGTTTCATCCAAAGATCTTTTCATATTCTTCCGATCATTCTTAAATTTTACTCTACAAAACAAGATCACGTTGATAATTTGGACGTTAATAATTCCCCGGATAAAATAATTCTTGAACTTGTTTTATTGAATTCTTATATCATTGTCATCATCCTCATGTTTATATTTTTTTAAAGTCATCTGTGGCACAGTAGTGCATAGATGGACTTGGTATGATTATGACCAGAGACTATTCGTGTAATCATGACCGTAATGTTACAAATGATGTGGTAAAAATCCTCAAAGGGTCAGTAGTGCATTGATGGACAGATTGTTGGCATGATCATGACCATTAATGAATACACAAATATTCTCGGCCGTAGTACATGAATAATTGTGGTCGTGATACTAAAGAATATCCTCGGCAGTAAAGCGGGGGTGATTCGATGATGTGGAATATTTATTAAAGTCGAGTCTCAAATTTATAACAAATGATGAAAACCTTTAAAAACCTAAAAGATAGTAGACTTTATTTTCTACTTGACTTTTTAATGGATTAGATATTCCAATCGCAGCTTAAACCGGTTGTTTATTGTATTTTATCGCTTAACATTGTTGAAGACTATTGATAATTTATTCTCGCATTATCTTAGTCATAATATTTCTTCTTGGGCTAGTTGAGCTCACCCTTTCTTTCACCGTTCTCTTCGTGAAATGAGAATATAAATGGACGAGCCTGGGAAACGAAAGTGATGGTCCCGAAGATAAGATTAGTAGTCCTCACTATTTTGTGAAATAGTGTGATAATAATTGTAATGAGGACTTTTTGTTTGAGTTTGTATAATATCTAGTAGACGATATTTGTATTTAAACTCACGCTTTATGTCGTATTGCATACCTACGCTTATGTTAATAAGTTGTATTTAAATTGCACCATGTAAGTTGGCGCACCCAAGATGGGTGATGTATACCTAATTTTGGGGCGCCACGTAATGATTCTATGAAGATACTCTAGCTCTAAATGATGCTTGAAAAGAACATAAAGACAAAAGTACTCCTCACCATAATTGAAGTTTTTATATGATTATGTGATTATGTTGCTAACCTTATCATATACTCTTTCATATATTCTTTTCATCATAAAAGAATAAATAAAGTACAATTTATATATATATATTAAGAAAAATAAAATAAAGAAAATAGAGTAAAAAGGTTTCAAATTTATCCCTAATAGTTCCACAAAAATATATAAAATGATGAGTATTTTTATTTTATATACTAATAGACCTTACCAAATAACTTAGTTACCCTTCACTTTATATATTTTATTTTATTCTTTTAAAGACAAAAAATTATACTTTTAATCATCCTTTTAGAGAGGAGGGAGTATATATAAAAAAACAGTTAGCATATTACTATCTATTCGAATATATTCCTTGATTTTGATATTATGTATAATGATATTATTCGTATGACAAAATATGATTATGGGTTGGTTTTGATTTATAAAATTTTATTATGATTTTATTTAAGAACTAAAATCACATTACCTATTTTTAATACGAGTTGTGTAGGTTAGAACCATATAGTTTTGAGTCAAATATAAGTCAACCCATATTTTAAATTTCAAACTTAACATTATTATGGTCCAATTAAATAAATTATTTATAATATTTAATTTTATATTCCTTCAACAAAGTAATAGAAGACCATAAGTGATGTTAAATATCAGCTTTTGTGGTATTCCTTGTGATAAATTGTACCTCTGGATTCAAGTAACGATGAAACTCACGAATTCAATTCCTTCATGTTCCACAAAAGAGAAGGAGTAATTGTGTTTGATTATAACTTTTGTCATTAGCTCGCGATTGTGATTTTGATCTAAAGGCACCTGTTGAGTCGTGATATTTCTCCTATTGGGCCGAATGGATTGGGCCTACATATTCAGTTAGTCCATTGGGTCTTCACTATTGGGTGTTGACATTATTGGATCTAGTCACTTTATTATCTTTGTTAAGTCCTTCTAATATCGGACCAAATCGGTGGGTTACGACCCATCATATCTTAAATATCTACATCTTTGGCCAAGTGATGATGACAAAGATATGGCCGATCATTATCTTACATGGCATTAATAAGGATTAGACAATTGGCGGCAGATGAGACGGAGGGATGGGATTAACGAGTGTCGAGGCGGGTTAGTGACACGGTAAACCCGGTCCCAGAGTTATATCATGTGAGGAGGTCTACACTGGCGAGTGCGTCTTCATTCATAATCACATACACACAATGTAGAATTATTATCTCTCTCAATACACTAAACATTACATCCTCCATTGTTAACCTTGTGAACTCAGATATCGACTCTCACGCTGAAGCTATCCCCGACGGAACCGCCGTCGAGCTTGTGGTGTTTATCGTGTTTCTTGTCGCGGGATCGTATGCGTCTTAGGTGATTGGGGCGTGGCGTAAGATCCCGCATTAACATCGGCGCTAGAAGAGGGCTTTTCTAGTGTTCTTGAGCTATCAATCACAATATTTCCGGTTGTTACTACATCGGAAGTTATGACACCAATCGTGGGGTTCTCGTTCGAGATCCCACTACGCGAAGCTTCCGAAGATGGTTGGTCTTTATTCTTTGACAAAGAGCATGATCATGGCCAAGGCAAGTAAAAACACCCTTAGAACTTCGACACAAGACCGTGGTCGAGTTGATGAAGATGGTGGACGGCGAGATAGAGCTTTGGAGGTTCTCTTGGAGCGGAGTGAGGATGTGGTTGTCTGAGGCGAGGATGTAGTGGAAAGCGGAGCGAAGGATATAGTTGTGCGATTTCTTCCGATTGCCAAGTTTGAGGACAAAGCGTTCAATTATGTCCAGTCTGAAGATGTGGTACGCCTAAAGATGGACAACCGTGAGTTGGAAAATAGTCTATACACTTTGAGGACATGTCTCAAGGTGATCCTCATGACCAAAGAAGACCAAAGAACCATATTCCTGAGCATCCGAAGAGGGTACTCCACCCTATTGGTCTTCAGGATTATGGTCGGAACAGAGTAGATGAAGACCCAACAACCATTTTCCTAATTGACCGAAGAAGGTACTCCACCCTATTGGTCTTAAGGATTATGGTCGAAGCAGAGTAGATGAAGATTCAACAACCATTTTCCTAATTGATCGAAGAAGGGTATTCCGCACTATCGGTTTTCGGGATTATTATCGCAGCAGACGAAGAAAGCGATCCAGGAGCATACACTCGATCACAATAAGGCATTACGCCTCGAGTATCCTCACCACCGTGATGTAGAGTTTCACCAAGTAGATCCGTAAATCAAACCGCCGAGAGTCCACCGAGGCACACATACCTGTAGATACTTTTCTTCTGAGATGCCCGCCTAAAAATTTGTTCGAGATTCAAAGACACAAAATGCACCCATATTCCTAAGCATCCGAAGAGGGTACCTCATCCTAGGGGTTATCGGGACTATGGCACAAACAGATTTGTGGAGCAATTCAAGAATATATTCACCCGAGAATGTAAAAAGGCACTCGCTGAGAGTGTTCTCATGCATGACGAAGGACTCGTCACCAAGCAGTCTCTATGCCGCACTCTTGAAATCCAACACTTCGATAAATATTTCCAAGGTCGGTTGACATTATGGTCGGACAATTTTTTTCCAAGTTGATAATAGTTAAAGAGAAACCGAGGAGTCTCGACAAAGCCGCTTGAGTTCTTCAAATTGGCAGAGCTCGTGGACATTGCATGCGGATGGATATTCTATTTTGGACATCGAGACAAAGAAAGCTATCAAGGGGTCGATCACAATAACAATTCCGTTGCTGATGCATTATCGAAGTTGGCTACTACGGATGCTTATAACTTTGATGGCATATGGTGTCCTTCCTTTAGACCGGATCTTGCATAAAAGAAGATCAAGTCTGAGAGTGTCAATTTTGCTCTCATTGATGAGAATCTTTATCGAAGGACCTTTTTCGTAATCATTGCTCAAACATTTGGTTCCATCCGAAGTAGAGTATGTTCTTTGGGAAATTCACAAAGACATCTGTGGCGATCATTTAACCCGAAGTTGTTGGCCTATAAAGCGCTTCGGCAGGGATATTCATGAAAGAACCGGGTAATCAGCACGAACAGATTTCGGTGGCTCATCCACATTCACTTTTTCACTATTGATCCTGGTCCTATTTGTCCTAAGGTCACAATGGTGTAAGGAGGTATAGTAGGACTCGCTGGCCATTCGATGGTAGCCCATTTATTTGTTGCCCAGCGTGGTAAACAAATCCTATGATCCTATATTGATTTTACCAAGGGTGGTAAGTCAATGGTCACTATTGATCCTGGTCCTATTTGTCCTAAGGTCACAATGGTGTAAGGAGGTATGGTAGGACTCGCTGGCCATTCAATGGTAGCCCATTTATTTGTTGCCCAGCGTGGTAGACAAATCCTATGATCCTATATTGATTTTACCAAGGGTGGTAAGTCAATGGTCACAATTGATCCTTATATCTTGATCCTTATATCTTGGTCCTTATATAATTGTTTCACCCCGAGTGGTAAACAAATGTCCTTATATACTTGTTCTACCCCGAGTGGTAAGCAAGATTTTGATGGTGCAAGGAGGATCAGCCGAATTCACCTCACACATGACCAATCTCACACTTCGGTACTGATGAGTATATATTACTTTATTTTATTTAAGTGTTGAGTTCAGTTCATTCAATTCAGTTAAGTTAAATCCTGTCCGTAAAATTCAATTCACTTCATTTCATAAATTAACTGTTATACGCCTTATTTAGTTCATGTCCTAAGTTAAGTTCATACAGATTAATTGATACTGAATTATTGACAAGAAATGTTCACTCAGAAGTAATAAGGCATGAAGTTGATATTTTAATATTAACTGCTCACAACAAGTTAGAATTTTTTACGTAAAGTTCTACAATGCAAGGATAAGGAGAGTCATCTTCAGCTTCTTCCTTCCTCATCGTCACCATCTAAAGAGTCTAGAAGAGATGGATCTACCTTGGCCCGAGCTTTTCTTGTCTTTACTTGACAAATTTCATAATCCTTTGGCATACATATGGACGATCTTATTGTTCAAATTTCATGGATTTTCTCAGATTCTCGCCTAGATCTCCTTACGAAAGTCTTGATCGATGGCGGACCCAAATCTCTAGGGGCAAAAGCTCTTTGAGCTCTTCTTCTTCAGCTTCCCGACGATGTACCGATGCTTTGATCCTTTAGCTTGACAGATCGACATTTATATCGTTGATGACCCGATGAGTGGCCTTGGTCGCTTTCGGTTCTTCTTTGACCTTGTCGATATCCTTCCTGAGGCATTCATTGTTGAGAAGAACAATGTCAAGGTTGCTTCTTTCCTTTTGCCAAACACGGACTTCGAATGGCTTTCTCTCTTGGCATTCTCTTCGCATTCTTTTCAGTATTCTCTTGATTCTCTCTCTTGATTCTTCTCTTGGCATTATCTTGGTATCCTTTCTAAGCTTCTTTGTATTTGAGACTAAAACACACGAAGACAATGTTTACTCATAGATGACCAATATTAATCGATCGGTTCAGATTGATGGTCAAATCTCAACTTCCTTTAGTCCGGTATATCACTCCTTCACCCATCGGTTCCATGATGGAATTATCACCAACCGATGATCATCGGTGTCGCCACAACTTCTTCGAACTAGATTCAAGAGAATGGTTTTTGTGGCGAAGGTTTGGATTGTTCGAGAGGCGGTGAAATATTTGTTGTTGTATGTTCGGCTGGAGTGGGCTCTTTAAATGGACTTCCAATCTTAATTTATGTTGCCATTTAATGTTCACCTGATGGGCTTCTGATAGTCGTATTTTGGGCCTTCATTGGTCTTATATTAATTCCTTTTGTCTGACTAACCGATGCCATTTATAGTTTCCTATTAAACCTCTGCTTAATAAAAAACTAGGGGCAATGTTAGTCGTGATATTTCTCTATTGGTAGAATGGATTGGGCCTACATATTCATTAGTCCATTGGGTCTTCACTATTGGGTGTTGACATTATCGGATCTAGTCACTTTATTATCTTTGTTAAGTCCTTCTAATATCGGACCAAATCGATGGGTCAATTCCATCATATATACTTAAATATCTACATCTTTGACCGGTGATGATGACAAAGATATGGTAGGCGTTATCTTACATGGCATTAATAAGGATTGGAAAGTTGGGCCAACCATGGACGAGGGATGGGATTAACAGTGTCGGGGAGGTTAGTGGCACGCAGAAACTGTGTCCTCAGTAGTATATCATGCAAGGAGGTCTACACAAGTGCATGTGCGCTCTTCATTCATAATCACATACACACAATGAGAATTATTATCTCTCTCAAAACACTAGACATTACATCCTCCATTGTTAACCTTGTGAACACGTGATATCGACTCTCACGCTGAAGCTATCCCCCGTGTAACCGTAATCCGCCAAGCTTGTGGTGTTTATCGTGTTTACTGTGCAGGATCATGGCGTCTTACGTGATTGGGACGTGGCAGAAGATCCTGGCGTTAACAGCACCCTTTCTAACTCACCGTCAAATAATTTTTTTCCATGTTTTAAGCTAACATATCGAAGCATATTATTAGTTCCGTGTTCACATGCATAAATTTGACCACAATCTTTACACTTATCTTTTAATTTTTCATCAATAACTTTTTCAAATTGGTCCCAAACTAAAGTGGTGCGTTTCTTAGAACGTTTGTACCTATACTTATAGAAATACTTTGTTCAGTGTTCCGTTTGGCGCACACACTTGTAAATACACTTTGTTTTGTTCTTCCATGAGAGAATATTATATCAAAAACCAAAGTCACAACCTGTTTTCACGCACAAATAAGATCCAAACTCATTACAAACTACAAAGTAATTATACTTAGGCACATGCTTAGTCAACATAGGAACCAAAGTAACATGCTTTCAACATTTATATAAATAAGCATTACCTATAACTTACAACTTAAGTAAGGTTCTGGGAGAAAAAGAAAAGCCTAATAAAAAAAATTACAAATGGGGTGATTAGATAACTTATCTATAACTTACAAAAGAACCTGTCAAACAGGACCTCAAAAAGATTTTATAAAATCTTATACTACTTTTTGTGCATTGGTTTCAACGGAGTGCAGAACTTTCTCCTTAGCAATAGAAAGAAAAACTACACTACTACTTCGGTGACACGTTTAATAGTAAGAAAATAACCATGCTATTACAGTATTCCCAATATTGTAACAGAGGAGAAGTCACATCTGGTTTTGTATAAATTCTATCAATTATCCCAATTTTGAACTTAGCAGTAAGAGCAATTAATATCATAGCTCTACACCATTAATTATAGTTCTTCACAATCAGAGTTTCATTAATAAGTAACAAACGAGGATGATCAGATGATGGATACATAAAGTATGAATGTAAAGCATCAATTTGAACCACATCAGGTAGTTGATTATTGTTATTATTATTTTGTTGATTTTGAGTAACAGCAACAACAAAAGATCTAGTATTAGGCATCTTACTTTTGAAGAACTGATGCACAAGTAGGAAATGAAGATATAGGGTTTTTGCAGTTCAACTCAATCGAGAAACAACCAAACAATGGAAAATTTGTGTAATTGAAGCATTGTAGCAAACAGATGGTAGATAGTAACCAAATACCTGAGATCAGAAAGGAAGCGAAGGAAGATCGAAGATCACCAGAAGCTCTGATACCATGTAAGAATCTTCTAACGGAGAAAGAGAAAAATAAATTTCTAACAAAACTTGTTACGAGAAGGGGAGAGACCAAGATGAAACGAAGAACACGCGAGTCTGGGGAACAGTTAAAGAGATTTGGATTTGGATTAAAAAATCTGGGTTTGGATCTATATTTTTTTTTAAAAATACGAGTCTAAATTTTATCCGATTTAAATAAATAAAAACATTTAACAAACTCAATTAATTCCAATTAACTAACTATATAAATAATAAAGTCTTGGTTTCACTCTCATAAATGATTGCCAAACGGATACAAAAGTTGAATTTGTCATGTGCGCTAGCTCTGAATACCTGTTTCACAAAATTGACTAGCATTTGAAATTTGATATAGTCACAAGTTTTTTATTCAGCTGAAATCCACTAACAATGAGAAAAATAAGTAAAACCACTAAATTGTCAACTTTAGTATATGAAGGCGGCTGTCCCATACACACATTGACCTTTGACCAAGCCAACATCACTTTATTAAAACCAAACTTCTTACCAATTCTATAAAACCCACACCCTACCCATTCGTAATTGTACTACCAAAAAATGTCAACACTACCTTTACTTCTCTCCCTCTCCATCCTTGCCCCGCTCCAAACCTCCCTCGCCGGTGGCGGCATCGCCGTTTATTGGGGCCAAAACGGCAACGAGGGCAACCTAACCGAAACATGTGCCACCGGAAAATTTTCCTATGTCAACATAGCGTTCCTTAACAAATTTGGTAACGGTCAAACCCCTGAAATCAATCTTGCTGGCCATTGCAACCCCGCCAACGCTGGTTGCACCGTCATAAGCCAATCCATAGATTATTGCCAAAAACAAGGAATTAAAGTGTTGCTATCCATTGGCGGCGGCATTGGAAGCTACTCTCTGGCTTCCGAGACCGACGCTAAAAATGTAGCAACTTATTTATGGAATAATTTTTTGGGCGGAACATCAAATTCGCGCCCGCTAGGCAATGCTATTTTAGATGGTATTGATTTCGATATAGAGCTAGGCTCCGCCGAATATTGGGATGATCTTGCACGGTATTTAAAGGATTATAGTAAGCTTGGCAAAAAAGTGTACCTAGGAGGGGCACCACAATGTCCATTTCCCGATAAGTTCCTAGGAAATGCCCTTAATACGGGCATTTTCGATTATGTTTGGATTCAATTTTATAACAATCCTCCTTGTCAGTATACTTCTGGGAATATTGATAATATTATCAATTCGTGGAATCGGTGGAGTACATCGATAAATGCTGGAAAGATATTTATGGGGTTACCGGCATCGACTCAAGCGGCCGGAAGTGGGTTTATTCCGGCGGATGTGTTGATTTCTCAGATTTTGCAGGTGATAAAGGGATCGCCTAAGTATGGTGGTGTGATGCTATGGTCAAAATATTGGGATGATCAGAGTGGATATAGTTCCTCAATTCAAAGCAGAGTTTGACTTTATAATTTTTATTTAGTTAAACGTTCTTAAATATAAATATTTTTATTCCTTAATATAAATCGTTTGAGAATTTGAAGTACGTATTAATTGTCTGATTTTCAATATTATTCCAAGTATTAAGTGTAACTTTGGTTTTCTTACTATTTTCTGTCCAATAAATAACAATCTCTTCTTCTAATACATGGACAATATAGATAATTGATATTATAGTTAATACTATACAATTATTTCCTTAATATTTATACTGTGATTCTAAACCGACCTATATTAAAAAATGAAAGAAATATTTAGTTAAACGATTTTTCTTTTGTCCTATTGTAAACAAATTAATAAAGTAAAGTTATAAAAGTAAAAGGTGCTCAACTTTATTTTATTTTATAAAGAAAATATAGTAATATATTAATTACTTTTGTCCTCGAACAGAGAAAATACTTTGCACCAGTACCTACAAGTTATAAAAAAGAAAAAGAAAAAGTAAAAGGTAGTCAACGTTAAAATAAATAAATTACAGAATTAAAGAGTTTAATTTAGGATAGGGATATCTTTATCTTCTCTATTTTTGGCGGATGCTATAAATTAAGATCCGTAAGTCTGGGCTAGGACTAGGAGTATGTGAATATTCGTGTGGAAGTTAATTCATGGGGGTACAAATGTGGTTGGGATAGTTGGGATGGAATGATTCTATAAAGATGTTCTTGATTTTTTGTGACGTCTTCAAAATAAGTATATATTATTTATTTTGAGTCGTTAATAACATGGTACAGAAATAACTACAATTTTATTAAATAAACTGTGAGTTTAAATACAAATATTATCATTTAGACAATATTCACATTCAAATAAGTCCTCATTATAATTATTGGTACATTATTTTATAAAAATGATGAGAACTACTAAATAACTTTCTAGAACCATCATTCCACACCTTCATTGTAACTCGCTACATTCTCGCCTCCCAGGAAAAAATGGAACAAAAAATAAAAGGGTGAAATTAAACTAAATTTCAAGAAAAGAATATTATGACCAAGATAATATAGAACAAATTATTATTAGTCTTCAACAGGAAAAAATCGATAAAATACAATGAGACAACAAGTTTCAGATCAATATTCGCAATGTGAAAATAATAATTCATAGATGAGTTATGTAGAGAATGAAATCTACTATAATCTATGAATTTCAATATCAGATCTCCAGAACATCAATCAATATACATCTTGAATCAAATATTCATCTTTGCACTACAGCCAAAAGATATTCATCATCAGTCATGTTCATCTCAACACTGCTCATCTTTGCACTACTGGTAAAAGATATTCATCAAAATTCATTCATCTGCACTACATGGCTGCCAAAGATATTCAAGAATATCATCATTTAGGACCGAGGGATGATGAAAAATATTTTAAAGAAAACGAATCTAGTGAAACAAAAGAATAAATATTAAGGATTCAGATTTCAAACAATCCAAGTTCAAAAATACTTCATAAATAAATCAGTAGTGAAGTAAAATTCAAGAATGATCAAAACACTGGATCAATCAAAAGTTAGATCCATAATAGATATTTTGACAAAAAATGAGAATTTATTTTTTTACGTGAATAGTCTTGTATTAAGTGAATAGTCTCAGA
Organism: Panax quinquefolius; assembly: GCA_020205615.1. Lineage (NCBI taxonomy): Eukaryota > Viridiplantae > Streptophyta > Magnoliopsida > Apiales > Araliaceae > Panax > Panax quinquefolius. The sequence continues at coordinate 141,259,742 of CM035161.1, read as the reverse complement.
TATCGTGAATAAGAATCCCGACACTAAAAGACAAGAATTTCACAAGAAAAAATCTTACCAATATTTCAAGTAATGATATTAGAAGAAATAATATCATTTAAAAAAAATATCCCTTACCTCGAAAAGAATAAGATTTTGGTAAAATATCGATATAACGTCAAGGAAGGACTTTGCATAGATAAAGAATAAATCAAAAATATTAAAATACTCACAAGAATACACTCGATAATATGAGAGAAAACTTGAGTTTAATTGTGATTTTCAATTTTAACCTAAGACCCTATTAATAAAAAATACTTAGAATACCAAAGTATAAAATTTAATAAAATATTAATATATATATACAAATTTCTTACACCCACTTTCTTAGATCTGAATTCAGCAATTTACATCACATGCAAGACCCACAATTAATGACAAAAAAAAATTTCATATTAAAAATAATTAAAATTTCTAAAAATTAATTATTTTGGAATTCAATAATTCATAATAAATAGCCTTTTTGTCAGAAAAATTCGAACCTTACATCTTTTCTATAGGAAATTTCATTCTCTACAACTTTGCAGAAGAAAGTTTTTTCAAATTCAAAAAAGTAATCCAATCAAATCCATAAACTGGATGATTTTACGATTATAATCAAATTTCAGTCAAGAAATGGGCCTGACGTACATGTTTAACATGTTTTAAACAACTTTTGCAACAAAAATACTCTTCCTCCTCATATATTCATATATCCCACATTCATTGTAAAATATCACCATTATTATATTATTAAAATATAATAATATATTTAAATGAATTATTTTATCGTAAAAGATAAAATATCAATTTTTCAACAATTGTCACTTTAAAATTTTCTCCATCTATATCCACATAAAATGAATATTTTCCTTATCATATAAATTAATAATTAATTATTCATAAATAATATTACAGAATCACAATATCGACAACCAGGCCGTTCTCAGGAAAGATGGGACTTTCCAATAAGGATTACTCCTTACTGACGCTCAATTAGGTGATCAAATCTCTCCTTAACAGAACTTTTTAGACATTGCCAATAATATTATCTAATAATATTATTCAAATAATATGAATTATTGATCTGATAATGAAAATACTGTGTGGTGACAATTATTGAAACAACAATAATATAAAATATCAACGTAACAATTATTGAATCAATAAAATAAACTATTGAACAGTAACTACTGTAACAATTATTGAGTAGTATTTTTTTACGTAAGAATCAATAATTGGTGCAATACCGTGTGCTACTGTGTTTTAACCACCGGGTATTCCAACAGTATTAACGATAACAACTACGCCGTTATTTATAAATAACTTATACTTGTCGTTTTCTTTATCCAATCGCTTTCCGCATGGGGCCCACATTGCGTCAAAGTAAATCGCATTTAATATTCTCCGAAGCAAAGTAAGAATATATTTTACTGACCAAACAAATATTTTCCGATAATGAATGAATATTTTATAACCACTTTGCTTTATTTAAAATATTTACAAGCATTTTACCCATAACTAACTACATTAATCAAATCAACCCTACTATTTCAAAATAATAAATAGAGAAAATTTAATTTCATTTATAATAAACCTGGGGTTTTGTAAGACCCCACTTTTTTATAAATAAAGATGAATTTTTTCTATAAATATTATTTTGAATATTATGGAATAAATTTGATATAATGTTATAGTTATGGGTAATATTTATAAATTTTGCAAAAGTATGCAAGTTGTTATAAAATATTCGTTTGGTTTGGGAATATTCTTTTTTGTTAGGAATATTCGTATGATAAAACAATCATTGGTGGACCCTACAATGTAATTATAAAATATTTTATAATTTTATAAAAATAAAATATTTTATAAAAATAACTACGGCGGAGGTGTTACTGTTAAAAGCTTGTTGAACTACCCTATGGTAAAAAGTACGATGTACTGGCGGTCGTATAAGTAGACACTGTAGTATTGATTATTGATCTTTACGTGAGAAGTCACTCAAATTGTCTTCAATTATTGCTTCAGATAATTCTTTGCATCATATCTCTTATATTATTGATTCAATTATTGTCCACAATTATCATCAGTATAATATGTTATAGTATTAAATCAATAATTGAGACGACAAGTTATAAATGATTAATAATTGTTGAAAGATTAAATATGTGTTGATGAAAAAAAATGATTTGTGGTAAGTTTGATTATTTTATGGGGGCTCGTATATGTCATCATCTAAGAGTCTCTTCATTCGATAGTATTTACCTTCGTCGATAGAATTACTTTCATCAATAGTAATTACCTCATGTGAATAGTATTTACCTTCGTCAATAGTAATTACCTTAAATCGATAGTAATTACCCTTGTGAATAGTATTTACCTTCGTCAATAGTAATTACCTTCACGATAGAATTACCCTTGTGAATAGTATTTACCTTCAATCGATAGTATTTACCTTCGTTAATAGTAATTACCTTTACCAGACGTCGAACCACTTGTCGCTTTCACATTACTGAAGGCCGAACCACTTGTCGCTTCACATTCTGAGCGTCGAACCAATTAAATCGCTTACTCGCTTTTCACACTAACGAGTGCTAAGCTAGAAATCTTCTATAAATAGAGGCCTAAGTCTTCATTATTTTCACACTTAATTCATTCAAGCTATAGAGAGAAAAGTATAGAGAATAAGAGAGAAGAAGAAGTATTTTATTACTACTATTTGCGATATTCAATCTCCTACCAAATGTAAGGGTGTTATTCTTTCTTATTCAGTGAAGAGAATCTGTTGTTATTCCATTGCTTATTATTACATTGGAATAACTCAGATATCGTGGTTTACCCTATACTTGGTGACATTCTTCTATTATTACATTTGGAACATCCTGTCTGTGTGTTTTTTACCCGACTGGTTCCGTCTTTTATTATTTTGTTGGAACATCCTGTGCATGTGTTTTACACCGTACTGGTTCCGCTTTTATTATTTTGTTGGAACATCACATGCATGTGTTTTACAATTTTAACTGGTTCCGCTCTTTATTATTCTGTTGGAACATCCTCGTCGTGTGTGTTTTACACCGCACAGTTCCGTCTTTATCATTCTGTTGGAATATCCTATCTGTATTTTTACACCGGATCCGGTTCCATCTTTATTATTCTGGTTGGAACATCCTGGCTTGTGTGAATTTCACGTGACCGTTCCGTTATTTATTATTCCATTGAATAACTCATGCTGTGTGGCCTATCGCGTGCACGGTGATTTCTTTTGTTATTCCATTCTTTATTATACCCAAATTGGTTAAAACTTTGACTTCTATACTCCATGAAATTAGTAGAATATCCTCGATATTCATGCTTCATCCAAAGATATCTTTTCATGGAAATATTCTTCCCGATCATTCTTGAATTTTACTCTACAAAACAAAGGTCATGTTGACAATTTGACGTTAATAATTCCCGGATAAAATAATTCTTGAACTTGTTTTATTGAATTCTTATATCATTGTCATCATCCTCATGTTTATATTTTTTGAAAGTCATCTCGTGGCCTCAGTAGTGCATAGATGGACTTGGTATGATTATGACCGTAGACTATTCTATTGTAATCATGGCCATCGTAATGTTACAAATGATGTGATAAAAATCCTCGATGGTAGTAGTGCATTGATGGATGATTGTTGGCATGATCATGACCATTAATGAATACACAAAATATTCTCGCCCGTGAAGCATGAATAATTGTGGTGCGTGATACTAAAGAATATCCTCGGCGTGTAGTGCGGGGGTGATTCGATGATGTGAAATATTTATTAAAGTCGAGTCTCAAATATAAACAATGATGAAAAACCTTTAAAACCTAAAAGATAGTAGACTTTATTTTCTACTTGACTCTTTTAATGGATTAGATATTCAGCTGCAGTTAAACCGGTTGTATATATTGTATTTTATTAGTTTAACATTATTGAAGACTATTGATAATTTATTCGCATTATCTTAGTAATAATATTTCTTCTTGGGCTATTTGAGCTCACCCTTTCTTTCACCGTTTCTCTTTGAAAATGATAATATAAATTTGGGACGAGTCGGAAGCGAGTGATGGTCCTGAAGATAGCATTAGTAGTCCTCACTATTCGTAAAATAGTGTGATAATAATCAATAATGAGGACTTTTGTTTGAGTTTGTATAATATCTAGTGAGGCGATATTTGTATTTAAACTCACGCTTTATGTCGTATTGTTATACGGCAGAGTTATGTTAATAAGTTGTTTTTAAATTACATACCATGTAAGTGTCGACCCAAGATGGGTGATGTATACCTAATTTTGGGGGCGTCACAGTTGGTATCGAGCTTAGGATATGATCCCGGCTAAGATGTGAGAATAGTACTAGGAGGGAGAGACGGAATACCTTCGCTTAGTATGACCTACCTAAGTTTATGTGATATTTTATTGGTTGGTCGGAAGATAGGGATAATTTGTTACATGTCAATTAACCTTTTGTTTTGTGGCGATGTCTCTGAAAATGACATCCGAGAATGTTGAGAATAAAGAATGGGCGCAGACGATTGTTGATTCACCACATATCAATAATCGAGGATAATGTGCATCGAAGCGACAATCCTCATACAAACAACAACACCGACCAAATGACGAATGATCAAATGTTCGGAGGCTTTATACGATTTATGCAATGATGAGCGAGAAGCGACTCTCATCCAAAACGTGGGTGGAAACACGAAAACTCTCGGCGGTCACCGCTAAACAATTTAAGGAGCCGGGACCACCGGAGTTTAAGGAGAAAACAAAACCACTTCCATGGAAGCATGGATAAAGCAGATTACCAAGATATTTGATGTCTTGGGATGCTCCGAGGAGCAAAGGTTCCCTTTCGCACGCTTTATGTTCTTGCGGAGAGGCGGATTCTTGGTGGGAATCGGTAGAAACGTACTCAACCAAATTTGTCTTCAAGATATCTTGGGAGAAGTTCCAGAGTCGTTCAACGACAAATACTTTCCCGAAAGTATTCGCCATACGAAGGAGGTGGAGTTTATCAAGTTGGAACAAAACAATATGGCCAGTCGCAACACGAGGCAAAATTTGCGGAGTTATCACGGTTTCGTCCCCACTTGGTGGATAATGAAGAGAGAATGGCGCGAATATTTTTAAGAGGTTTGAAGCGGAGATACGTCAACATCTTATTTCTCATAAACCGTGTTTGTATTCGGATGTTGTAAATAGGGCTCGATTAGTGGAGCGCGATAATGAGTCAACGCAACTAAAAGAGAAGCAATTGGCAAAATTATAATACCAAATGAGAATAGTCATCGAAAGGGTGACAACAAGCGTGGAGGGAATCAATGGGCCAGATATGGTAACCACTTGGTGGTAATCGTACAAAACAATAAGAATGGACATTTCAAGAAAAGGAGATTCAACAATGATGGAAAGACGTCGAAGACCAAAGCACCCATTGTTAAGGAAGGAGAAAGACCACCTATCATATGCTTCAAATGCGGAGGAGAGGACACATCGATCAAACCTGCCACGTGCGCCGCCCAAAGCGTGTTATAATTGTGGAAGAGAAGGTCACTTAGCTCGATTTTTGCCATTCAAGACAAATTCACTAGGATGGAGGCACCAAAGGCCATCCCGAAAATTCAAAACCCAGTAGTCAAGGGAGAGCATTTGTTGTGACCTCCCAAAGAGCAAGGAATCCGAATGAGGTCATCACGGGTAAGCTTATCATAAACTCTAATGAAGTCTATACTTTATTTGATACCGGTTCTACCCATTCTTTTATTTCTCCTACTTTGCGGCTCATCGATTAAATTTGACTCGGAGAAATTAGACTTTGACTTATCTGTGGAAACTCAGGCCGGGAGAAACCTTCATTACATCCACTGCTTATAAGTCTTGTTTGGTTCAAATCGGTGACCCTCACATTACATTCGTCGATCTTATTTCATTAAAAATACTTGCATTTGACGTGATTCTAGGGATTGATTGGTTAACTACTTATCATGCAAAATTGATTGTTTTCGTAAGGTTGTTAGCTTTCATATTCCTAATCAACCTATTATGCGAATTCAAACAACCAAACCATTAAAATCAATCACGGTCGTCTCAAGCCATAAAGCTATTCGTTTATTGAAAAACGGATGTCGCTTTTCTTAGCTTCGTATCACGATTTAAATAAAAATACGCCGCTTTTAAACGATATTCCTATTGTTAATAAATTTCCGACGTATTCCTCAAGAACTTCCCCCTACCCCAGAGCGTGAAATTGAATTTTGTATCGACCTTGAACCCGATGATAAAACCTATTTCCAAAGCCCCATATCGAATGGCTCTATTGAACTTCGTGAGTTAAAGACCCAACCGCAGAATTGTTAGACATTGGCTTTATTCGTCCCTAGTACTTCTCATTGGGGTGCTCCTGCTCTATCTCGTGAAGAAGAAAAAGATGGGAGTATGCGACTTTGTATTGATTATCTGGAGTTGAATCACGCCACCATCAAAAATAGGTATCCATTGCCACGTATTGATGACCTGTTTGACCCGATTCTGAAGGAGCCAAATTCTTTTCAAAGATTGATCTTCGTTCCTGGATATCACCAATTGAAGATTAGAAATCACGACATTCCAAAGACGGCCTTTAAACTCCGATGACGGGCATTATGAATTCCTAGTCATGTCCTTTGGATTGACTAATGCTCCCTTGCTTTCATGGATATGATGAACCGAGTATTCAAGGAATATTTAGATCACTTTGTGGTCGTCTTTATTGATGACATCCTTATTTATTCCAAAAGCCGTGAAGATCATGAAGCAACACTGAGGTCGACACTCCAAAAGCTTCGTGAATATAAGCTTTATGCCAAGTCAAGAAATGCGAGTTCGGCAAGAAGAAGTAGCATTCCTTGGGCACGTGGTATCAAGTCATGGAATATCTGTTGACCCAAAGAAAGATCAAGCTATTCAAAGTCGGGAACAACCTAAATCGATGGATCAAGTGCGTAGCTTTCTCGGTTTATTTGGTTATTATCGGAGATTCGTGGAAGGATTTTCTCGAATCGCTATTCCATCGACTCGGTGACTCGGAAAGATATAAAGTTCTATTGGAGCGAAGAATGTGAGAAGAGTTTTCAAGAACTCAAGAGGAGACTTATTTCAAAGACTGCTCGACAATACCATCCGCCTCGGAGGATTTGTCATCTACAAAGATGATCTTCGCAAAGGGTTGGGATGTGTTCTCATGCAACATGGAAAAGTAATAGCCTATGCCTCATGACAACTCAAAGAATATGAGAGGAATTATCCTACTCATGATCTAGAGTTAGCAAATGTTGTTCTTGACTTAAAATTTGGAGGCATTACTTGTATGGGGAGAAAGTGGAGATCTTTACGGATCATAAAAGCCTCAAATATTTCTTCACTCAAAAGGAACTCAACATGCGACAACGACGTTGGCTTGAACTGCTGAAAGATTATGATCATACCATCCAATACCATCCTGGAAAAGCGAGCGTGGTAGTAGACGCATTGAGTAGAAAATCATATGCAAGCACGAGTGCGATATTGTCAACGCAAAGAGCCCATTTTGTGTGACTTGCAAAGGATGGAGATAGAATTAAAGACTCGAGGACGACGCATGTGATGATAAGCGAGTATACTGAGTAGAACCGAACTTTAATTGATAAAGTTAAAGTTTGCTTTCTGCTTATAGACCGAGGCGATCGTATGAGGAAGAAAGTCTGAAGAAGGTCTTATCTTAAGCAAGAATCGATGAAGAAGGAATACTTGAGTCAACTCCGGACTTTGTGTTCCTAACGACCCGATTTAAAGTATAATATCATGATGGAGGCACACAACACACCATTTGCAATCCATCACAGGAGTACCAAAATGTATCATGATATTCGGCTATACATTTTGGTGGAAGCAATATGAAGAGAGAGATAAGCCTGCTTTTTTTCAAGGTGTCTAACTTGTCAACGAGTTAAAGCGGAAGATCAAGTACCAAAAGGTCCATCAGCAACCACTTGAAATTCCGGAATGGAAGTGGGAGCACATTACCATGGATTTCGCTACGGCCTTCCTAAGGTTTCTCAAGGCATTGATGCGATTTGGGTCATTGTTGATAGTTGACTTAAGTCCGCTCATTTCTTACCGACACGAGAAACTTATACACTTGAACGTCTTGCTCAGTATGTACATAAAACGAGATTAAAGATCGCATGGTATGCCTAGATCCATAGTTTCGGATCGAGACCCAAGATTCACTTCACGATTTTGGGTTAGTTTGCAAAAAGCTATGGGCACAGACTTCACGATTTAGCTCTTAAGATATCATCCTCGAGACGGACGACAATCGGAGAGGACTATTCAAACTCTTGAAGATCTATTAAGACTCGTGTCCTTGATTTCAAGGGAGTTGGGACAAGTTCTTACCATTGGTGGAGTTTTCCTACAACAACAGCTTATCAAGCAAGTATTGGCATGGCTCCATTCAAGCGTTGTATGGAAGAAAGTGTCGTTCTCGAAATCTTTGGGATGAGGTGGGTGAAGCAACGTTGTTGGGACCGGGAATTGATGTACGTATGACTACGGAAAAGATTCAAACGATCCGGCAACGTATAAAAACCTCACAAAATCGACAAAAGAGTTATCTTGATCTTCATCGAAAGGACGTGGAATTCGATATAGGAGATCATGTGTTGTTAAGAGTTGCTCCATGGAAAGGAGTTACAAGATTTGGAAAGAGAGAAAAAACTTAACCCTCGATTCATCGGTCCATTTTAATCCTCGATCGAGTAGGAATCGTAGCCTATAGACTCGCTTTCTGTTGCCAAATATGTCTCGTGTTCATAACGTTTTTCACATATCTATGTTACGTAAATATGTGAAAGACCAAACCATATTATTGAGTTAGAACCGAGACGAAAATAGCGGAAGATTTGGCGTATGAAGAGGTTCCTGCTCAAATTTTGGATAAGAAGGAACATATTCTACACTCCAAGATTATACCTCAAGTCAAAGTTTTGTGGAGGAACCACGATGTTGAGGAAATGACTTGGGAGTTAGAATCAAATGAAATCAAGGTATCCTTACCTCTTGACATACTGTGTGTCGTACCCTAATTTCGAGGGCTTAAATTTCATAAGAAGGGAGGTTGTAAGACCCCAAATTTTTATAAATAAAGATGAATTTTTTTCTATAAATATTATTTTTGAATATTATGGAATAAATTTGATATAATGTTATAGTTGTGGGTAATATTTATAAATTTTGCAAAGTATGCAAGTTGTTATAAAATATTAGTTTGGTCTGGGAATATTCTTTTTGTTAGGAATATTCGTATGATGGCTCAATCATTGGTGGACCCCATAAATGTAATTATTGTCGGATTGAGAAAACGACAAAATATTTTATAAAAATAACTCTGGCGGAGGTGTTACTGTTAAAAGCATTGAACTACCCGGTGGTAAAAGAAATCTACGATGTCTGGCGTGAGTTGCGTAGTAACACCAGTATTGATTATTGATGCTTACGTGAGAAGTCACTTTCAATTATGCTCAATTATTACTCAATAATTCTTTGCGATCATATCTCTTATATTATTGATTCAATTATTGTCACAAGATCATCCAGATAATATGTTATAGTATTAAATCAATAATTGAGACGACAAGTTATAAATGATTAATAATTGTTGAAAGATTAAATATGTGTTGATGAAAAAAAAATGATTTGTGGTAAGTTTGATTATTTTATGGGGGCTCATATGTCATCATCTAAGAGTCTCTTCAATCGATAGTATTTACCTTCAATCAATAAGTAATTACCTTCGTCGATAGTAATTACCCTTGTGAATAGTATTTTCCTTCGTCGATAAGTAATTACCTTCGTCATAAGAATTACCCTTGTGAATAGTATTTACCTTCGTCGATAGTATTTACCTTCGTTAATAAGTAATTACCTTTACCGACGTCGAACCACTTGTCGCTTCACATTACGAGCGTCGAACCACTTGTCGTTTCACATTACAAAAGGCCAAACCCGATTAAAGCTTCACTCTTTTTCACACACACGGCGGTCTTCTAAGCTAGAAATCTTCTATAAATAGAGGCCTGAGGGCTTCATTATTTTCACTTAATTCATTCAAGCTATAGAGAGAAAAGTATAGAGAGAATAAGAGAAAAGAAGAAGAGTATTTTGTTACTACTACTTCATGCGATTCAATCTCCTACCAAATATAAGGGGTGTTATTCTTTCTTATTCATGAAGAGAACTATTGTTATTCCATTGCTTATTATTCTCGTGGAATAACTTTTTGTCGTGGGTTTACCCTATACTTGGTGACATTCTTCTATTATTCTCATTGGAACATCCTCATCAAGTGTTTTACACCTTACTTCGGTTCCGCTTTTATTATTTTGTTGGAACATCTGTCATGTGTGTTTTACAATTTAATTGGTTCCGCTCTTTTATTATTTTGTTGGAACATCCATCTCATGTGTTTTACACCGACCAGGTTCCGCTTTATTATTCTCATTGGAACATCACATGCTCGCATTGTGTTTTACACCCACTCGGTTCCGCTCTTTATCATTCTGTTGGAATATCCTATCATGTGTTTTACACCGGATCCGGTTCCATCTTTATTATTACATTGGAACATCCCGCTTGGGTGTGAATTTCATGACACTGGTTCCGTTATTTATTATTCATTGGAATAACTCATGTCATGCATGGCTTCTATCGCATTTACGGGTGATTTCTTTTGTTATTCCATTCTTTATTATACCCAAATTGGTTAAAACTTTGACTTCTATACTCCATGAAATTAGTAGAATATCCTTGATATTTGCGTTTCATCCAAAGATCTTTTCATGGAAATATTCTTCCGATCATTCTTGAATTTTACTCTACAAAACGAAGATCATGTTGACAATTTGGGCGTTAATAATTCTGGATAAAATAATTCTTGAACTTGTTTTATTGAATTCTTATATCATTGTCATCATCCTCATGTTTATATTTTTTTGAAAGTCATCGGCATCTCAGAACAGCGTAGATGGACTTGGTATGATTATGACCGAGACTATTCGGTGTAATCATGGTAGTAATGTTACAAATGATGTGATAAAATCCTCGATTAGTAGTAGTGCATTGATGGACAGTTGTTGGCATGATCATGACCATTAATGAATACACAAATATTCTTGGCCCAATTAGGTGATCAAACCAGGCCGTTCTCAGAAAAGAGGGGACTTTCCAATAAGGATTACTCCTTACTGACGCTCAATTAGGTGATCAAACCTCTCCTTAACAGAACTTTTTAGACATTGCCAATAATATTATCTAATAATATTATTCAAATAATATGAATTATTGATCTGATAATGAAAATACTGTGTGGTGACAATTATTGAAACAACAATAATATAAAATATCAACGTAACAATTATTGAATCAATAAAATAAACTATTGAACAGTAACTACTGTAACAATTATTGAGTAGTATTTTCTTACGTAAGAATCAATAATTGAGTGCAATACCGCAAGTGTCTTCTTGTGTTTTAACCACCGGGTATTCCAACAGTATTAACGATAACAACTACGCCGTTATTTATAAATAACTTATACTTGTCGTTTTCTTTATCCAATCGCTTTCCGTTATGGGGCCCACACAAGGCTGCGTCGTCGTACGAATATTCTCCGACAGTAAGAATATTTTACGACCAAACAAATATTTTCCGACAACAATGAATATTTTATAACCACTTGCTTATTTAAAATATTTGCGCATTTTACCCATAACTAACCACATTAATCAAATCAACCCCTACTATTTCAAAATAATAAATAGAGAAAATTTAATTTCATTTATAATAAACTGGGGTTTTACATTCTTCTTTAGGGATCCGGTTAGTATGGAGTTTATTTTTTGGTAAGTTGGTCAATTGGCCAATAGAATACTGACACACATAGAGTCTCGCCTGCATGTCAGCACTCTATTGGCCAATTGACCAACTTACTTAAAAAATGAACTTCATACTAACCACTCCCCTTCTTTAGTGATAGTTACTGTTGAAAAGAAGAAAAAATAAATGTCTACTGTCACTTGATAAATAGTCCCAAAATATAAAATTATTTTTAATTTTTTTAAATTAATTTAATTATTTTTAAATTCAAAATTAATTGACTTGAATTTAATTAATTTTAGCCTTAAATATTGTATACCATTTAATTTTTCTTTACATATTATAAAATTTAAGCCTAAATATAAATTAATATCATAAATTTTTTATTTATTTTTTTATTTTAGAGATTGTCTTGTCAATTTTTTAATTAGAAATTAGAAATTGAAATGAGTGTTGGCATGTCTGTATCTTTGTACAAGGATATGATTTTGTTAATTTATCCCCTGACATGCACGATCTACGTGGTGAATATCTAGTACTAAACATGCATGCATGCATGTGTGATAGCAAATATGATTAAAGTAAAATAAGCACAACAAGACACTGTTGGCCAAGTGTAAGATTCTTTACAAATTAAGTCGTAAAGAATTTGTAATTCCACGTCATTATCTCACACATTTCTATTCTTTATTTTTAATTCCACGTCATTATCTCACACACCTACAAAATTATGCGAGGACAATTATGAAATAAAAAATATACAATATTTTACCATAAAGGATAATATAAAAAATTAAATATTTAATATTTCCTTAAAATTTACAAATGACAAATAAAAAAAATGCGAAAGGAGTAGTACTTTGGCATTAGTTTATAATATTCATAATTATATTAAAATAAATTAAATATTGTATTAACTAATAATTAATATCTTTTAGTTATTTTATAATATTTATAATTGTATTAACATAAGTTAAATGAATCACGTTGCTTTTGAATTTGAAAATGAATAAATTTTATAATTTGGAACGTTGGTAATGTTAATATTTTATATAAAATATGTATCATAACTTGTCGAAGCTATCGCTCAACTCCAACAAAAAAAAAATATTCTCAAGGAAATAAATATGAAAATATGTACAAGAGAGATGAGGGTCGAATATACGATTTTTTATTTTTTGGATAAGATTTGTATATATGGCCAAATGGTAAAAGCATGTAATATTATTTATATGGGTTCTAAAATTTAATTAAATTTGTCAAGTTCCTCGAAATTCCGTTGATGTGTTGGATTCTATTTTTTACCTCCCATAATTTGTTTTTTCATTTTTGTTCAAAGTTTGTACCTTTCCAAGAAAAAAATTACCATGTCATTAACAAATGTTGACAGTGAGTTCCCATTTATTTAACAAATTTAATATCAACTTTATGGGTTTAGTTAGAAATTTCTTGACATTGACTACATGGAAATTGACAATAACACCCCTCAAGGTTTCACATTTTTCCTTTTCTTTTTTTACCTTATTTTTTAACATTCACCGACAAGCTGTGTCCTCCAAATTTAAGCAAGTGTAAGTGTGCATCTCAAATCAATTTTTTATAATTTTAAGAATTTATACAATTACAATTTAATTTTAAGATACAATTCATTCTAAGAATTTTAAAAGAATCCTTGGGAAGAATCGATCTAAGGAGAACGAAAGCTACCTTCAATCCATGAAAAAATATGTACGTATAACAAACTGTTGGAGGAAAAATAAATAAAAAAATACCCCTAATACATGACGTTTTAGAGTTGTGCATAAAAATTAAGAAAATAATTGTATAATATTAATTGTCTATAATATCTTTAAATTCTCATAATTAACATACTTATCTCATTTGTAACATTTTCTCATGAGTGATAATTTTATAAAGTCTGTAGTTAATTCTCTTGGGTTATGTTTGTTTATAAAGATTACACTTGAGATATGACTATTAATCTCAATTGTGTTGTTTGTTTTCAAGTTTTAAATTTGGGACTATTAATCTAAAAATTATAGAATAGTGGCCATGTGATTAATAAGTATTTACTGCCATAGTAATCCAAATCAGTGGTCAATAAATAATTCGGTCCTTCTATAAAAAAATAATTGAAATTATTTTTATGCATACTACGAATAAAAAAAATGAAGCAACACAGTCTTTTTAAAAAAAATAAAAATAAAAATTTATCACAATTGAAACCAGATCATATGTTGAATACTTGAATAACATGACCTGATCCATCCAACTACATGAATGTAATCATTGTTTATTATTTTTTTTTTTATGTATAAACAAGTTTAAAATATGTTATTATTAGTAAGGGTATAATAGTCCAAACGAATTTTTTATCCAATCTTTTAATTAATCTTTAAAAAACAAACATAACATGAGAGTATTTTAAGTTATATCATCAATAATTCTATAAAAAATAAACATATAATTAAAACTATTTAATCATAAGATTAATAATCTTGGATGAATTAGAATTATAAAATTATAATTTTTACAAGTAAATATAACCTTAAATTATATAAAATAATAAATAATTTTTAAAAAATAAAATCATCTAAAAGTAGTATATTATGCGAGGGAGGGAATAAACTTTTTTATAGTTTTCTCACGCCAAGCTAGCAATTTCTACTCTGGTGCCCTATCTGGATTTTGGACCCTGATTTAGACCTCCACCTACTTTGATATGAAGACGCACAGGAAGAAGTATAGTCTAGGATGGAGAGGATAAAAACTAACTATAATTTGCGCCGTTCTTCTTACTATATTAATCCCTGTTCTATTGTCTCTCATTTTCTCCTCCCTTTTTTCTCTTTCGCTTTCTCTTCTTAGGATTTGTCGGCACAAAAAACCCAAGTTCCGTTTATATATCCATCCCATGTTGCCGTCGACCAAATTGTTTAGGTAAGGTATTTGTTTTTTTGCTTTAATTTCACTTGTTTAGTTGCTCTGTTTACATATGAAATTTGCCACAATTATTATTTTTTCCTTTTAATTTCTAGTTTGATTGTGAGGAGCTGTGGAAAATAAGCACATCTTACTCTCAGGAGTGTTGATATAAGATACCTAGTCTCCTATTTCTTTGGTGTTTTCAGCAGCTAAACATAACTATTGATGTTTAGTTTTTTTTTTTTTAAAAAAAAAAAATTCTTTTGTACTTAATTCATGATAGATTAAAGATGGTTTATTGTTTCTGACTATATGGTTTGTTCACTTCGCTTGTAATTGACTTATTCTAGTTTGAATTGGAATATGTTCTTGATATTTTCGTGTTTGCTTAGTTAGTTTAGTTAGATGTATTTTTGCTTTACCTTTTCAATGGAGCAGGTGTTATGAAAATTTTTATGTAGCTGAATATTAATTTGCTCACTATCTGAATTGAGGAATTGAAATTTAGGTTCAGAAATTCGTTATGTATTATGAAGTGTTGTCCCTGTTTGTTGCAGCTTATAGAGATATTTTCAAATATGTTGGTTGGTGCTGTAGTGTTTGTTGCACCTTATGTATAAAAGCCAAAATGAGATTATTGCTTAAAAAAGGTGCAACCTGCAAGTTGCTCTCAAACTATAGATTGTGCAATCATTAATGAATTTTGAGGTTATGAGAAAACCCTTGAGCAAATTCAATAAAAAAACCCATTGAATTCATTACTAAATAATCAGATTGAGACTGTTTTTTTTTCTTTTAAAATAATAAAGTGAATATATTTTGGGCATCCCAAAGATGAAAGCATAACATTTAATTTGGAATGGAGAAAGAGAGTACAAGTTAATGTGATATTTCTCATTTGTAAATATCCTTCACATATCTATTTAGGCCTTCATCATGATTTATATTTAAGCAAACAGAAAATGATTGGTCTTTAATTACTTTCGAATTAAAATCTTTCAGTTATAATTATATATGCTTCTGACTCTTAAAGTGTCAACTTCTGCTACTACATAGGAGCCTTGGCTACTAATCATTCCCATGTATATGTATTTATGCTTATATACGCATACGGATACATATACATATACACTATTCTCATATATATATATATATATATATATATATAGATCGCATATCCAAGCGTTAGCGTTTATATGGGCAATGTTAACAACCAACCGTTGATCTGGACAATGGAAGGCTGGGATTGGTTAAATATTCTCCTGTAGCTTCTGACTACATTGTACTTTACCCTACGTAAGCGGCGTGGGTCTCGACCATATGGTTATAATGTAAAGATGAGTTTATTTTAAGTATACATAATGTAAAAATAAAAGATAATGTAAAGATATATAATGTAAAAATAAAAAGATAATGATAAGATAAGTTCTAATAAAAGATAAATTTATTTTATTATAAAAGATAAATTTATCTTTTATTCAAACTTATCTTATTTTTACATTATATATTTATCAAAATAAATTTATTTTTTATTGATTTATCTTATCATTATCTTTTATTTTTACATTATCAATCTTTACATTATTTTTTATTTTTACATTATGTAAACATAAAAATAAACTAATCTTTATATTATATATGGTGTGTGTGTGTGTGTGTGTGTGTATTAAATGGTAGTAATGTAATAAGTCTAAGCTGGGATATGATTGAGATTCTCAAAAACGTTTAGGTCTGGGATATGATTGAGATTCTCAAAATTTAGGTCTTCACTTTTTTGTTTCTTCTGTCCTTTCTTTGGGTTAAAGATTTTTATCGATGTAGTTTAGAGTTTAGATATTCTTTTAGTATGTGAATTTTTTTCTGAATTAAACTAGCCAACAGTAGTACTGCCTTATACATCGACGACCTTGAATAATTGCATCGCCTGTTGGTCAAGGACAGATCATATCATGGATAATAGCAACCATATTTCAAACACATTGTGGCAGTTTTTGTGTATAGGAAAGTTTCTTCTTGCAAATTGATGTTATAAATTTAAATGCTTGTTAAAAACCATGTAATCTTATGATAACCCTTTTTTTGGTTTAATCTTTAACTGGACTTGAGGAACATCATAGTAATATTCTAATCATTTACTTGTGTTGAAACAGCCTTAACTCACATCATGTTTCCTACCCAGCTAGGATACTAACCCTTTCTAATGTATACTTTTGCTTTGGAACATGATGATTGATAGCAAGATTTTTTCTGCCAAGTGTGAGGTTTTTGGACTTGATATCTCCTTGCAACTATTGACCTGGTAAATTCATTTATAAACTTGTAAAATGGATCGGTGTGACACATCAGGTTTTGTTAGTGGGGGTGGCATGTGCTCTTTTGGGAAGCTTTCAAGCTAATTTTTGTTTTGTCTGCCCCTTCTGGCTTGTACTCTTTCCAACCCCATAAAGCTATCAAACTGTGTTTTCTCACTATTGTTTAGTTGATTTGGATAACAAGCTGTGTTCTTCTTGAGGGTATATGGACAAGACTTCTGGACATTTTACAGCTAACTTTACCACGAAAGTGTGCAAACATCTGAGCAAAGTTGTTCATGATGGAGGTCACTATCCTGCAGTTGCCCCTTTTGAATTTGATGCCCGTGGTGTATCAAGATCTCACTTTTCGAACTCAAAAGGAAGCAAGAGGAAATGGAAGGTCACTGATGGATCTGCTGACCTACAGGATGTTTCTTCTTTGGTTCCTGGGTTTGGTTGCTCGTCAAATTCTTGCATTACCATATCCTCTGGGAAAGAGGAGGACTCCTCAACTAATCTTGGTCTGAGTATCAACCCTAATTTGAGTATTGATAAGAGACCTGGGAAGATGAATATTTTTTGCGGCACTCCCAAGGCTCTTATATCAGAAAAACCCAAGCTAGACCTTGGATTAAGTATGTCAACTGGTGTTTCTGAATCAGCTATAACTACTGTCACTCAAGGTTCCATTCAATTTCAGGACAGTGGGCCAGCACCAGTTACAGCTGCTACAGTTCAACTCATGGATGAGGGATCAATATCATCTCGATGGAAACTAGGGCCTCTTGTGCCTCCATTGCAAAGTACAGAGACTCTCACAATTCTCAGCCTTGATTCTACCCATAATTATCCAAGTCCTGTTATCCCAGGCTTCTCATCAACTGCAACAGTCACAGAAAAAAGCTCATTTGCTTGTGCATCTGGTGCAACTCCCCAGCAACAGCGAAACTCCAGAGTGAAACCATGTCAGTTCAGCGGATGCACAAAGGGAGCAAGAGGTGCTTCTGGATTTTGTATTGGCCATGGCGGTGGAAGGAGATGTCAGAAATCTGGGTGTTATAAGGGAGCCGAAGGCAAGACGGTATTCTGCAAGGCCCATGGAGGTGGTCGCCGGTGCCAATATCTTGGTTGCACAAAGAGTGCTGAAGGTCGTACAGAGTACTGCATTGGTCATGGTGGTGGTCGACGATGCAGTCACAATGGTTGCCCTCGTGCTGCTAGGGGTAAGTCTGGCTTGTGCATCAGGCATGGTGGCGGCAAGAGGTGTAAGATGGAAAATTGCACCAAGAGTGCAGAGGACATCTCTGGCCTGTGCATCTCCCACGGCGGTGGCCGACGTTGTCAGTATATTGATTGTACTAAAGGTGCTCAAGGGAGGACAATGTTTTGTAAGGCACATGGTGGGGGAAAAAGGTGTACATTCTTAGGGTGTACTAAAGGTGCAGAAGGGAGCACAGCATTTTGTAAAGGTCATGGCGGCGGGAAAAGATGTACTTTTGAAGACGGATGCACAAAGAGTGTGCATGGGGGTACTTTATATTGTGTTAATCACGGTGGTGGGAAGAGATGTGCTATGGCTGAATGCACTAAGAGTGCTAGGGGTCGGACAAACTTCTGCGTACGCCATGGCGGGGGGAAAAGGTGCAAATATGAAGGATGTGATAAAAGTGCACAAGGCAGAACTGACTTTTGCAAGGGGCATGGAGGAGGGACACGGTGCTCTTGGGGTCAGTCAGGGCATGGTGGTCAGGCTGATGCTCCATGCGATAAGTTTTCTAGGGGGAAGTCAGGCCTATGTGCTTCACACAGTTCCCAGGTAGATGCTGTACAGATGCATGTTGGCGGCGCATTGTATCCTGCACTAAAAGACCTACAAGCTTGCACATATGAGAAAATGAAAGGCATTTACGTTTCTGGAAACAAGCAGGCGGATGCCATTACAAGTACAGGAACTGTGGGAACATCAATGAGTTACGGGCAGAAATGCATTCCTAT
Organism: Panax quinquefolius; assembly: GCA_020205615.1. Classification (NCBI taxonomy): domain Eukaryota; kingdom Viridiplantae; phylum Streptophyta; class Magnoliopsida; order Apiales; family Araliaceae; genus Panax; species Panax quinquefolius. Next base: position 141,240,586 of record CM035161.1, on the reverse strand, counting down.
GCAGATATCACTATCAGATATTTGTTTAGTAGAAAATGCTAGTTTACCTCAATTTTCACTTCCGGAAGGTAGGGTGCATGGAGGAAGCCTAATGGCAATGCTTAGAGGCAGCAATACAAGCACTGGAGAAAGTAATAATGATCAAAAGGTTGGTAGCTCATTGGAGCCAGGGACATGTCATTCTACGCCTCATAACTGGGTCTGAGCAAACTTCTCCTCGTCCCTTTTCTTTACTCAACTTTGTAGATATTATGTATATGAAGTTTAAACTGAATCTTGCCCCTTATAGTTAACTAGTCTAGGAGTTAATTAGTTATGGATGAACTTGGTGAAGGAAAGAAAAAGCAACACACTGGCGTTACTCTGACCTATATTTTTTGCATAATCAAAATGATTTGCTCGGACACCCTTACGAGTAAACAGAAAAAAAGACGGCGCTTCTTATGTAAATCATATGTTAGAAAGAAAGATATTGTAAGATGGTTTTTCTATTTAAAATTTGGAATGCACTGTTAATGTTTATGATTAACCTTCTCTATTTAGTGCTGATTTATACCCCTTTTTTTGTTATAAATTGGCTTCTTGTTTTTGTTTAGTTTACGAAGTCCCAAATCTTCTTCTTGTGTCAGCAACAACGTACACGTCTGCATTTGAATCTATTTCTGGAACAATATATATGAAATTTCTGTATTTCTAGCGGCATAATAATTAATAATATACTAATGGAACTAATTGTCTTTACCTTTCACTTATTTCACTTTCACGTAAAGACGTGGGAAATGACGTCTCAGCAGAGCAGTGTTGAGAGGTACTAAAAATAAGATGTTCATTGTAATTATAACTGAATTAAATAAAATAAAATAACATTTACCCTCCCGGAACCAATAACAACCCCAACCTTGAAAATTTTTAAGTGCTACTACTGTCCGACTTTTAAAATTTTAAAATTAATATGAATTAGTTTGATTTTAGTTAATTCAGTCATAAATATTATAAAGGAAACTGATATTTTAACATTTTTTAAAAAATGCTATTCATGCGAGAGGAATCATGTTAAAATTTCAATTTTTTCATGTGTAGAAATATTAGTTCACTATCATAAACTATCTACAAATTATTACTAATAACAAGATATTCGGTGTTTAAATTTTAAATGAATCACATTAATTTTAAAATTGAAATTATCTAAAATTTAATAAAAAAAGTATTGTATTTTGAAAGGTGGGAGAAATCAAGAATTTCACCAAGATTCTACGCTTGTATCGTGAATTCGTACGTCTGGTCTTCCATGCCAGCTTAACAAAGACGCCCAAATGTTTGGATTTTCTCCTAGAATTTACCGAGTGTATGACTTTAGTCTAAAGCCTATCCCTTTTTAACCATACTTGATCAATATATAAGCTTGAGTAGAAATTATATGTCAACTTATAAAAATCACAGCAACTCAATCATAGGCCTTGCCGGAAATATGTAGTTAATTAATAACCAAACTCGGGTCCTTCTAACTCTGTTGGATAATCATGTCCCACCAAGGATGAGCTGGGTGAGGAGGTTTTAGGTTTGCTGCATTTTGACAGTTGATGAGAGACTGAATTAGTTGCACCACGGTCACGGGTACACTAACCATTTTTATTCAATAAGATGGGGATAAGGTCATTCAACCCACTTCGGTTTGTTTTTCATCTTCCCATTCATGTAATAAATAAATGATTATTGAAAAAATCTAACACATTTCGAGCTACAGGAGAGGTCAGGCTTTTTATGGATAGTTGCTTTTTAGAGGCTGAGGTGAACCAGCAAATCCATAGATAGAAGGCCTAAAACTGAGCTGACTATTAGGTGATCCAGAAAAGCTACTCCCAGCTATGGTGATCAATTGTGCTTCACCAAATCAGAATAAACACAGCTTAGGCATAAAGTGGGATCCAAGCATAATTTCCCACAAAAGCTTGTAGACTTGCACATAACACGTCATTCAAAATAGTTACCTGCCTGAGTGCACCCAGAAAATCGAACTGAAAAAATAAAAATATTATTATTATCAAAAGTAACTGATCTTTTTAAATATTCTCCCACTTAATTGACAAGTTCTTCATTACTCCAGAATTGTAACTAAAGTTGACCAACAAATAGAAGGGATACAAACTGAACCGGAAATGGACAATGACTGACAGGGATCGGAAACTGCAAAAGGATAACAAGACTGAAGTTTGTCTGCTACAAGCAAAAATTCAGTTTGGCGGTTGAAGAATCTAACAATTAAGAATCAACCATATGCGCGAACAGAGCTCTCTGTTATGAGTGCTCCAATCTTTTTCCCAATCTAAACCTTCCTGACCTGGATATTGTGAGTGGATTGGAATCGCCAGATGGGTTGTCTGCCACTCTGAACAAGAGCTACTTGTTCTCCCTCCTTCACCATTCCTTGCTTCTGTACATCAGTAACCACGTCAATGTCAGAATAGTCATGAATGTTGACTGCTACAGGCGCAGCATAGACTCGGAAACATAAACATGCAAATCTTGTTCACTATAATATTTATTTATTTTTTTTCTAAATAGTTCACTAGAATATTTGATTAGAAACAATCTTTTTTCATGTGACTTTCAATAACAAATGCAAGTCTCATTTATTTATCAACCTACTCAGCCTATTATTTTCTTCTTCTAATTGCACATCCACAAAACCCTTAGGCAGAATTCCACGATTATTTAGATAATTGAATTGTGAATAGAAATGTAATAGTACAACTAAAACTCACCCGCAACAAAGTCAATGCATCTGCAAAGGTCTCTTCAGCATCATCTGAGAACTGCATGTATATGGGGGAAACTCCTTGATATAAAGCCAATCTCTGTTGTACTGTTTTCCTGCATATTAGAAAAGTCAATGTAAGCAGGGTAGATATGAAATTCTTATCCTAATCAAAGAAAATACTACTGTAGATACAAATATTAGGAGTTAGTTCCATATGCAGCTTTTGCAAACAAATCTAAGAATGGTAGAAAACCAGTACTCGCACTGGTTGCTAATTTACCTTTTGATTAGAATTTGCTTGATTATAGAATTGTAATTTGCAATTTATCATCACAAATTAACAGCTAGGAAATTCATGGAATTATCAACAAATCAATCCTTTCTTCAAAATTGTCATTTACTAGCATACTCAAACAAGATGTAACGGTGGCAGTTCCCTCAATCTGGAATAAAGGGAGATAAATCCAGGTTTGGTCATCCAACTCGTGGAATAGTTCAGAATTTGCTCAATTAACTAGGATAATTAACAAAATTTGGAAATCAATACACAATAATGAATTCCAAGTTGAAGAAAAAAAATTGTACTCCCTCCGTTCCCTCCGTCCCAGGATAAAAGTCCTTATTACTATTTTGGGTTGTCCCATGTTAAATGTCCACTTTCTTTTAATAACCAAACTTTTACACATTTTTTCCTATTATGCCCGTTGTGATATCTCATACTTTTCTTATTCTAATTCTCTCTCATATTTAATGACATTATTATGGGTAATTTTGTCATTTTATTCCTCTTCTTAATATACGAAAAATTCACGGGACTTTTATCCAGGACGGAGGAACATTGAAGAAAATTACACTTAGTTGTGATCTGAAATAATTGTTCAGAAAATCAAGAAACATCATGAATCATTCACGAGGGATTGATATTAGTTAAACCATGAGTTCCATAACCAGGAGCTGAAATCTTCACCAAAGTGGCATCAATTATATTTATGAAGTTTAAAATTTGTTAGAATGCTTGAAGGGAAACACAATATATCTTTTAACAGATGCAAAATTTCAGAATTTTGGAATCTCAAGAAAATCCAAATCAATGAATTCTAGCCACCAGAAAGGAGAAATAGCACAAACTCGTGTTCCTACATCTTGAATTTTTCTTTAAATACTAACAATTTGAGTTTATTAGATAATTTTTAGACTTACTCATTTGTAAAGGCAAATATAGTGCCAGAAGGTCGATAATGACTCAGGAGGATAGCCATGAAACCAGTTCTGGTGAAGACAACAATTGAGGTTCCAAGAGTGTTAGACATCATCGTAGCGTGAAATGCAAACATTTCACTCATATGGTTCTGCACAAAACAAAGGTTTTAGTAAGCATCAGTGATACCTCCACCTACCCCTTCGCCCTTCCTGCTATCAAGAATTACTATCAAGAAGCATAGGACTATAGATATACCTTAAATACTGGACCAAGACTAAGTGGTGTCTCCCCACCAACAATGGTTGCTTCAGTCCGTAACGAAACTGCGTGCATGACTTTGACAGCTTTCAAAGGAAACCTGCATTGGGTAAAAATCAAATCAATTAAATATGTAAGGATGATCTCTTGAAACTCTAAGTCTCTAATCATCTACAAGCTTAAAATCTCAGAGTGAATCCTAACATAATTTAGATGCAAGTATGCAACTGCAAAAGTAGAAAATAGCGATAAAGACGAAATGTAACATAAAATACTCTCGTCATCAAAGACTAAAGGCCTGAAAAAGATTTAAACAAAAAGCCTTCCAAAGTCTGTAGATTGTTTTCCAGAACATAAAATTTCTTCTTAGCAACCAAACCTTTTCTGAATTGATCAGAACCACATGAGATTATTTAGCACTGAACATTAATACGACAGCGTGGGGCATACTTGTGTCCCCTACTGCAAATAACTCTATCAATTTGCATGAAGTGTAACAGTGTCACAAATAACTAAGAAAATCCAAAAAATAAATACTAACTTACTTTCCATGAGCAGTTTCTCCAGAAAGCATAACTGCATCAGCACCCTCTCTAACAGCAATCGCAATGTCGGATACCTCTGCCCGGGTTGGTGTTGGATGAATAATCATGCTTTCCAGCATATTTGTTGCCACTATAACAGCTTTCCCCATGCTACGACACAACCTGATAATCTCTTCCTGTGTTATAAAATAACATTGCTGTCAGAATGCTAGCAAATAATTCAAGTCAATCTCTTTATGTATAAATTTCTTGGTTGGAAAGTTAGTAATTGAGTGAGTGTGATTTAGTTTTACAAGTGTACAAAATGCATTTAGCAACACAAGTCACCCTATTATCACTTTTTGCCATAATTAACTATGATAATACCTGCAATAAGGGAACCTCCTCAACTGGAAGCTCAGCGCCAAGATCTCCTCTAGCTACCATTGCCTGAGATGAGAAAGGAAGTACAATATAACTTTTAGCATGAAATAGCAAGGCACGTAGAGTAAGGTTAAAAGAATCCAAAAAGATCCAGTAAGCTGCTCAACGCAAACAGTATAGCATTTATAATTGTGGTTCAAAAATTTCAGGTAAAGTGGCAGGGTGTCACTTTACCTGAAAGCAGGCTGTTTTAGCAACTCGATAACAAAGTATTTTAACTGCTTAGTAAAGAACCTAACCTAAGACTAGTTTAGCTTAAAAGCATTGAAATTGTTTTGAAGGAAAAATGATGTAGAAAAAAACAATTACCCCATCAGATGCCGCAATAATTGAGTGTAAATTAGGTATAGAGTCTGCACTCTCGATTTTTGGAATAACATGTATATCCACGCCACAGCCTACAAAGGCAATAAGAGAGTGACAATAAAATTAGAACTGCAGTAGTATATATCTATATGTAACATGATATTAACCTTATTCCATTATTTCTAAGAATATCCATGTAAGCTTACTTTTCAAATAATTCTTCAATTCATGCACCACTGCTGCATCTTTAACAAAGGAAACAGCATAGAAGTCTACTTTATTGTCCACTCCAAACTTGATGTCATCCCAGTCCTTTTCTGTTGCACATCATTTGGCCTTGAGTTATGTTCATTTGCAAAACAAACAGTTAGCACTCTGTTGTAGGAAGACAAAAACATTTATAAAACTGAAGTCATTAGATGGTCAGTGCTTGGAGATAACCAGTGATGGATGGCAGTGTAGCACTTTTTCCTCGAACATTTAGATGTCGCCTCGACTTGAGCTCTCCTCCATCAACAACTTCACATTTTACTGAATCTTCGGTTTTGGACTTAACCACTAAAGACATCATACCACCTACAACATAAAGCAAGTGCAGGTGCAAATACAACATCAAAAAACTGTTCTTCTTTTTCTTTGTAAGTAACAAGTCTCATAATAATATAGGCGAATAACCTCCAGTCCTCCCCAAATGCTGATCAGGAATCAGGATAAGCCTTAATAAATATTGTGGAGGATAAATTGAATTGAAAATAAACTTGAAATCTCAAAATACTCTGCCTCTAGAAATTT